>JAKRSK010005358.1:0-157499 GCA_029891615.1 Natrix natrix natrix | reverse complement strand
ATCACTTCGGCCGATCCGCTCTCACAGAGAGGGACTCCTCCGGGTGCCGTCCACTAGGCAGTGCCAGCGGGCGACGCCCAGGAGTAGGGCCTTCTCGGTGATGGGCCCGACCCTCTGGAATGACCTCCCCCCTGATATCAGAACCACCACCGATCTCCGCTCTTTCCGTAAGAAGCTTAAAACCCACCTGTTCAAGTTAGCCGGCCTGTCCTAATCCCAAGTTAGTCCCAGTTTAGTCCCTCAAGTCTGTATTTTTAAATTTTTAGGGGTTAGTTTTAGGTTGATTTTTAACTTTTATTATCTTGTACAGCTGTTAGGTTTAATTCGATTTTAAGGGTATTTAAGGGTATTTATTGTTGTATCTGGTTTTTAATGAGATGCCTGTACACCGCTCCGAGTCCCTTCGGGGAGAGAGGGCGGTCTATAAATCTTGAAAATAAATAAATAAATAAATAAATAAATAAATAAATAAATCGCGGCGAATGTGCCTCGATGGTTTGGGCACGTAATGAGTTTTTAGAGTCTGTTGTAATGCCGCCCAAGGAACCGCTTGGATCGGAGTTGGCTCCGATTAGTCCTTCGCTGTTTCGAAGACCTCTCGGCCGCAGTAGCCCAGGAAGAGGTTCTTCTTGCGGGAGTCGGGAACTCCCATAAGGTTGTTTGCCTCGAGGAAGTATTCGAACCTTAACATGTACGATTCCCAGTGTTCGGCCACCGGGTCATACGGAGTTGGCGGGGCGTGCATAGTCATTCTTGGATGAGGCGATTCGACTTTGCCGCTTAAAATGGTTGCTCAATGCCACGCTGAAACTCCGAACTGGATTTACTTGCTGGATGTCTCGTTGTTCGTTTCTTCACCTATCTGCCTCTCAATCCCACCTTCGTCACCAGTGTTAGATCAGGCAATGAGAAGGCAGACACTGGTTTAATGCAACAACAGCTCTTTATTCAGACAGACAAGTATGTATAATCCAGCAACTGTTTGGTCTGACAACTCTCCTTTTATAGGGAGCTGTCAGACCTCTTAACCAATCAGATTAAATCTCTGTTCCTGCCAGAACAGAGTGGAAACTATGGTAGCTAGTGTTAATATCTAACAGGCAAGATATAATAAACAATAGTAGGATTACGAGTAGGAATGGATTTCCAGAGGAAGAAAAAACAATTGCAGACTATAAGAACCAGAAGCACTACTCAGGTAATCCCAAGGAAAGGATGAACTTCTGAAACAGGGGTGTCAAACTTGCGGCCTGTGGGCCAGATGTGTGACACTCTGGTCACGCTCACCCCCAGTTTAGTGAAGGGGCAAAAGTTGTGATACATCATGTGATAACAACGTGACATTATGAGTTTGACACCCCTGCTCTAATCCTTCCATTTCTCATTAACATGTCAGAGCTGAAGAAGCTTCTTATTTTTATTTTTTTTTATTTTATTGAAGTGAAATATCTTCGAAGAAAAAATAAGAAAGTCCATTGCCTCCTGAAAAAGCACCTTTGGGACAACCATGACCTGGATGACTGAGAATCTCTACAGACTTTAACACTTTTAGAACCAGAGGCTGTTTGTATTGTGGCTAGGCCCTACCAAAAGTCCCCCACTAGGTCTCACGTTCCATGCCAGCAATCCGGGTTTTTTTACCCATTTAAAGTCAAATAGGTTGACATAGTTTCATCCCCAAAACCTCTAATCTAGTTTGACCAAATAAAACTGCAGAAGCCTTATTCCCTCAAACGCCAGCTATCCTGAGGGAAACTTTGGAGGGAACCAGCCAGAGGTGGTATTCAGCAGATTCTGACTAGTTCTGGAGAACTGTTAGCGGAAATTTTGAGTAGTTCAGAGAATCGGTAAATATCAACTCTGACTGGCCCCGACCCCATCTATTCTCTGCCTCCTGAGTCCCAGCTGATCGGGAGGAAATGGGGATTTTCCAGTATCCTTTCCCTGGAGTGTGGAGGGAATGGAGATTTTACAGTATCCTTTCCCTGCCACATTCACCAAGCCATGCCCACAGAACTGGTAGTAAAAAAAAATGAATCCCACCACTGGAACCAGCTACTAGATCAGGGGTGTCCAAAGTTGGGAACTTTAAGACTTGTGGACTTCAACTCCCAGAATTCTGGGAGTTGAAGTCCAGAAGTCTTAAAGTTCCCAAGTTTGGACACCCCTGTACTAGATAGTTTGAGTAGTCTGCATACCCACATCTGATAATTGCTTTGTATGTCAGGCCTGCTCAGACCTCCACCCAGAGTTTCCTCTAGCTTTGTCCTGCCTACGCATAGTACACCATCTTTTGGGTCCCTCTGCACATGCTCATGCTCCATCTTCCAGACAGGATGGGTGCGATTGGGTGGTGATGTTCCATCTGCATTAGATCAAACTAGAGCCAGCTTGACTAGTTGTTAAGGCCTGAGGCTAGAAAGCAAAGACTGTGAGTTCAAGTATCATCTTGGCCATTAAAACCAGCTGGATGACTTTCCGCCAATCACTTTCTTTCAGTCCAACCCACCTCACAGGGTTGTTGTTGTTGTGGGAAACAGCCTCAGTTATTTGTTTGCTGCCTCAGTTATTTGTAAAAATAATAATAAAGGTGGTATACAAATATTATTTGGCACAAACTTGTAAACACAAACACAAATGATGATGAGATAGCCACATCTAGGTGCAAAACAAAATTTACAGATCAGAGAATCTGATTAATATGTATACAGAAATTACTATCCACGATAGAAAAGAATAATAAACATTATAAAAGTAAGATGGAATTCCCCATAACCCCACGTTAGTGTGAATAAGAATAAAGAACTTGAATGGGAAAGACTAAGAAACAAGCAATCCAACATACACAAAGAGACCGGTGTTCATTGCTTTGCACACGAAAGCTATTTTCATTTGACAGTTTCTTCCCTGGAGAAACCTCATGTTAATTTAACACCAAAGTACTCTGTAACCATTGCGGTATCTATCATATGACTTTCTAGTAAGAAAAAGAGCAAATGACTTCTGAATTCAATAAAAATCAATTAATTTAACAAAGAGGGAGGGAGGGAGGGAGGGAGGGAGGGAGGGATGAAATGAGTACGGAAACTAATTCGTTCATACTCTCTATGTCCACTTGAGAAAGTCGGGGATCTGTATACCAGAGAGACGTGGCATTAAATGCTTTTGGTATAGAAGAACTCCTACTTCGGGGAAAGAAGCAGGGAGGGAGACAGAGAAAGAAAAAAAGAGAGAGTAAGACAAAGAGAAAGAAAGAGAAAACCGAAAAGACTAGTAGCTTCTGCTTCCTCCAGATTTAAAGAGCCAGAGCTCTTCAAAATCATTTAATCCCAGAAAGAAGCACAATGGAAAAGGAAAAAAGGAATGCACCTTTTTTGACTGGCAAATGTCTGTAGCTGCACAAGAAGCTAGAAAGAGACAAGAAGAAAATGATTCCACTCTGCTTCACAGAGCCAAAGGAAAGAGCCTCAAACGCAACAAGGAAAAAAGCCTGGGATGATATAAGCATGACTCCTCTGCTCCCCACCCCCATACTGACCCTCAATTCCAGTGAAGTTTTTAGTTTCATTTGGAAAGCATGTCATCCAAGGGAAGACTGTTCAATATGGAGGATTTACATGTTTCATGATCATCCCTCCATAGAAACATGTATTTTGGAAGGGTCATGGAGTTTGCAGGGATCTAAGTGAGGAAAAATGTACTATATTTCCTAGAGCAAGCTGAGACTCTGGCTAGTGTAATGGCTAAAAGGGAGCTGCCAAATGGGTTGATTAATATGGAATAATGTACTATCTTCCTATGCAGACTTTTGTGCATTGACAACAGAGCATTGTTAAGTCAGAATAACCCTGAGCTCCCTGGAGTTGACTTTTTTTTTCTTTTTTCATAAAAAATAAAATACAAAACAGTAAAACAAACAAAATGAAACAAAACAAAAGCATACACTCAACTCTAACAACAACAACAACAAAGAAATACCGTGCAAGAGAAGAAGATGTGATCACTACTTTTTCTTTTCTTTCAGCACCCAGGCAGGGTGGATCCTACATGTTAAATGGAGTTCTCGTTTTTTCTGATCGCTTTGCCCAAATCAGAACTATTGCATCATTTTGAATTACTGCATTGGGTTTTTTTAAAAATAAAAACTGGTTTAATATATCGGCTTTCTTCCCACCAGCCCCTGAATTCCATTTCTGATCTGTCTGCTGTAACAAGAGTCTTGGTGATTAATCCTACAGGTTTCTAAAACTGAGAGCCGCAATAAAGTCTCCATACCTTCTGTGCATTCTATGATTGAACATATCTACTTTGGGCAAACTGGGCCTGATTGAATTAAATTATCCCACTGGCATTGATGGAATATGAAGATGGAATAAATTAAGATTGATTACTTAAATTAGGCCTGACTAACCTGTCTTCTTTCTGATATTGTTACAGCACAACTGGTCAGGTCCAAGGAGATTTGCCTTAAATCATTCAAGTCATTCAAATGAACAGTAGATGGAAATGAGTACTGCCCAAGGGATACAAGAACCATAGTGGTAGTGATTTGTTTCCAAAGGTTACTTAAATACAAATATTAATGGCCAATATTATTCTTTGCAACACACATCCATTTTAATACTTGATAAATGGAAACACTTTACACAGACACAAAACCTACTACAGATACTCCTCGACTTACAACAGTTTGTTTAATGTTGTGTTACAATGGTATTGAAAAATGTGACTTATGACCGTTTTTCACAGTTACATCATTTGCAGCATCCCCATCCTCATCATGTGATCAAAATTCAGATGCTTGGAAATTGGTTCATAGTTATGACCGTTTCGGTATCCCAAGGTTATGGGTTCCTCTTTTGCAACCTTCTGACAAAGTCAATGGGGAAGCCAGATTCATTTAACAACCAGGTTCCTAATTTATCAACTGCAGTGATTCACTTAACAGCTGTGACAAGAAAGGTCATAAAATTGGGCAAAACTCATTTCACAATTGTCTCACTTAGCAACAGAAAGTTTGGGCTCAACTGTGTCAAGGACTACCTGTAGTCACTGAGTAAGATAGAAAATGAAATTTCTTGCCCCAGGAGTACATCTGCCTATTCTTAAATGACCGTAGTACAGCAATCCTCACTTAACAATGGTCTCTTTTAGCAATTATTTGAATTAAGATGATGTTGAAAAAGTAATGTTACAACTGGCTTTCAAATTTATGACTCTCTCAGCAGTCCCACAGTTACATGATGGGAGATTTGGCGCTTCGCAACCATCAGCAAGCATTTTTAGTCATGGCATCTCTCCTCAGTACCATGACTGTCACTTGCATACCTTACAGCCATCTTCTGACAGCTAGTCAATGGAGAAGCGGCAGTAAAATTCAAGCCACCATCATGAGAATGTCCTGCTTAATCAACACAAGGTCGTAAGGCCATGGCGGTCACGTGATGTCTTAACGATTGCGTTGCTCAGTTATGAAGTTGCCCGTTCCAATTATGGTTGTTAAGCGAAACTAAATGCTGAGGCATCCATACTTGCACTCAGTCTGTATACACAGTACTCTTGGTGCTATCGTTTTTCCTATAGTAAAGTGACTTTTATCTATGCATCATTTGAATTGATACCAGCCAGGACAGGAGGAGCTTCATCACCGGAAGCTTTCAAGAAGAGACTGTCTGTCAGAAATGGCATCTCCTGCTTGGAGGGGGGTTGGACTAGATGACCTACAAGGTCCCTTTCAACTCTGTTATTGTGTTCTCTTAGAACTGAAAAGGGATTATAAGAACCAAGTAGCATCGATTAAGCTCCGCCCACGGTATCATCAAGAACTAAGCAAACGGCTCACTGGAACCGTCCATACTTAATGGTACAATTACAACTGTCCCTCCTGGCAAATGTATTAACTGGTTATTTTAGGGGTATTGTTTTTAACTTATTGTGTGTGTTTTAGGGGTTCAAAATCCTATATTTATATATATTGCTTTGTACAGTTCTTTTAATTCCATTTTTAACCTCCTCCATTCCAACTGTACATATTCAATTTTTATTGTATTTTGATATATTTTGCATGGACTGTACACCGCCCCGAGTCCCTTTTGGGAGAGGGGGCGGTCTAGAAGCATGAATAATAAATAAATAAATAAATAAATACAAAGCTTCCGCGCTCCCCACCTAATCCCACGCTCACCTTGAAAAGCGCGTAGTGAAGATACTGGTAAGGAGTGCGCCGCTGAAAGTCTCGCAAAGTCTCGGTCGGCGGGTAGGTGAGCTGAAAGACGGGAAGGTTGCCCTTGCATCTCCGCAGGCAGGAGGCGCGCTGGAGGACAAGCCCGAAGTATTCCATCTCCTGGTCCTGGAGAGCTTCCCCGGGGACGATCCCCGAAACATTCACGCCGCATCCCGCGCTGCCTTCAAGCCCTGCGAGCGAACCGCCTTTCAGAAGCAGCTCCGAAGGAGACGGGCTGGGAAGCTCTGCAAAAAGTGGCCCGGTGTCTAACGTCTCGCTCCCCGCGCATTCCTTATGGCAGTGCGCCTCGCTGTCCTGGAGCAGGCGGTGAAGGCGCAAACTCGCCTCCAAATAGCGGATGCTCTCCCTCCAGTTCTCGCCCTCGTACTGCTCTAACGCATAGGCGTATGCGCTCTGCAGGGGCATCAGCTCAGCTTCTGGGAAGCCGCGGAAGCTGTATTTTTCGTATTGCGCGCCCACTATAGGCGCCGACGCTATGAAGAGTAGGAGAGCCAGCGGGAACCCCCGTCGTCTCCGCTCCATGCCGTCCCTGCGGCCGGCGACTCTGTTCCTCTGACCAGACCTGCAACTTGGAGGCCCATCAGGAGTCTCTGGGAAGCAAGGGGAAGGCAGACGGGACAGACCCATTTGGATTCCGCAGGGTCTTAAGCGCGCCCTGATATACTTCCTATATTTAAAAAAAGGGGGTGGGGGTGGGGATGGGGGAGCCGTTTCCATCATTTCTTTCCTTTTAAAAGTGAAAAAAAAGCCTGGTTTGCTTGTTTGTTTTTAAATCTATGGGTAAAACGAGGCAGAGAAAATGTGATGATTGTTTGGCTTCATTATGAACCAAACCAAAGTGCAAAGAACTCCAACTTTCTTCAGGCTTCAGGGAAGGCACACAAAATGTGTTAAAAAGTATCTATCACCTTTTCCAAAAAATCAAAATAAGATAAAACAGTTAACGTATAAACTGAAGCAAGTCACCTGTAAAATAGAAACAATGACAAAAAACAATATGAAAGGTAATATTCCCAAAAGTCTGAAGATATACACTTGTCCAATATTCAAGTGTGTTAGATTACAATAGATCAATTGGCAATGCTGATTGTGAATGATGCTAGGTTGATACATGATTAATCAGACAAGTCACTATTTTTCAACTTCTTTTTTTTTTCTGAATGGACATCCAGACATGGTTAGTATGTCTTGGCTTCAATTATGCTTTTGAGAATTCAAGATGGTTTTGCCAGAAGCAAAATATATTTTTAATACAACAAAAATTGAAGAGCCACAGAAGACCATGAGAATAAGATAGAGGACAATTTTAAATCATTCTTGGATGCTTCAAAAACTTTAAAAGGTAACTTTTGCAATAAATTGCCATAGATATGTATTTTTGCAAATACCTTAAATTACAAATTGTAAATCAGCATCCATAATATTTTCAGGTTTCTCTCATTGTGGAGCTAATTTAGCACAACTACCCTTCTATAAAATAAAAAATTTCCAGGTGTAGTTTGAGTTTGAGTTTTATTAAATTTATATACCGCCCCCCTCTCCCCGCAGGGACTCGGGGCGGTGTACAGACAGTACATATAAAACAACAAAGCAGGAACAACTAAACATTAGACAACCAACATAAACATACGGTCTGTATAATGCCCGAACTCATTTCTACTTAAAAACAGTCTAAAACCAAATTAAAACCCCAAAATTTACAATATTAAAAAGCCATCCAGGAAGGTCAGTAATAGATTGTACTTATGATTACGATTAGGCCAGGCCGGCTAGCCGGAACAGGTGGGTCTTGAGTTTCTTACGGAAGGAGCGGAGATCGACAGTAGTTCTAATATCAGGGGGGAGTTCGTTCCAGAGGGTTGGGCCCATCACAGAGAAGGCCCTACTCCTGGGCACCGCCCGCCCGCATTGTCTAGCGGAGGGTACCCGGAGGAGACCCTGTGTGAGCGGATTGGTCGTAGGGATGTATGGGGTAGAATGCGATCTCGCAAATAACTAGGTCCCAAGCCATGAAGCGCTTTGAAGATGACAATCAACACCTTGAAACGCACTCGAAAAGCCACCGGCAGCCAGTGCAGCTCGCGCAGAAGTGGTGTTACATGGGAGTACCTGGTACTCCCCATAAGTGTCCGCGCGGCTGCATTCTGAACCAACTGGAGCCTTCGGGTGCATCTCAAGGGGAACCCCATGTAGAGAGCATTACAGTAATCAAGACGGGAAGTCACCAGGGCCTGAGTGACTGTGCAAAGGGCGTCCCGCTCTAGTAGGGGGCGCAATTGGCGCACCAGGCGCACCTGGTGGAACACCCTCTCAGCCACGGCCGTCACATGATCATCCAGCGACAGCCGGGAGTCTTGGAGGACGCCCAAATTGCGTGCCCTATCCACCGGGGGTAGTTGTTCCCCCCCGATGGCCAGAGATGGAGCAAACTGGCTAAAGCGGGGCGCCGGTAGCCACAGCCACTCCGTCTTGGAAGGGTTGAGCTTGAGTCTGTTGTCCCCCATCCAGACCCGCACGGCTTCCAGACACCGGGACATCACCTCGACGGCTTCGTTGGGGTGGTTCGGGGTAGAGATGTATAACTGAGTGTCATCTGCATACAGATGGCACTCAACCCCGAATCCTCAAATGATCTCACCCAGCGGTTTCATGTATGTGTTGAACAGGAGAGGTGAGAGGACCGACCCCTGCGGCACCCCACACGTGAGCGGCCTCAGGGTCGACCTCTGCTCCCCCGTCAACACACATTGCGTCTGACCGGAGAGGAAGGAGGAGAACCACCGCAACACGGTGTCCCCCACCCCCATCCCCTCCAGCCAGCGCAATAAGATACCATGGTCGATGGTATCGAAAGCCGCTGAGAGATCTAATAGGACTAGGATAGAGGAGCAACCCCCATCTTTCGCCCTCTAGAGATCATCCACCAACGCGACCAAAGCCGTCTCAGTGCTGTGCCCGGGCCGGAAACCGGACTGGCGCGGGTCTAGATAAACAATTTCCTCCAGGTGTCGAGGGAACTGTTGCGCCACCACACTCTCAACAACCTTCGCTAAAAAGGGACGGTTGGAGACAGGACGATAATTGGCTAACTCTACTGGGTCCAGAGAAGGCCTCTTAAGTAGGGGCCTCACCACCGCCTCTTTCAAGAAGGCTGGTAGGAACCCCTCCCTCAGCGAGGTGTTCACTAGTCCCAGGAGCCAGTCTCGTGTAACCTCCCAGGCTGCCAGTACAAGCCAGGAGGGACACGGGTCCAATAAACATGTGGTGGCATGCAGTCGCCCGCGTAACCTGTCCATATCCTCGGCGGCAACAGAGTCAAACTCCTCCCAGCATGGTACCTCAAGACTCTCCACCGGTGTCTCCCCGAGATCACTCAAGGAAACCCATTCGCTCCGGATCTGAGCGATTTTATCCTGCAGATATTCCCCAAATTCCTCTGCCCTACCCTGCAAAGGGGCTTTCCGCGGCCTCTGTGAAAGGAGGGAGCGGGTCACCCGAAACAGGGCAGCAGGGCGGTTTTCTGCGGACGCAATAAAAGTGGCATAGTATCGACGTTTAGCCACCCTTAGTGCCACAAGGTAGGTCCGTAAATGGGCTCTTACCTGTGTTCGGTCAGATTCGGCGCGAGAGGATCTCCATCTGCTCTGTAGGCGTCTCTTGTGGCGCTTCATCACCCTCAGCTCCTCGGTAAACCAAGGGGCCAGGGTGGTTCGCTGCCACCGGAGAGGCCGCAAGGGTGCGACCCGGTCCAAGGCCCCGGCCGCCGCACTATTCCATGCGACCACCAGGTCCTCCATCCGGGCGCGGGTCAGGGTTACAGGCAGTGGCCCAAGCTCCGTCTGGAACCTATCAGGTTCCATCAGTCGCCTGGGGCGGAACCATCTAAGACCTTCTGGTTCCGCCTCCCCACAATGGGGGGTAGCGGAAGGGAAGTCGAGATGGAGAAGTGAGTGATCTGACCATGACAGGGGAGTAATAACCAATTCCCCTATTCCCAGATCACTCTTCCACCGACCAGAGATAAAAACAAGGTCCAGCGTGTGGCCTCCCTCGTGTGTGGGGCCCTGTATTATTTGGGTCAGGTCCAGGGCTGTCATGGAAGCCATGAACTCCCGAGCTACCTCGGATGATTCACCCGTCGATGGCAGGTTGAAGTCCCCCATAACTAATAGTCTGGGGGTCTCAACCGCCACCTCCGCAATCACCTCGAGGAGCTCTGGCAGGGCCGCTGATGCATAGCGAGGAGCCAAGTATGCAATCAGCAGGCGCAACTGACTCCCTGGGCCCCATCTCACACCTAGAGTCTCACACCCGGATATCTGAGGTACGGCTAATTCTCTCGGTGCCAGGCCTTCCCGTATAATTACCGCCACCCTGCCACCCTTACCCTGGGCACGAGGCTGATGGAATACACGGTATCCTGGTGGGCACATTTCCACGAGGGGTAAGCCCCCCTCGTGGCCCAACCAGGTTTCCGTGATCCCTGCGAGGTCCGGCTCCCCCTCAGAAACCAGATCGTAAATGAGGGGGGCCTTATTAACCACAGACCTTGCGTTATACAACATCAGCCCCATGCCCTGGTTCTGTAAACCCTGACCACCTAGAATGCAAGGGTTGGTACAAACGACCGGGCGTATCCAGCGCCCACGGTCTCCCAACCGACTACAAGATCTTTTTCTGTCCTCGCATCCACCCCTTCCTATGACCGTTGGAATGTAGGAACCCTCTAACGGAACGACGTTCTCATTCCCCTCCCCCACTCCGCTCTCTCCCCCCCCAGTCCCACCTGTTCGCCTAGCCCTGCCCCCATTCCTGGTCTGGCTGCCCCCTCCCCCCACCCTGGATCCCCCTAAAACACTTAACAAACATTTAAACAAAAACCCCCTGAACCTCCTCTTCCTCCAGAAACCAAAGGTTGAATAGTTATATGCATAACTTCTATTATTTAGAGCCCTGCAAATTTTATCATTTCACTTTGACTTCAAAGTAATAAAAATAGTTTCTGGTAAAACAACACAAGTAAAATAAAAATATGTGTGGGAGATAGCTGCAACATATGGTGTTTCATGTCTTCTATAAGCTGTTAAAATTGGTCTAACAAATCTATCTTAACCATGTACAATCAAAGTAAAACAGGTGCATACCATTCAAGTGAACCTTGAAAACTGAGGCAAGGCATTTGGTCTAGTTGCAAATGGTAGTGGTCAGAATCCTGGTTTGAATTAATGCTTTTCTCAGGTGTCCCTTACTTTAATATCTGCTCCTCTGTTTGCAATCAGGAAATTCCGTCTTAGTTTAAGTTTGGATTCTTACTGTAAAGCTTCCAGCCATTGGTTTTTATCTTAACTATTGAGTGCTCTGGCACAGTGGTTCCCAACTTTTCTGGCTTTGCAGACTGGTGGTGCCAGCGGTGAAGGCAGGGAGGGACAGGGGAGGGTTCTGCACAAGTGATGGGTAGGTGTCTCCACTGCTTGCACAAATTGAGCATTGCGCGTTTGCTCACTCACCCATCGTTTGTGCAACCTGGTTCTCAATGGGCTGCATACTGGGCCACAGCCTAGGGGTTGGAGTCCCCCTCCCCTGAGAATAGATGTACATCCTGCCACCCTCCACTCGGTCACCCTTTTATATGGGTGATCATGTTTTCCCTTAGTCTTCTCTTTTTTAAACTAAACATACCAAGTTCCTTTTACTGTTTGGAGATTTAGCTTCCAAACCCATATCATTTTTGTTGCTCAATAATCCAGGCATGGTCTGACTAGTGCAACATAGAGTGGTGCTGGTTTATGCTTAATCTGTGATCTACTACCATGTTTCCCCGAAAATATGACATGTCCTAAAATTAAGGCCATGCCATATTTTTTGAGTGGGCAAAAATATAAGCCCTCCCCCCAAAATAATCCCCCTGGACAACTCACCCCCCTCCGGCCAGGCAGAGTACCATTCACCAACCTAGCGGTATTCCAAAGGCACCAAGCCGTAGGAGCCAGGGGAGGGCAAGGCGCTCGCATTGCTTGGCACCTTTGAGATACAGCTAGGTTGGTGAGTGGCACTGTGCCCAGCTGGAGTGGGGGGCTGCTGGGTGGCTGCTCTCTTGCAAACGGGCTCTCAAAGAGTCCACTTGCACAGCCTCGGGTGAATGGCTGTGTTCTGCCTGCCCCCCAGCTCTCACGGCTTGGCACCTTCGGGATACCCCTAGGTCACTGAATGGTGCTCTGCCTGGCTGGAGAGGGGGGGGTTGCACGAGCACCTGCTCCTTCCCCAGCCCACGTGTCTCCCAGCCTCACCATGCCCTGGCCCAGCTCTCCCTGCAGGGCCAGGGCACCACTGCCGCTGCCCTCCCAACATAGCTTCTTCTCCAGCTTCCAAACTCCGGATATCAGCTGCCAAGTCTTCCAGCAGCGGCCGCTCTGGGAGTGAGCTCTATGGTTGTGGGCCAACTGCCGGAAGACTCTCTGTCCCACCAGCGCAACACCGTCATTCGCCCTGAGGCTCTTTGGGAGCCCCCTCGCAAGAGAGCAGCCGCCCAGCAACTCCAAAACAATAAGCCCTCCCTGATAATAAGGTCCAAGCCATATTTTGGGGGGTCAAAAGAAAATAAGACCCTGCCTTATTTTGGGGAAAACACAGTAGGATATCCAGATCCTTCTTGCAAATGCTTCTAAGGCAAGTAACTAACTACATGTACTTGCACATCCTTTTCCCCCCACTTTCCATCGTTGAATAGGATTTGTTGGCTAGGGTCCAATATGCAAGTCTATCAAGACCCTTCTGAATCTTGAGCCTGTCTTCTAGGATGTTAGTAATCCCTCTCCTGCTCAGCTTTATGTCATCTGTAAATTGTATAAGTATTTTTCTATTTCCCCATCTAATCCATTTATGAACAGGACTGGGCCTGGGACAGAATCTGAAGTATCCTATTGCAGAACTCCTTTCAGGTAGACATAAACTCATTAAGGACTATATGTTGGCCTCAGTTGCCCAGCAACTGAGAATCCATTGAGTAGAGAGGTTATCATCCCACATTGTTCCAGTTTATTATCAAGTCAAATGCTTCATCCCACATTGTTCCAGTTTATTATCAAGTCAAATGCTCAATAACCTCTAAATACATAACATCCGCAGCATTCCCTTGCCCCAACATCTAATCACATTGTCAAAGAAAGCATTAAGATTTGTCTGGCAGGGCCTCTTTGTGACAAAAACATGCTAATCACCTTGTTTGTATCTTATGTGCAAACAAATCCTTTTCTAGGGTTTTCTCAATTATTAATATCAAGTTGATATTTTTGTAGTTTTCTTGGTCTACTCTTCCCTGGTTTAAAATAATGAAACAATATTGTCTTTTCTCTAGTCTTCGGGCAATTTATCCAGGCTTTCTCAAAACTTTGAATCAGTGGATCCGAAGTGACATCTGCCAGTTCCTATAGAATCATGGGGCATAAACCATTTAGGCAGCAATTCATTTAGTGCACCTGAGAATTTGGGATTCGCCATTGATATGCGATCAATAAGTTTGTCTGACTTGATTGTGCATTTGGAGTTGAATTAAGGGAAAACAGTAGAGGCTTGGTTGTTTTCTGGCAGATGTTTCATTACCCAAACTAGGTAACATCATCAGTGCTAGCAAGAAAAGAAACATCTGCAAGAAAACAACCAAGAGTACCAAGGACCCCTCATTCCATAATCTCTCCCTGCAACCCCCCCCCCCACAACATACTGAAACGTTTTAGCTTTAGTGCACTATTGTGCAGAATTGGCACGCTGATAGGTTTCGAAGGGATCTGTTTTGGATAATTTTGGATATGAATTGGGATTTCCCCCCCTCTCTTCCCCCAAACATTCCCATGCTTTATAGTGCTTTGGGGTTTGATCTCCAATTGATAGTATGGAACAGCATGCTTTGCTTGGATTAGTAGGAAACTGAAGTTAGAATGGTCATGTATTTTTCTCTAGTTTGATTAACTGCAATTGCTGGTTAAATCAAATTTGGTTGGTTTCATGCCACAGACAATTTTAGCAAGTACGAACAAAGCATTTGAGAGGCTGTTTAAAGACCTGTATGTGTCCCTATATCTGATAGATTCACTTAAGTCCAAAACTATTGGTAGTTTATAAAGAATTTTTAAAAGAAGTATTAAAAGTCATTTACAATTAGACTTGGATAGCAGACACTGGAGTTAGCAGGCATTTAAATTCATATCCAAGTATATCAAATAACATAAGCAAATATCAACATACTTTATATTTCTTTTCTCTTTTTTATTAACACATAAGCAGGTGAGTGAAGTTCAGGGGTTAAAAAATAGCAGGTTTTTGGTTTAAAAAAGAAAAACAGAAGTTATTTGGTTGTATGGACAATATAAATGTGTTATGTTTTGCCATGAAAGCATAAACAGTGTATATATAAAAAGGGGGGTGGGTGCACGATAGCCTTCCCTTGAGGCTATTCTATTATAACAAAATGAGAATTTATACATACTGAAACATGCAATTCAAGGGCAGGTAGTAAAATTGTTCAATAATTACATAAGTCAGTTAAATGTTGGCCAACTTTCATTTTGACTTGATTCACAATTTACACTAAACAGTAGTTTTTTAAACTGTGACAAATGGGTTCATACAAATATAGAAAGACTGCTAATTAGATGCAATTTTATTGGGCTCAGTTCCCTCTCTTGATCTATCTTCTATAATACTTGGCAGCTTTTCCAAGACTAGTCCTGTGTTATCAGCGTACCTACTTTCTTCCCTTTATCTGTCCACTGTCTTCCATTAGTGCCACTTTCCTTAACTATGCCAAGCGTAGCGGTTGTTTTCTAGGCTGCCATCTGCTTGAACCAGATGGACAGAGTATGCGAGTCTTTATCTACCTCCTCAAAACTGATTTACAAGTGGGACTGGAAGTCTATAGCAGTCTTAGTCCTCATGTCCAGATTCATAATTGGAATCACTATGAATGAGAAAGCAGATTGAGAACTAGGGCTGAGCTTCCATTTCAGTATGCATATGCTGAATCTATATACTAAATACTATAACCTAGGGATTTTTGTGAGGAAGCTGCAAATTCAGGTTTTGAGAGAGGGAAAAGACCGTAGGTAGGAAAGTTTAGAAGAAAATCAAGTGAGAAAGCTGAATTGGTACTGGAAGCCTGTACTTTTTGGTAATTTTATTCTGTAACAATTTCTAAACTATAGGTACTTGGGATAAAAAAAGAATGGAGATTCTGTGTTCAGTTTTTCACTTTTAATGACTTTATGTTTCATAACTGAGATATTTCAAATGTATAAACACTGGAGTGGAGAAGAAAGCTCCATCAGATTCCTTCTCTTTATTGTAAATTCTGCATATTAAAAAAAAACCCAACTGATATTAATTGCCAAGTTTCCAGGCAGAACCCTAAACTCTTCCTACCCACATGGATGCGCACAAACAACTTTTATCTGTGTGTAGTGCAAGGGAATTTTTAACCCATAGTAACAAGAGCCCTGGGATGATTCACATATAATATCAAGGTAGCATGTAAATTATGTTGGATTTAGTGTGCTCTGTGATATTAAGGCTGCTGTTCTTTTCACATCTTCAGATGAATGAAACTAGAGCTTAAAAATCCAATAACTCTCCCATCTTTATCTATAAACCACACAATCCAGTTATCAGTAGCTGTAATATCATTTTTATTGGCACAAACAGGCATGAAAATCTTATCTGAAAAATGGACAAAATGATTATCAAATAACTATTAAGAATTTGTGCTTTTGCCTCTGTCTACCAGACATTTGCCTGGGGCTTAAGCTACCCCTGGCTCAGGATAATTTAGACATCTCCATCCTGATCTTCAGAGCTTCGGCGTCCAAAATCCATCCAGTTTGGAAAATGGGTATCGTCCTCATTCAGATTATTTCCCAAAGCAGCAAGTTCAGCTGTTGGAAAATAGGCATGTGTTAATGGAAAGTGGGTGAAATGGTTCTAACTGCCCTGAATCTTTGGAATGAGTTATTTGACTCTCCATATCCCAGAAGATAATACTGTAGAGTCTTTGTGATCTTTGGGTTTGCCTGTCTGTATGGTAAAATGGTTAGGGCACTGATGGTATTGCCTACGTAGGTAATGAAATGTCTGCAACAAACAGCCAAGCTCAGAGAGCACTAAGGACTCCACAGTTCAGTCCTGAGTTACATATATTTTATTCTATTGGAGTAATACTGACATTAAGAACTTTAGTTTCCAAAGTAAATTTTTGGAATAGAAGTGGAACTTTGGCAAAGAAAGACTAAATTTTTCTTACCATGTGCAGTGGTATCAGTTGCTACTACAATTTAGTTTCTGCAATGAATATACTCTGAATTTTATCCTCTATCTGCTGTTCAAATGTCTACTTGAAGAGACAAAAGTAATGTTGGGATTTTGAAAATTAAAACTAATAAGAGATGTTACCTGCCAAGGTAATAGTAGGGCAAAAATTCCTTTCCTCAAAAATTACTCAGGCAAGTTAATTAATATACTAAGAAAGCTGCATTAAAAAATAGATTGACAGTAGCAGAAGTTGGTTATTTGTCAACTCTATATGAGATCAACTGTAATCCTCCTGTGCAGGATATTTACACTTAGCAAAAATAACCCCCTCACTTTTAAAACAAGAGCCCAAGCGCAATAAATTACTAAATACATGAAAATACAATACAAATAGAGTATAAGGATGATAGGAGGGAAATGACTGAAAGCTGAGCAAGAATTTGATTTATTGCTATCCTCCAGTCATCATTTCATCTGTAAAATCAGATTTTATTCCACTGCCTGAAAGAATCACATTTACAATTCGGGTGTTGCTAATACAATTTTTTTAAAAAATGCTTATTTTCATTTTTTTCCAAGCACCCTCCTTAAGAATAGCCCAACTCATTATTAAGAAAGCCCAGGAGAGTGGAAAAGGTATGTGCAATTCATCTTACAGTCATACAGGTGAGGCAAGAACTGGGAGATCAAATGTTTCTGGTCCTGTGTCAGCTGCATTGGCCAGTCCCGCCGGACAGGTCCCCCACCTCTTTGTATCCTGTCTGGCCCTGGAACAACCTTTGCTTGAGATTCAGATCTTAAAAAGCTGATGCTGAGAAGAATGGTCAGAAACAGGCCAGCAAACATCTTGGCATGCATATCTAGGGAAAAAGTAAGAACGGTGTTTGTTGAATAGCCCATCCCCTCCGGGTTTTTTTCCTCTAACCCCAAAACGACTCTTCTGTCAACGCTCCAGAATGATAATTTGCCTAGATTTTTTAAACTGTGCCCTAGAAAAATGCAATTTTTGTTTTCAAAATTAGTTAATCATTCATGTAAAGAATTTTTTAAAAAGTTATGGCCTGCCCCTTCTACTATATCACCAAGCTTGAATTTCAAAAGTGGCTGCAAATACTCCTTCCACTGCATGAAAAGTCTGGCTGAGTATTTGCCAGTTACTTGTTCTGCTAAGGCAAAAATAAAAACAAGGGAAGAAGAACATAAGGAGGTATGACTAAGAGTGGACTAATCGTCTGGACCTATTCCAGAAGGAAGGTGTCTTATTTTAATAGCATGGCAGCACTTATTTGAGCTTGGCTGACTTGCGGGGAGATGGAATACAAAAGATTCAGAGGAAAGTGATAGCAAACCATATTATTTCCCATAAGCATGTAAAATGTGTGAATTGTTTTGTTGCACTAAACAGCTTGCTTAAGGTGGCCTTCCTTGAAAGCCTAATAGTTTATCTTGTTGCAGCAACAGTTGAAAATATAATTGTTTTGATCAGGTTTAGGGAGGTAAAAAATAGTAAAACAAACAGCCAAAGCTGAAGGGGCTCTGGGTGATGCTGGGCATGGAAATCTGTAGTAACTGTAATTCTGAATCAAGCAGACTAGAGGGAGGGAACTAGGTAGATTGGGGCAGATAAGTCTCTGGAATATGTTATGCTGAAACATCAGTAGGGGTGACTGAAGAAAAGGCAGAAGCTAAATTGGATTTCATCTGTCTCAGAAAAATTGTAGGTTGAATAAAGTAAAGGTAAAGATTCCCCTTGCACATGTATGCTAGTTATTCCCGACTGGTGGGGGGGGGGGTGTCAACTCCATTTCAAAGCCGAAGAGCCAGCACTGTCCGAAGATGTCTCCGTGGTCATGTGGCTGGCATGACTAAATGCCAAATTTTTCTATTTGCATTTTTACATGCTTTTGAACTGCTAGGTTGGCAGAATCTGGGACATGTAACGGGAGCTCACTCCGTTACACGGTGCTAGGGGTTCGAACCGCTGACCTGCCGACCTTTCTGATCGATAAGCTCAGCATCTTAGCCACTGAGCCACCACGTCCCTCTACAATACCACTACCTTAAAAAAGATCATGGTCAATCCTAGTTAGTGAGTCTTATTGGAACCAGTGGTATTTGTTCTGATTAATTTAAATCTAATTGTTTTGAATATTGATGGTAGGGCTGTATTCAATAGTAAAGCACCAGCCTTTCAGGCCTAACCTTGCTGCTTCATTCCATACAATCAAATAAGAAATATGTCCAATTAAAATCTGCAGAACCACTGCAACTCAGCATATGGATAATATTGGACTAAAAAGACGAATGGTTGCTTCCCATAATCAACAAAACTGTAGGCTGTTTGATTTTGCTCTTTTTGATGGATTTTTGGGTAAGAAAGAAGATGGAAAGAAAACTGGTGAGAAGTCATAGGAGAATTACAAATGCAAGATAACATCTTAAATCCTCATCAATTTTCTGTAAGTAAGACAGTAGATTAATAATAATCCATTATTGAATTAGAGCCACCATATTAAACCTACAGTATTTCTGATTTATCTTAATATTCTAAACGGGGAAAAAACTTAAAGAAAACATTATAATTTATGCAGATACGTCTGTCTGTCTTTCTATACATCAACAATAATCTTCATCATTTTTTCCTGTTACTTGTGAATATTTTCTTCTTCCAGAGCTTCAGTTCTTTAAATCATGTTTGCCCAATCTGATATGCTCTGGGTAGGTGTGAGACAATGCCCATTTTTCTTACTTGGCATGACCAATTTTATGATGTGGGATTAGCAGGCTGGAGTAAGGTTGCATTTAAACATCCCTCTAATTGTCCTGGGAACATAGAATGATAAATATTTAAAACCAATTCATATTTTCCATCTTATTTTGCTTTTTTAAAAATCAATTACTCATTCACAGTTTTCTACCAGGAGAGCATAGAAATGTGTGTGCCGGTTCAGTTTAATGAACCAGCCTAAACTTTAAAAGATAGAAAAGAACCCCATGAACATAGTTAATATGCCAAGGGAAGGGATCTTCTAAATTAAATTAGCACTTCTGTGGAGAAATAAGATAGAAACCCTGAAACAGCAGGAGAAAATATAGTACGTCTTATGGTTTTAGTCTGGCAATTTGCCTAGCCCAGAAATTCTATTATCTTACCTATAGGAAGGTTCGCTCCAAGCTGTGCTTCACTTGCAACAGAAATTCTGCTTCTTCCAACATTGCAAACTGCTCTTTTAAAGAGCAGGGATTTGGAATGGCCCCACCCACTCAAGAAGAACCTCCCATGGTTATCCAGTGACATCCTCTAATGTCAACATTGCCCCACCCGCCCTCCTCCTTAATGTTTTAATGGTTATAGATGAATGTTGCTTTCTGGATAGCATGATTATTTTAATTAAAATAATTTTTCTTGAAGCCAGCAGATCTGCTGGTTTTGGGGGATTTTTTTGGCACAAAAATATTTTGCTGATAGAATAGAAAGGCAGATGGAGGCCAAGGTAACTTCTTCTTGACAAAGTTCCCATTTGGAATGGAATGGAATGGAATGGCAGGCTGTACTTTAAAAAGTAGCTGATAGGGATATGATAAATATGATCTGATTTAAAGTTAAATTTAATCATATTAATAATATTATTATTCTCCAGCCATTCAATTTCTCTTACATTAAACATTACAATTTAGTGGCAATGTTCGGACGTATTAGGGGTTTTTATGTGCACCTAAGTATTTGGGAACCAAGAAGCCCTTGTATAATATACTATGCCATAAACTTTGGATTAAAAAAAACACCATTGAAAGTTTATTATGGAAGTCAAAATTAATCAACCTCTAGGGAGACTGCTCTGCTGGATGGACATTTGTTGGAGGTGCTGTGGTTTTCTCCACTAGATTGGACTTGGCCTAAATGACTCAATGATCTTATGGCAGCTTACATCTGGATTCATAAATCGTGCTAAATCATAGTGTTAGATACTTGCTCTAACTACAGTGGTTTCTACCAAGGTCCTCTGTTCCGGTGGGAACAGAGGTTTAATCCTATTGGTTGAAGGGGCTGACAGCTCCCTATAAAAGGGCTGCTGTCAGACTCAACCTTCGCTGGATGGTTCTCACTTGTTGTACTTAATAAAGAGCTGTTGTTACTATTAAGCCTGTGTGTGCCTATCTATTACCCAATCTAACATTGGCAACGAGGGTAGGATTGGAAGGCAACTAGGCGAACTGAAAAGAGCATAGCAATCCAGCAATACATCCAGCCCAGAGCTAAGCACGGTTTCGAGCAGCCATTTTTGAGCGGCAAACTCAAAACGCCCTCTGAACACAAAATGGCCATGCACACCCCACCGACTCTGTATGATCCAGTCACCGAGCACTGCTACATACTACGATTTGACTGCTTCCTCGAGGCAAACGACCTCATGGGCCTTTCTGAAGGCCGCAAGACGAACATGTTCCTTGGGTACTGTGGCCGGGAAGTGTTTGATACAGCCTCTCTGAGCCGACACTGCTACAATCAGTCGCCTGGTCCATGCTTCAGCAGACGCTGAGGACATACTATGCGCCCAAGCCATTCAAGCACGTTCGCTGGCATGAGTTTAACATCAGAAACCAGAAGGAGGGCGAATCAATTAACAAGTATGTTGCGGCGCTCCGCAAGGCCGCAGCATACTGCGAATTCTGAGACCTGGACGAGCTGATTCTGGACCGCATAATTTGAGGCGTACATGACATTAACCTACAGAGGAGGTTACTCGCTAAATCTAACCTCACTCTGCAGATCGCCTTGGATGAAGCCAGGGCATCCAAATCAGCTGTCAAATCTACTGAGACTCTGCAGCGCCAAAGCGCTCCACAAGACGTGCAGAAGAGCGCACGCTTACATTTCAAAGCTGCAGAGGCCGAGAGCTCAGAAGGCGAAGAAGATGACAGCTGCTGTATGCGCAGTAGCCGTGCCCAGCCGGCGCGCAATTTCAAACCATGTCCCCCACCTTGCACTAGCTGCGGAGGAGACCATGCCAGATTGTTTTGCCATCTCCATGATGCTATCTGCCAGCGCTGCGAGCGAAAGGGATACATCGCCAAGGTTTGCCGAAACAAGCTCCTCCCGATGACCTGGCAGCCACGAAGCCGACCTAACCGCCAGTAGAGGCCCGACCAAGGGGCATGGCGGCCACCATCATGGCATTCAGAGGGTGACAACAGAGTCACCCATCACACCTCAATCGACCAAGCCCGCACAAGGCAAAGAAGCTGAAGGTCACAGTCCTCATTGAGGGCTCTCCATGCGAGATGGAGATCGACACCGGGTCATCACTGACCATCATGCTGTAATATACCCTGAAGCCGGCTATCCCTAGCCTAAAGAAATAACATCTACGCACCCCTGATATCCACCTTCACGATTACCAAGGGAACTGAGTCCCCATCATGAGACAAGGCACCTTCTGGGTGAACTTCAACAACTTCAGTGGCCAGCTCCTGGTGATGGTGGTCAGCGGAAACCTGCAGAGTCTCCTGGGACTTGACTGGTTCAAAGCCTTAGGGCTGGAAGTGACCGGTGTCAACGAGAACACCAGCAAACTACTCGCAGATCCTATCCCCGAGACACCAGTTTTTCACATTGACTGTTTAGAGACTGGTTCTGTCTCGCTTAGTGATGTTGCCCGCCACTCTGCCAGAGGCTCCACAATCAAACAGGTTTTGAACTGGCTGTGGAGGGGTGGCCCAAGGGGCCTGTTGAGTCTGATTTCAAAATGTATTATCATAAGAGAAATAACCTGTCTGTTGTTAAAGGCTGTTTATTGTGGGGGGACCGGGTCGTTGTTCCACCCAAACTGTGCATTGCAGTATTAGAGGCTTTACACGTAGGGCATCCTGGAATTGTCAGGATGAAGTCTTTGGCCAGGAGTTACGTGTGGTGGCCTAACATGGACAGAGAGATCGAAGAATGGTGGCAACCTGCACACTTTGCCAGGAGTCCAAACCAGCTCCCCTAGAGGCACCTACTAAGGAGTGGGAGCGATCTCAAGCACCATGGTCTAGGATGCACATTAACTTTGCTGACCCAGTTCATAGCCAGACGTTTCTCGTAGTTGTGGACGCCTACCGAAATGGTTAGAGGTAGTCCTGATGACCTCCACTATGGCCCTGGTCGCACCATTCTATCCGGCCTCCAATGGTCAGGCGGAGAGAATGGTGAGATCTGCAAAAGAGGCCCTCTCTAGGATGAGCCCGGGAGATTGGCAAACACGGGTTGACCACTATTTGCTAATTTAGCACATCACACCCAGTGCCACTACAGGAAGAAGCCCCTCCGAGCTTCTCAAGGGTCGCCGGCTAAGGTCCCACTCAGACCGGCTACACCCCTATTATTCTGCCTCAGTGTCCCAGACTCCACAAGCAAGATTCAGACATTTAGCGTAGGGGATTTGGTATACGCTCACAACTACGTTGGGAGAACTCTGTGGATTCCTGCCACAGTGATAGGCATCACCGGCCCTCGCTCTTACCTCCAAGAGCTCGAGGACGGTAGGAATTGGAGAAGGCATACTGACCAACTCCGTGGCCGCCTCTCCAATCCCACTGTTAGACAACCAGAGGTAACTTCTGCACGAGTTAGCCAAAGCCCTACCCTACCGAGATGGAGCAAACACTCACTCTTTCCATGGCCAGCTCAAGCCTGAGGGTACCGGGAAACCTATCTGGTTATGTTGCAGGCCTGCAGTGAGCTCCGAGCGAATCGGGTCTAGAAGCTCCAGCCGTGGCCTGTGAAAGGTTTCAGGAGCTTCTACCAAGCGGAGCTGCGGAGCAAACAGGTCCATCCGACCTGTCCAATGAAACCTCTCCTACTGAACTGCGCAGGTCAGGCAGAGCTACCCAAAAGCCCGCCTACCTGCGTGATTAAGTAACGAGTAGGATTGTTCCATCTAAGAGGGGAGGGGTGTTAGATACTTGCTCTAACTACAGTGGTTTCCACCAAGGTCCTCTGTTCCGTCAGGAACAGAGGTTTAATTCTATTGGTCGAAGGATCTGACAGCTTCCTATAAAAGGGGTGCTGTCAGACTCAACCTTCGCTGGATTGTTCTCACTTGTTGTACTTAATAAAGAGCTGTTGTTACCATTAAGCCTGTGTGTGCCTATCCATTACCCAATCTAACACATAGTTTCTTGAAAATCCACAACAGTGGATTCACAATGATGAATAGTAGTTTAGACTGTAAGGTAAAATAAATGAATCCCCTCTGTGACATTACATGATATGAGAACTTACTGACAGGCTGAACCAAACCATGTCCATTGGTTCTTCTTGGTTCCTCAATGCTTTCCCTGCTTTTCAGGCATCTTCCATGCTGCCTCCCATAACAGAATTGTCTCAAAAATTTTAAAAAAAAATCAAACATCAACATTTAGATGCAATGAGAACAATACATATGACTAGAGAATATCACAATCAAACAAAAATCCTTTTGAACACAAAAGTAGCATGGAAGGACTTCAGCCGCAAACATTGTATGTTTTAAGACAATATTCAGGACTCAAATATAATATTTTGATTATTTTTGCTTCACTGTCATCATTATAATTTTCTAGATTCCTCTGTGGATGGAGCATTTCACGAATATCTAGATAGATCATTTAGAATTTTGTTTTTTAAATTATTGTTATGTTCTGATAAACTCCTAGATTTTTTATCAGACTGCTGCTATGGAACTATTAGAGCTATAAGGTACTATATTTGTCCCTGTCTGTTGAATGCTGAGATCCAAAGGATTTCAGAGAGCAAGGGAAGCAGGGAAAAATATAGCATTGTATTAACACAATTTCCTTTTGTACATGCATTGTGTTATTGTATATGTATATAAAAGAGTTAGAGTTTGTGTTCTGATGGTGCCATGTTGCCTTCACCTTGTTAATGAAAGTGTTAGATGCCATGGATGTATCAGATGCAGACACAAGATTTGTTTTTATATACAACCACTCTGAGTTAAAAGAGACAGTATAGGACCACTGCCCCAGGCTGAATTGCCAGTTTCATTCAAGTGTAGTGCCACACAGGGGCTTGGTTTTAGAAAGTAGGCATTCTCATGATGGCAGTGAGCTTTTTCAGAAGAGACTTCTATGCAATTTCCTCTTGATCCTGACGATCTATAATGGCTTCAACCTTCTACATTTTTTCCCACTTCTGGTCAGAGGTGGTATTCAGCCACTTCTGATAGGCTCTGAAGAACCAGAAGCAGAAATTTTGAGTAGTTTGGAGAACCAGCAAATAGGTTGGGCCCGCCCCCCACTGCCTCCCAGTTGATCTTCTTTTGTTGCCCTGATCAGAAGGACGGAGCTGGAAAGCAAGCTAGTGGGATGAGGAAAGAATGGGGATTTTGCAGTATCCTTCCCCTACCATGCCCACAAAGCCAAGCCACGCCCACAAAGCCACACCCACAAAACCGGAAAAACCTTTGAATCCCGCCACTGCTTCTGGTCCTTTGCTGCCTTTGCATGGCAAATCGGATTTCAATCCAGATTTTTCTAATCCTTTGTTCCTGAAGAATCCAGTGTGGCTAGAGCATTAAACTAGAAAGTTGTTTGCAACAAAAAATAGTACCCAACATTCCAGTTAGCACAAAAGCTAAATTTTGTTTGTGTAATGGATTTGAGGAAAACGTATATTTTTCACTGTCTATTGGGAACATGAAGGTATTCATTCGTCCTGGTCCCTTTGGTGTAAAGAAGTCACAAGTGAATCCACCATCCTGGATCATATGAGCTTACAGAACTAAGCTCAGCAGCAGCTGTTTCCTGTACCCCGAGGATATTCTTCCCTGATTGACACACTTTTCAGGAATGGGCCCAGTTACATTTATTTGCGTGGGCAGCTTACAACATTCAGACAAAGGAAATACAGTAAAATTAATAAAACACTCAAAGATAAAAGATGACAAGCCTGATGAAGTGAATTTTCCCCTGCCAAAGGCTTGGGTAAGAGAGCCAGTTCTTCGTGGGTCTTCTAAACACCAGCACAACGTTGTTGTGATGAATGGTGTTCATCAACTTTGGCAACTTCAACTTGAATTCCTATAATTTTGCGACCATCAGATCCCACCCCCACCCCCAAATGCTGAACCATATCATTAAATATAGTAAAAGCATCAAATTTTCAATAAGGATCATTATTACAATGTTTTCAAAGAGAAAAAAAATATGAACACATTTCTACCTTTTGTTTCTGTAACCAAAGAATAGGCGACTTTGCAAACCAAATACAGCATTGTGATGCCAGTAATTGATTTCTTTCCTGCACATTTTATTTTATTTTTTTATCTATCTTCTCTCCTGATAGAGTTACTTATCTAAAAAAATATTTAGATCTGGATTTTTCCCTTTAAGGCCCATCTGAAGTGACTGTGCTGGGTTCAGAATCATATACAATTGTACGAAAACAGTGGGGGAACTTCAACTACCATACTGTCGACAGATCCTGAGAATAGTTTATAACTGATTTTAGAGTATTTTCCCCATCTTGAATCACTTTCAAGAAACTTTTTAAAAGTTTTGTCTACTTCCTTAGATCTTTTTCAACAAAGCTTGGTTTCTCTACTCTATTGTATTATTATTGAAAATTTATAAGCTTCCTCAATCCTAATAAATTCTAGGTAGCAAACAAAAGGTTTTAAAAAATAAAATTACAGGAACCAAATATGAAAAGATATTTCTCTGAGCATATGGATTGGTAAAGAATTTTCTCTCTGCAGATTCAATTACAATGAAATGGCCCAGAATTGTTAATGAAAGCTTCCTCTTTTTAAATATGTGTTGCATACATCATATATCAATAAAAGAGGTGAGGTCCCCATTGCCCATGACTTGTGCCTGTCATTTTGATGCCTCGACTCCCCTCTGTGGACTTCCCTGCCTTAGACTACATACAGCATGACTAATGGACATTTAACAAGTCATATATTATGTCTATATTGTTACATTTTGGACCGGAAACCAAGGTCTTAGTTGAACTGTCCACCAAATCCATAGATTTGTTTCAGTTGTTAGATTCCCAATTTTGTTTCTTTTACCATCATTGATCTCTTTTTTCATTGGTTCCTCTGAGAGTAGCAACCACCAAGGATGTCTACAGGTATGTTAAAAAAAAGTCAAGATGGTAATTGCAATGGTACAATTGAAACTCTATCCTACAACACGTGCAAACATAGGTGGGATTTTGGTTGCATCACAATTACCATCTTTATTTAACCACACTGGTTATTAAAGATTTAACAACCAACCTGACAGCAATGGAAGAACTGAAGAAGCCTAAATTTGTCCCTTCCACAGAACTGGCTTTGCAGAAAGAGATTTCTCTCTTCTTTCTCTCTCTCCCCCTCTTTTTTTAAAAAATGCCTAGCATTTATCAGTGTAATCAGAACATTTTTAAAATCATTGCTAGAAATGGTTCCTGATATAAGGAGGCATTCGATTTTTTAGAATTATTATTTTTTTGCTAGAAACCAATCTTTTAAGCCAATTTCCAGCTAAAATGCCCATAAAACTTGACTTGCTTAACCCATCATGGTATTTACTTATGGACCACCATAAAAAAGGTCATAAAATTGAGTTGGTCTCATGGGTGCCTCAACTTATGCCCGCCATGACTCAGGATGAAAGGACTCCATTATGATTTTAACTTGAGGATTACTTGTAGCAAAATAGTATTTTTCATTTTTCCCACCATAAGTAAGCTTAGTACTTCTTCCTTCTACCATCTTACATAGCACACGTCAGCATACACACACTGTCCTTTCATACTTGGGAATAATTAGAATTTAATACTAAAGGAAAAGGGCAAGTAGATGGAAAAATGGCCATTTCATACTTATCAGAGATTGTTCAGTTCTCGCAAGGTGAATGCAAACAATTTATTCTGCCATTACCAAATGACCAGGATGTGCAGAATTTGTCACTAAAAACATGCATCTATTTGCGTTCAATTTATCATCTTCCACCTGAAGGCCCTTTGTGGTTTTAATAGTTTCTGGAGTAGAGATAAAACTGCCACCTTTTCTCCCTGACTGAAAGCACAATAAGCGAGTAATCAACCCCTACACCATTTCATTAATGTATTCTATCATAATAGAACATTAGAAATATTTTCCCCACAGAATAAAACAGAGCATTAATTTGTAGGAGATAATGATGGGGAAAGCAACCTTTAAAATGTGTCAGTTTATTTTCTGGTAATTTCTATGTGTCATGCAAAGTGCTGTTAAAGCCAGAAACCAACCAGGAAAAAAAAATGTCAAGAGCTGTGAAGCATAGTTTATTTATTATTTATTATTTATTATTCATATTTATAGACCGCCCCCTCTCCCGAAAGGGACTCGGGGCGGTGTACAGTCACTAAAATACGTTATAAAATACATACAAAACAGTTAAATAATTAAATACGTAGGTAGGTGGAGGAGGTTGCAAGACTGTACATGGAATAATAAATATTAAATATAGTATATAGTATAATAAAAACTTTTAAAACCCCAAACCCAATTAAAATGAATAAATCCCCGGGAGGTAAAACTAAGAAAGTGCCAGGCCAGCTGATTGAAATAGGTGAGTCTTTAACTTTTGCCGGAAGGAACGGAGGTCGGTGGTAGTTCGAATGTCAGGGGGGAGGTCATTCCAGAGGGTTGGGCCCATCACAGAGAAGGATCTACTCCTAGGTGTCGCCCGCTGGCATTGACCAGCAGACGGCACCAGGAGGAGCCCCTCTCTGTGTGAGCGGATAGGCCGCAGGGACGTGTGTGGTAGGATGCGATCCTGCAGGTAACTAGGTCCACTGCCATGGAGCGCTTTAAAGATGGTGATCAATACCTTGAAACGCACCCGAAAGGCCACAGGTAGCCAGTGCAGCTCGCGCAGGAGAGGTGTTACGTGGGAGTAACGTGTACTTCCCATAATAACCCGCGCGGCTGCGTTCTGAACTAGCTGCAGTCTCCGGATGCGTCCCAAGGGAAGCCCCATGTAGAGAGCATTGCAGTAGTTCACTAGAATGAGCTATTTCTTTTTCAAAATAATGACAAGAGCATTCTCTGAATTTGGAAGGTATGCACAATGAACAAACCACAATAGAACATTCTCACACCATGACAAAAAGTGTAATGAATTTCCTAGAAATTTGGTTATTGCTAAATTTTGGTTGTTTTTAATCTGATGGAATAGATCAGGGGTTTCCAAACTTGGGAACTTTAAGACTTGTGGACTTCAACTCCCAGAATTCCCCAGCCAGCCTGGCTGGCTGGGGAATTCTGGGAGTTGAAGTCCACAAATCTTAAAGTTCCCAAGTTTGGACACCCCTGGAATAGATGAAAGCTTTCTGGTTTAATTATCTTATAGCCCATTTCTTCTCATTTGGTTCTACAGTATTCATTCATTCATTTATTTTTGTTGTTTCTTTCAGAGGTATATTTCTGCAACTCATTGCAGTTTATAAAACCTTGCTGTATAGCTTTTTAAAAAAAAGAAAAAAAAAGAAAATGGTATTTGAAAAGATGCTCCTGAAATCTTGATTTTGTGTGACTATTCTTTTTGTGTGACTATAAGCACAGTTCTATTATTTTACAATGCCTATAACACGAAGGGCAAGTTCAGCTCGATGGGATTTGATGTAGAGCAACTCATGAAAGCGTATGCCTTATATTTAAAATATGTTAGTTGTGAAGGTACTACCAGGTTCCTTTTGAGTTTTCAGAGGAATTGCTTCCTATATTAAAATAACTTTGAGTTCAGAAATCACACTCATCCTAAAGTTACAAAGTAATGTTTCACAAAGTGCAATTCTCAGAATTCCTCAAGCAATTGCCAAGTTTAAGAAACGTTGTTATAAAGCAGAGGTGTCAAACTCAAGACCAGATCCGGCCCATGGGATGCTTAGATGTGATCCACAGAGCCACCCTGGAAACAGCCCATTTTCGCTGGCAGAACTCTCGGGCCACCACAGGCACCCCTGACATGAGTGACCTATAGCTGGCCACCCCACCCCACCTCCCGAGGTCAAACACAATGACCTTCAATGCGTCCCTCAATGGAATCAAGTTTGACACCCCTGCTATGAAGTGTCCCAAAGGTGTTTTTCAACAGACAACTATACTTTCTTGGTTTTTTCCTTGAAAAGGTTTCACTACTCATCCAAGAATGGAAGAGGTTTCTTGGATGAGAAGCGAAACGTTTTCAAGGAAAAACACAAGGAAATAAAGTTGTAATTTAGAAAAGCACCTTTGGGACAATGATCTGGATAATTGAGAATTTCCACAGAGGTTGCTATACAATGTCCCAGGTTCTGGGCACTAGGCACCCTCTTGTGTTCAAACAATGTTATTACAATGATGTCATCTTCACTACTTTGTTGTAGGTGCTTCAATACAATTTTAAAACAAAATGAGTGCAAGCCCATGAAAGCTTTTAAATAAAATTAATTAGTTGAAATAGGTGCTGCCAGACTATTCCTGATTTTTTTTTGCTAATCTGTGTTGCCCCAGTGCTGCTCTTATGCTGCCTGTTCCTGTACTGATCTTGTTAAATAATGTTTTAATTATTCAAGATCAACGGAAAATGAGAGATGTGATATTATATCCCTCAACACCTAAGAGCAGGGGAGGGAGCAGAAATGCTAATATAAGTCCAAACCTCAAATTTGCAATCCTTTTATTAAGTTTAACGTTTGAGGATGGAACAGTGACAGCCGGATTTTAAATTATTTTCATGTACACCACCCATAAATTGGGAAACATTATGCTGTTTCTGTTTAAAATAAAATATTTTAATATGGTAATACTTTCTGGATGACAGAATAAAGCCTAAAAACTAAACTCTATGAAAATTTTTTCTTTTTTTTGCTTTGTGAAACAATCACACGTGCCTCCGTTTGAAGATCTAGGTTCTGGATGCAGAGTGTAAGACCATAATGGAAGGATGGAATGAAGCAGCATTAATTTTATAGTTGCTGTCTGGAAAAATTCATCCTGCTCTCATGCTTGCAAGAATAGTAGCCCCAAAAATTTAGGAAAAACAACCACCACCATCCAATTGAGAATGATATGCAATTGGAAACGATAACAGAATTACAGGTAGTCCTTGATTTACACTATTTGTTTTAGTGACTGTTCAGTTACAATGGCAGTGAAAAAAAAGTGACTTATTGCCTTTTTCACACCACCTTTGCCTTGGTCATTTGATCAAAATTCAGATACTTGACAACTGTATCATATGTATGATGGTTCCAGTGTCCCGGGCTCATGTGATCACCTTTTGTGACCTTCTGACAAGCAAAGTTAATGGGGAGGCCAGATTCATTTTAAGTCGTGTTACTAACTTAACAATTATATTGATTCAACTCTGGCAACTAAAATGGGGCAAAACTCACTTAGCAAATGTTGGGCTCAGTTGTGGTCATACGCCGTAGTAGAAATTGATTGAGATGGTATTAAGGTGAAGTCAAGTTTCTTTGTTTCTTTTTTGGTTTAATGATTTAAGGAGAAAAATTCTAAACACAAAATTACCTTTGCATGGAGCGTCTCCCTTTTTGGGATGAATTATCCTTATCTCTCAAGTCATAACACTCTGGCAACATATAATTTAACCTTGAATGTATAAAATGGCCCCAATATAGATACATCACACTACATCATCACAGTGATTAAGGCACACAGCTGTTGGCTGGTGTTGAAAAATTGTGGTATTACAGTTAATAAAATTGGAATTAAAAAATCCCATCCATCTGTTAAGACAGACAGGTTGATTTATAATGGAAAGCATTAGCTGGTTGCTAACATATAAAAATCCCATTCGTTTCCTAACAGAAACAAAAGATGATACCAATGCAAACATCAATTGATGAGAAAAGCCTGAATGAGCCACTGGCTTATATTTCTTCTTTAGAAAAAGTATGAACAAGCAATCAGTTATTGAAAGTCTGTTGACAAGCCAGAAGTAGATGTAATAAATAAGGTACTTGGCAGCCAAATCAATTTTCAGCCCTTTTACAGATGCATTACCAACCTTTCTAGATTACATCCTGTCAAACATTTCCTTATGGTAATGTGCAAAAGCTTTGCATACTTGATTTTAATAACCTGAAAAACATACATTGGAAAGTAGATCTCACTGACGCATGTGGCAATTGTGTTGTTTGGAGGCCCATCCCACTCCCTTGCCCCAAAGAATTCTAGGCTACTAGTAGGTTAGGCCCCAAATTAAAAACACACATTTGTCTCATTGATCTTGTCAGATTTACGTTCATCTTTATTAGATATTATCCAGAAATATCTTTTTATTTTCCGCTGTCAAAGGCTTTTCGTGACAGCCATGTCAGTTTTTAAACTTTTTTCTTTCTTTCTATAACAAGGATTACAATGAAAAATGATCAAAGTGAATGTCTTTGTATCTTTTTGGGCAAAACTCAAAAATAAGTTTTCTTAAAAGAGTTTAGAAATTAATATCCAATAATTGCAACTAGACAACCAGATCCCTTGGATCATTGTTTCATGCCTTGAATAGTGGGAGTGTTTCTAATGTATTTAAGATACTGAAGAAATCTGCCTTGAAAGTAGCCCATGGAGAGTTGGGTAACACTCAAAACATCAGTTCACCACATAAAACGTTTTGCATTTTGCACTAAGGAATAAAATGGCTGGTTTGTATTACGCTTTATAAAACTTGCCAAATTTTAATTTCAGTTATGAGGATTGTTATTGGATTTTGGATGCATTCTCTAAATTAGCCCATTAAAGGGAGCTTGGTTCAAACATTTTGCCTTATGATGCACTGTTTCAGTTAAGGATTACAGGACAATTAGAATTTTAATAGTATGTATAAATCCTGCTTTTTAAAAATAAAACGCATGCAATTTCTAAAAAATGATTTCCCGGATTTATTTGGGGTATGGGTGATTATACTTTTAATAAAATGCTTGTCTTTATTGGGAAAGATAAATTTCTATTAATAGAATTAAATAATTTTTCAACTTATTAAGCACTTGTATTACTGAACTTGAAATGTATCGAGGATTTTAATATTAGAATTTTTAATGTACATATCTAACTTTTGGGAATTGTGTTGTGTAAAGTTGTAAACATGATTAGTGCACTTGGATTAATGATGCAGTATTTCTTGAGATTATTGAAGGACCAGAAAAACGAAGCTGGGGATAGATCATGAAGAATCTGTATGAGATTGCTAGAAGTCAAAGATACAGTATATCAGAGTACACCCCTCACATTTTGTAAATATTTAAGTATATCTTGCCAGCAGTTTAGACATTGTCTGTTGCATTATGTTGAGAGGACAGCACATTTATACTGTTATACACACTGTATACTTACATTGTAGCCCAGTATCATTTCTTCAGTTGTCACATGAAGATATCCTTAAATATTTACAAAATGTGAGGGGGTGTACTCACTTGTGATATACTGTACATGACCAAGGTTTTTGTAATTTTCTGTATTATGATGCATAATCACATTGAGAAGTAGAGCACAATTTTGTGGCATTCAGACTAGCTGAACTGTAGTATTTCTAACATCAACCAGATTCTTTTTTAGAAGCACTTTCCACTTTTTTTAGTCTGGTTTAGAGTGGACACATTTTTATTTTAAAACATTAACTACTTTTAACAGTGCATTAAAATACAAGGCAAATATTTCTGAAAATCATTTTTATTTAAATAAAAGTTTAAATACATTACACAGAACATCAGGATTCCAACCGAGATATCTGTTGCTTCACACAGCTGTTAGTTGCTAAAGCAGCACTTTGCAATGACATTCTTTAAAAACTGCACCTTTTAAGTTTAAGCGAGATTGAGCTAACACCTTTCCTGAATTCAGTCACCTTAGTGTCTATTTCGAAGGGACTTTGATTTATATAGCCCCAATACCTTTGCACAAAGATGCCTTCAGGTAAACAAAGGTGAGACTTAATCTTTCACAGTTTGTTTGTAGTTATTTAGCCTCAATTTCTGTGACAAAGGTGGCTTAAAATGTTAGATGTCTCTAAAACAGCCAGAATATTTAAATTCTAATCAGCAATGTCTATAAACTAAACTTCTGGCATGACACTAATGCTACCAGATCTGGTTTAAATGAGGGACAGCAACACAACACAACACGAGCTCTTGTCAGTTTATTACATTGCCGAGTTACACTAGTCCAGACTAAAAGGAACCTGATGTGATTACATTATGCAAGCTGGCTTGGTTAAAACTAATGAGGCAGGACACAAAGAATCTTTCATCGCAAGGTAGTCATCGCCCTTGAAACTTTGGTGGCCCACGAATCTTAAAACCCATGGACTTTCAGCTGGTCGTCTTTAGCCAGTCCAATCTGGAAAAAAAAAGTTTTTGAGTTATAAATATTCAGAATGTGACCTATTCCAGTAAAATTAACAGCTGTATTTATTTTACCCTGCTACCAGGGTAAAACCATATACTTAACAAAATCCTTTGGCTTTAATTTAGTAGCAGAAATCAAAAATATTATGTGCACAAGTCCAATAATAAATTGAGCAATAAAACCTATATATTTTAAATGGCTGTGTTTACCTCAATGAGGAATTGGCATATATTCTTCCGTTGGTCCCCTTGAAGCTGAATCACTTCTCCATACTCTGGATGCTCAATCACAGTACCATTGCAGGCAAATTTCTATAGAAACAAAAAAAAAAGTAAAATATTAACTATTTAGTTTTAAGCACTTATTAAGGGTAAAGCAGTTACTGGGGATTAAGAATTTCACAAATACCTTCTTGAAGGCCTTCACCAGTTTCTTTTTATCATAATCATCGGCAATGCCTTGGACTGTGGTGAGGGTTTTTCTGCCGTTCCTCTGCTGGATCCTTATATGGATGTAGTCCTCAGTCCCAGCAGGAAGTAAGTCATCACCCTTACTTGCATCAGCAAAGGGGTCTGAGAAAAGATGAAAATTTATGTATATTAAAACAATAAAAAGGTGCAATTTCAGTCAGGTTTAAGGAATTATCAATGTTGTGTGAACTCAAATCACCTTCCCAAACTGAGCAAGCCCTGTTGGAGAAGGGGAAAAGTGATTGACAGCTTTTAAGGTACGAAAACTGGCATCTTCAACGTACATATTTCAAGTCCAACAAACTCTTGAGCTTGAAAGGATCTCCCGAAGTTCCCCGTCACCCATTTCTGAATCAGTTAAAACCTCAAATCTCTTTGCTCACTCTTCTTGTTAAAGCAGGAAAAATAGTTCTTCCCCCACTTCCTGCCCAGATGTGGAAACGAGGCTGCTTCCAGCGGATAAAGCAACGGAGGCAATCTTCGTTACCACGTGACTCGGGAGAGCCCGCCCACTTGCAGGGTGACGCAACCGCCAGGAATTCGCAAGTGCGTCAACGGTGGGGGGGGGGAAGAGAAGGAGTAAACAAGATGGCGGACCTTCGTAACAATGCCGTCTTTTTACGTTCACCCTTCATAGTTATCGGTATCCATCTTTTGGGCGCCTCCCCCCGTTTCCTATCCCTTCTACGAGGCGCATTTTAGGTCAAGCTAGGCCAGGACGGCCTGCTCCCCCTCCCCCCACCGAGTTATTGGTATCGCTGGCTTTCTTCCTATCTTGGGTTTGACCAATGAAATCGCTTTCCCCCCCCCCGCTGCTGAAGTGACTCCTGGCAAGACTCTCCCTCCCCCCCGTCGAAACTCCGCCTCCCGCCGCAGCCCTCCGCCTTCGTCAACACCCCTTCCCCCGTCCGAGCTCTGAGGACAATTGCTTCCCCTCCCCCCTCATGCGTTCTCCAATGACCTTCCCCCTCCTCCCCCATCTATCGGGGCCCAAGCGGATTCCATCTCCGGCCTGACGCGGCCTCCCACACCGTCCTTTCCCACTCCGCCATTCCCGTAGGCCCCTCACCGAAGGAGTGGAGGTTCTGGATAGCGGACATACGACGCGCTTCGCTTCCCCTTTTCCCCGGGTCGGAAGCAACAACAGCAACGGCGACAGCAAAAGGCGGGGCGCGGCAACAACAACAGCAGCGACAGTGGCTCCTCAGCCTCTCCGAGACGCCTAAAAAAGGAAAAGGCAGCAGGAAGGGCGGGTTTAAAACGTCCGGCGGGTTATATAGCAGTGAGGGGTTTATGACGTCAGCGCGCCTCGGGAGGCGGGCACAAGGATTGGCTAGAAAGAGAAAAACTTGAAGGAGGGGATGGGAAAGGTTGGGCTGTGGGCGTGGCTCTGTCAAGCTCAGCTCCTCCCTTCTCCAGCTTCCGCATTTTATGATGCAGGCGGTAGCGCAAACTGGACTTAACTGGCTCTCCTTGTGACGCCACGGATGTTGTCGGGGATTGGATGAGAATCGCGGAAGGAGGGGAAACGGCCGTACGTTGCAGCGGACGCGGGGAGTCTGCACCATTTTCAAGAGACGGGAGGGGCAGTTCAAATACTTCCACAAAGGAAAGCGGGCAATCGGCGCATGCGCGCTAGGTCGATTTTCAGTGCCGCCCTTCCAGTGTTTTCGATAGGGATTAATTATATTAATAATGCTTTATTTCTAAAATAAAAAGTACTGGGATCTTGGCATCCCCCCTCTCCAATGTTAAATACATTTTCTTTGTTAATTATTGCATATTTAGTAGCCCCACAGATAAGAAGGTTTTTTGTTCATTTTTTGGGGGGAAATACTTCAACAAAATTTATGAAGTAAAATCCATTTTGTTAAACATTTTGTTAAAATCCATTTTGTTCTGGTGTCTGAAACAAGCCTGCTTTGAAACGCAGGAGTGAAAATGGTTGCAACAGTTCACAGCCTATAAATGAAAATATTAAATATAGCAGTATATTATCTCTTGAATTGTTATAATTAGACTGTGTTTTCAAAACATATTAAGTGTTCCTGTGCTGCCTCTTGCAGGCAAAACTGAAGAGTAGTTTAAATTCCCCTTTTCTGCTATTGTTTATGTTAAGTCTTTAACTTTGGTGGATTACCTCTAAATTGATTGCACTTATATATAATATTGGCAGCTTCAGAGAAACCTGAACAGAAACAAAATCTGCTGCATTTGGATGATCTCTGTCAATTGTGGGATAAGGATATAGAGCAGAGATGGGAACCTATGGCACGCATGCCACAGGTGGCACTCGGAGCCATTTGTCAGGGCATGCGAGGCGCTGCCCTGTCAGAGTTCACCCTTTTTTAAAGCCATTTTTCGCCCTCCCCAGGCTCCAGAGCTTTTATAGGAGCCTGGGGAGGGCGACAAGAGCTACCCCCCGACCCCCTGAAGGCCCTCCGTAGGTTTCATGAGCTTCCCTGAAGCCTCCAGAGCGCAAATAAACGGCCCTACGGGCAAACCGGAGGTTCAGGAAGCATCCTGAAGGTCCCACAAGCCTTCGGAGCGCTCAAAACGACCCTCCGAGCAAACCGGAAGTCACTTCCGGTTTGCTCGGAGGTTCGTTTTGACTGCTCCGGAGGCTTCAGGGAAGCGTCCTGAAGGTCCCTGAAGCCTTCGGAGCGCTCAAAATGAGCCTCCAAGCAAACCGGAAGTCATTTTCGGTTTGCTTGGAGGGTCGTTTTGACTGCTCTGGGGGCTTCAGGGAAACGTCCTGAAGGTCCCTCAAGCCTCCGGAGGGCTTCCGGGGGGGGAGGAGGCTGTTTTCGCCCTCCCCAGGCTCCTATAAAGCCTATGAAGCCTGGGGAGGGCAAAAAAAGCATGCAAAATGGGGGGAGCGCATGTAGTGCATGCATGCACACTGGGGGGGTCGCGCATTGCATTATGGGTGTGGCACGCCTGCACACTACCCCCCTGCGCTCCCCCCACTTATAGCACGTGAGCCAAAAAAGGTTCGCCATAGCTGATATAGAGCATCCTTTCTTGCTATCTTTGACCTCTTGCAGTAGTTTTTGAAACCATTGACCATGGTATCTTTTGGGCTACAGAGTTTGGGGCTGGGTGGCACACTAGTCTTGTGCTGGTTTCCTCCTTTCTTCAAGGCTGGTCCCCACTGGTGTAGATATGGAGTCAAAGATCCAGTCCACAGCCGCCTCCGTTGTGTGCTGCAGAGCTCATTTCTCTCTCCATTCCTTTTACAGTTTACATGAAACTGCTGGGTGAGTTTATCCTTGTTAGTTAGTTAGTTAGTTAGTTAATTAGTTAGTTTACTTTATTGTCATTGCACCTCGTACAACAAAATTAAATGCCATCTTCAGTGTACATTATACATAAAAAACAAAGCACACATCCTTCACATTCTATACAATTGAATTGGAAATCCCATTAATATTGCACTATACAGTAGAATTTAATATAGTTACTGCTCTGGGATAGAAGCAGCGGTTGGCTGCTGCGTGGTTGCGCAGATTTGGGAGAACCCTTAGCTTTGATAGCTGGCTAGGCCCGTCCGCCACCCGCACACCCGCCTGTCCTTGTGCTAAGCTATCCATTTATAACTTAACTTTCTGGCTTGTTCCCTTAACCCTCACTGCCCAGCTGAGTTTCACGCAGTCCCTGCTTAACTCACTGGAGCTGCCTGAGTTGATGACCTGCTTCTTTGAAGCTCCATTTCACTCCCAAAGGGGCATGTGCATGCGAAGCTAGTGTGCATGTATGTATGCTCACAACCAGCAAACCACCTGTGAAAGTAAGTGCAGCCCACCTCTGGATAGAAGGTGTTTTTCAATCTATTCTTGCTTTTATTGTCCTGTATCATCTGCCAGATGGTAATAGTTCAAAAAAAGGTTGCTCAGGATGAGATGTATTTTTAAGAATGTTTTGAAATTTCTTAAGGCAGCAGGATCTATAAAACTCTAACAAAGAGAGCAACCAATGATCCTCTGGGCAATGACATTAACCCTCTAGAGCTGTCCTATCTTTCACTATGCAATTGGAAAACATTACACAAGTGCAGTAAGTTAAAATACTCTCTATGGTGCAGTGGTAGAAGGTCACCAGCAGTTTTTCATTCAGTTGTTTCTTCCTGAGAAGAAAGTAGATAGTCTGCTGGGCCCTTTTGACCAGTGCTGCAATGTGGGTGCCCCAGGTCAAGTCCTCTTTTATGATAACACCCAGAAACTTAAAACTAGCCACTTCCTCCACTTGGTCTCCCTTGATAACAATGGGGTGGATTTCTGATCTATTCCTTCTATAGTCCGCTATAAGCTCCTTGTTCTTATTGGTGTTAAGGACCAAGTTATTGTCCCCACACAACCAAAGCAACTGGTCCACCTCATCTCAATAGGCAGACTCACACCCCCACCCCCCGGAGATGAGTCACACCACTGTTGTACCATCTGCAAATTTAATAATAGTATTACTGGCGTGAATGGGAATGCAGTCATGTACATAAAGCGTATAAAGTAAGGGACTCAACACGCAGCCCTATAGTGTACCAGTGTTAAGAATGAGGGCTGAGGAGATATGATTACCTAATCTGACCTTCTGAGAGCGGCCATAATCCAAAGGAAGATTGAATAAGAAAGCTCAGACCCATAAGTTTAGACATTAGTCTATGTGGCAGAATTGTGTTAAATGCAGAGCTAAAATCTACAAAAAGCATGTTAATGATACTCAAGTTTACATTTACATCTCGGGTGATCAGAGAGATGCTGTTGCTGCCCTTTTGCAGCACCTGGAGACTGTGAGGGACAGCAGACTTTGGCTGAACCCTGGTAAGACCAGGTTATCTATGGGTGTGTTGAGATATAGATGGAATTGCACTACTCCAGATTGTCAGGACTGGAAGCCACCACGTTTCCTAGTGTGATAAACTGAGAGGGGGGATTGTATGGAGCATGAGAGGTACATAGTTATAATAACATTCCTTTCTCAGAAAGTCAAGGTTAAATGGCTTACACCTGGGAGGCTGGGTCTGGGAGGCATCTTCAGTTGGGATGGTGCTATGAGTAGACCATGTGATGGACTTGTGGGTATTGGGCAGGGATTTGAATTTCCCGTTGGGTGGGGAAACCCTGAAAGCTTTCAGACTCGGGTTTCCCCAGGTGTGCCGATATGACATCTCTAATAAAATATATCTTTGATGAAATCCAGGCCTCGGAGTTTTGTTTTGTTGGGGGTGTTACTTAGAACCCTGACATTAACCTGAATCTGTCTCAAAGTACTTACCAGCTCCCCAAACTCTGGGGTGCTGTTCGGGATCCTGAGCCCCAAATGCCATCTCGAAACCAGGCGGTGTGAAGACTCAGGGAAGATGGCCCATAAGGAGAGACTGGGTGGTAACTATGGGAACTGCCTGAGTGAGCAGCAAAGCCCCATGGATTCCTGGTGGTGGGATGGATCAGCAATGGAGGGTACATGGCTAAGATGAACGCAGCTGGCACCCAGCGATTCAGGCCTAGCGGAGGAAACCCCAGGTCAAGCAAAGGGAGACACCTGCTTCTGTGACTTGTCCTGGAAGTTGACGGGGAACACGCCAATGGTTGCCACAAATCAGGATGCTGAATGTCACTCATCAGTCATGGGTGAGTTGAGACCACTCAATCCCCTGATGCCTACCCACAGCCAAGACCTAGGATTTCTCCTGTGGGGCTCCAGCGGTGAGAGCCACAGTCCCCCTTACCTACTGCGGTTGCCGGGGCTGATGTAGCTGAGAATGAGCTACAAAGCTGGCTGCAGCTGGCTCAGCTTGCTGGGGCTCCTCGTCCCTCTGCCACTGCCAATACAACCCGCAGGGGTTTACGGAATGAGCTACGGCTGCCTAGGTCCATCAGGGTTCTTCATTCCTCAATGGCCACAAACCCTGGAACCAGTGCAGCCTGGGAGGTGCTGCAATGCTGGCTACAGCTGGCATGGCTCATCGGGGGCATCTGCCCCACAGCCGCTGGTGCCAACTCAGCGTCCCTACTTGTTGGCTGCTCCCCCCATGACCCAAACAAGCCCACAGCCGAAACGACAGCTTGGCCAGCACTTTCCACTGCGGCCTGGAGAAACTTCCATTACGGCCATGAGGCGAATTGGCAAGGGCTGCGAAAGTCCCAACCAGCAGGGCTTCAATGCAGCGAGCCTTGAGAGGAAAGAAGCCAGAGTGGATGCTTTCCCACCTCATTCTGCCGTCATTCTCCCTTTGCCAGCAGATTACTACATCAGCTTGTGAGGAATGTACCTCATTGGAGAATGTGATTTATGACAAAGACTGAGGGGAGGGAAGAAACAGGGACAAAGTTCAGCCGTAATTTAAATGAGGTCAGATCTGACTGCAATGGGGTATTGCCGAAATGGTGTTCCTAATAAATGACTGGATTCCTTTTGAAACTTGGCTTGATGCTCATGAATTAACTAGGGCACCTTTTGGAAACCCGACAGACAGTCAGATCTGTCTGTTTTTAAAATCTATCAAGATTACCAGATCTCTTGAATCCTGGACTCTCCAATTTCTCCTCAATATCTGGGGTGCCTGGAGGCAACCATGGCAGAGGGCGAGCTATACGAAAAGAGCCTGATTGCAGCCGAAGTGCAGTCTAATCTCAGACATCAAAGCTGAGATGCCTGCTCCAGCAACCGAAGAAAGAGATGAGTATTTGTGGAAGTTAACCCCTAAAGCAGCTGGTTAAACTCCCCCACCCTAATGCTCAGAAAAAGGAAAGGGCCCTGAGCGAGCTGGGAATAGTGGAGTAGATGCTGGGCTGGAATCAAGCCAGGCTCCCAAAGCCCCTGATGGAGCCCCTTGGGAGTTCCATAGAGCAACTGAGGGAGGAATTTTACTGGGCCACCCTCTGTGAAGAGGGGCCATTATGCATGCCAAAAGAGAGGGGAAGAGCAATGGATCTTCTTCCAGAGCCAGAATGAATACTATCACAGAGGTGCTAGAGGGAGAAGCAGGGGAATGGCTAGCAGCCCTCCATAAGAGGAGAGCCCCCCAACTGCAAGGCATAGATTACTTCCTATGACTGCTAGAGGTCAGAATTGAGGAGGTGGAGGAGGACCAGTATGTGGAAGATGAGCTCAGTGACCTAAGGCAGAGGGGCCGCCCCCATCAAAGAACACATCTGCAAATTTAGGAGAGTCATTGGAAGGCTACACCCTTTACCAGAGTGGCTATTAGAGCATTTTTTCAGAACAAGCCTAGACAAGCAGATTGCCCAGGTAACAGCTTACCAGGACATCCTGAACTGACTTTCTGAGTAGTTCTGAGTAGCAATAAATGTTGATGGTGGATTGCGCGCTAACAACATGAGAAAGCCACGGAAAAAAGTGGTCAACCTGACCTGAAACTGCCCAGCCAACTGGGACCCACAGCAACACAGCAGGCCCCAAAACCAGCCCCCCTCAAAGTATGCTGAAATGATGTGGGGGGAGGGGCGGATGGCATCTGCATGCATGACCCCAATCCTGACGCGAAGGCCAGAGCCACCACCCAGGGCACGACTGGAACAGGGCTCCAAATGGACCACGAATGTGTCCTGGAAGGCCCTCCAGGCTGCAGAGCAGGGGTGAAATGCTACCAGTTTGGGACGGTTTGCTTGAACTGGTAGTAAAAATGCTACTGGTTCACAGAACCGGTAGTAAAAAATACTTAAAAAGGGAGGGAAATGTTCCGATGATTGCACGTCACAAAACTGAGCTTCGAAACTTTTTTTTTTAACTTTTTAAGCATTTTTTACTACAGGTTCTCTGGAAACACGGGGTGGGATGGGATCCATTTTTGCTCCCAGCAGCCTGCTAGACCCAAAATAGGTGTGTGTATCCGTTTTTGCTTCCAGCAGGCTTCCCTGAAGCCTGTTAGGCCAACAATGGGGGTGGGGTGGGGTGAGGGTTGCTGAGAAAGAAAGAGAAAAAAGAAAGAAAGAAAGAGAAAGAAAGAAAGAAAGAAAAAGAAAGGAAGGGAAAAAGGAGAGGAAGGAAGGACTACAAACCTGGCACTAGAAACAGCTTCAGATGATAATCCAGGGCTGAAAGGGATCTGGAGGTCATCTAGTCAAACCCTGCTCCAGCAGGACATTGTTAGTTTCTATCTTTTGATCCCCCATTTACATGACTAAATAGCCATGCCCACCCAGTCACATGACCCCCACCAAACCATGCCCACCAAGCCACACCCGCAGAACCAGTAGTATTTTTTTTAGATTTCTCCACTGCTGCAGAGGACTCTCCCCACCTAGATGAAGGGGAGGACAGACCCCAGGCAATGACAACCAGTTGCTGGAATCCTATGACAGTGATGATGAGAGCAAAAATGACCTAATGTTGGGAGGACCAGTTCACCCTTTTGTTTTCCCAATATGCCTCAAAGCCCCAAAAATGGGAAGCCAGGGCACTTTTTGAGCCCTAATAGACTCAGGCTGCACTAGATGCTTGATCAAACTGACCACAGTCCTGATACTGGGGATTAGAGCAAAAAGACTGGCCCACCCAATCTGATTTGAACAGGTCGATGGGCCCCTAATGGAGGGAGTCTATGCCACCCACCTGATCAAACCAGTGAGACTAGATCTGGGGGATCAGTGGGAAGTAATTTGATTCATAATAGCCTCCAAAATGACAGATGCAGTCATACTAGGACTCTCCTGGCTAGACAACCATCTGGTGGCAAGGAGCTACCCACAGACTTAGGATAGCAAAGGGGCCCCAACCCCTTTCACACCAGCAAGCAGAAACACCACCCAAGCAGGGAACCCACCAAAAGAGCCCACCAGAACAATTGGCAACCACATCCGACAAAACCCCAAAGACCAAACAGATCCCAGGGGAATATCAGGACCTTGCAGAAGTATTCAGCAAGACCAAGTGCGATATGAGGCAGATAGCACCATCGAAATCATTCCCAGGGCAAAACTACCCAAGGCCAACTGTACGCCATGATGCCCTGGGAAATGCAAGAAATGCGCAAATACATAGACAAAAACCTTGCATGGGGGTTCATTGAACCAGCCAAGCCACAGGTTGCAGCACCAGTTCTCTTCAAAGAAAAAAAAGGTGGAACTATGAGATTATGTGTGGACTTTAGAGGAATCAATGCTATGTGCGTACACAACCTATACCCTCCCCTCCTCATGAAGGACATGCTATCTCACTGGCCAAAGAAAGAGTCTTCACCTAACTAGACCTCAGAGAAGCATACTACCGAGTACGCATCAGGGAAGGAGATGAGTGGAAAATAGCATTCAACTGCCCCCTAGGCAGCTTCCAATTCAAAGTGATGCCTTTCAGACTGCAAGGAGCCCCAGCGGTGTTCATGCACTTAATAAATGAGGTGCTGCACAAGCACCTCTACAAGGGGGTCCTCATCTACCTGGAAGACATCCTCATCTACATAGAGACCATGAAAGACCACATACTCTGGTCCGACAGGTACTGGAAAAACGTCAGCAGCAACCTGTATGTCAAGCTATCAAAATGTGAATTCTACCATGCACGGCTAGACTACCTGGGTTACCGAGTGTCAAATGAGGGAATGGAGATGAACCCAGCCAAAGTACAAGCCATACTATGCTGGCAACCCCTTCACACCCGCAGATAGTTACAAAGCTTCCTAGGGTTTGTGAACTTCTACGGGCAATTCATTCCCTCCTTCATGAAAATTGTCAAACCCATGACAGACCTCCTAAAGACAGGGAGCCCAGGAACAAAACCTTGCCCAGGACAACCTCTAGAGTGGGACCTAACCTGCCAAGAGGCATTTGAAGCATTAAAAAAATGTTTGCAGAGGAACCAGTGCTGAAACATCCTGACCATGAGCAACACTTTGTTATCCAAGCAGACATCAGTGACGTGGTAGTGGAAGTAGTGCTGCTCCAAAGAAACAGCCAAGGAAACCTACAGCCCTTTGTCTACACCTCCCACAAGCTCACATACAAAGAGAGATGATGCACTGCATGGGAAAAAGAGGCTTTCATTGAGATGGGTACTGCTAACCTGTGACATCTGCTAGAAGGTGGCCAGTAACCATTTGAAGTCTGGACTGACCACAAAAATCTGGAGGCTCTCAGGACCCCCTGGAAACTATGACATAAACAAGTCTGCTGGGCTTAATTCTTCAACCGTTTCAAGTTTGTACTAAAGCACATTCCAGGGGGGAGGAACTTTCTAGCTGACGTCCTCTCCTGCATGCCCCAGTACAAATATGAATGGGAGCAGATGATGGACGCCATCATTTCCCTTACTCAAATAGCTGCCCAAGTGACCACTAGATGCAAAACCGTGACTGGCAAGACCAACCAGCAAGCAGCCTAACCATGAGACTCAAAACCCAACTGCTAGCAAACCCCTGGTTCTGAGACAACCAACACAACTTGACAAAAAGTGATGACCTTGCATAGAAGGGGACAAAACTCTATGTCCTGGAATCCCTATTCACTCTCATTCTCCAGAGGAGCCACAACACCAAACTGGCAGGCCACTTTGGGTTCCTAAAAACTTTACACTTAGCCCGGAGGCAGTTCTGGTGGCCCAGCATAAAGAAAGATGTGGACATTTATGTGAAAAGGTGCACCATCTGTGCCACAATGACGAGACAACTGGGAAAAACCCCTGGACTGCTGCAACCAGTAGCAGAGTCAAGGAGGCTGTGGGAGAAGATTGCAATAGACTTTATAGTAGAGTTGCCAAAAAGCAGGGGGAACACAGTGATTTGGACTATAATAGACTTGTTCTCCAAACAGGCACATGTCATACCCTGCAGCAGACTACCCCCAGCTCATCAGCTGGCCAAACTGTTCCTGAAGCACATCTACCACCTGCATGGAGCACCTCGAAGATTTATCTCAGACAGAGGGGTCCAGTTCATGGCTAAGTTCTGGAGAGAGTTTCTGTGGTCCATTGGGTCATCCGAGGGCCTTAGCTTGGCTTTTCACTGAGCACCAATGAGTGGGGGGGGGGTCAGAGAGACTGAATGCCATGGTAGAGCAGTATCTGAGGTGCTACGTGAACTATCAGCAGTCAAATTGGGCAGACCTCCTGTCTTTTGCTGAGGTCGCGTAAAATAATGCTGTTCACAGTAGCACAGGACTAACGCCATTCAGAGTAGTGAGCAGCAAGGACTTCGTCCCAATGCCTGAGTATCCAAGGGATCCCCCTTCCTCAATCAACTTGACCAATTGGATGTCAATACTGAAAGCAATTTGGGAAAATGTCAAAAAAGCGCTAGCTAAAGTGGCGCAAACATATAAGAAACAGACAGATAAACACCGAGCTCTGTAATGGCCATTCCAGATGTGAGAGAAGATCTACCTCTCCACAAAATATTTGAGGTTAAAATTCTCTAGCAAGAAACTGAGGCTAAAATTTATGGGATCATTCCCCATAGTAAAGATCATCCAGTCACAGTGCAATTGAAACTATCCCAACTGGTAGGGAAGATACACCCAGCATTCCATTGTAGCCTCTTAAAACCTGTGGTTGGATCGACCCTGAGACTACTACCCCGGGAGCCCCTGGACCCTGTGATCATAGGGGGCCAAGCCCATTATGAAGTGCAACGAATCCTTGATTCAAGGTGGCATGGGAGACAATTCCAATACTTAATCAAGTGGAAGGGCTACTCCTTGTCAGAGGCATCTTGGGTAAATACTAGAAATATCCAGACTGATCGCCTTATAGCAAAATTCCATGCAGAAAATCCAAAGAAGCTGGAGGGGGGGGGGTTTCCAACATGGGGGGCTTTTGTGATTCCTGACGTTTGCGAATTCTTTTCAATTCGGATCCCCATCTCTAGCCATCACTGCCCCGCTCTCGCCTGGCCCCTACCAATGGCTCTATCTTGCCGCATTTACCACTCCAACCGTCCCTGTTTTGGTTCGTTCGCTTCCAATCAGTTAGGGGGAAGCGCCCCTCTGCTCTCAGATGCCGGCAGAACCCACGCTTCCTTATGGACCTCGGGGTGACCCCGGCCACTAGGGTATGCCCTGCCCAGGACGATGCTCCCCGTTGGGGGTTCCCTCCCCGCTTCCGCCTACGGGTCGCCGCGCACGGGCTGGTGGCCCCTGTGACCCAAGTGCTCACTGTCCCACATACCCTCCAAATACTTTTTGAGCGGGCCGTGCGGCACTTTCTGCCGATAATCGGAGCCGTGTCCCGGTATGTACTTGTTCACCTCTATCTTCGTCTTCACCCTCCCGATACCGTCTGCGTCCCTGAATTCCCCCTCCTCCAGCGTTGAATATGTTTCTATGTTGAGTTAGAAGTCAACGGAAGGCCATCCGACCCCTATGCCTGTTCCCGTTCAAGTGCCCGCCCGCCCTGGTAGTTCCTTCGTACACAGCGTCTCTTTAGTTCTCGCTTTCGCTTTGGTGCGCCGTTTTTGGTTTTTTGTCGTCTGCTCCTGTATTATCCCTTTGCCTGAGAGTGGCTCGCCACTCGAACCTCCCCTTACTCTTCTCCCGCCTGCCCCGTGCCTTAACCACGTTTTGCGCCCCCCCCTGTGCAGCTCCCGCATGGCTCCTCTGAACCTGGCCCCCATCCCCGACTTTGGGCACAACCCTTCCCCTGTGGTTTGCCCCTGGGGGGTCACCTCAAGGCTATGGGGCTCTCAGGCCCCTCGGCCGCCGGCCACGCGTCCCCCTTCGCGCAACCCCTGCTTGGCGCCATCTTGGACCTCGACTCTCGGGTCATGGGGTCCCCATGGTTCTTGCCCTCCGAGCCGCGTTCCCTGGGAAGCACGACTGGGCCCTCCCGTAGCCCTCCCTGGCCCCTCCGCCCTGTGTTTCTTGTGTGTGATGCGGTTTTTAGGTGTTCTTGGGGTTGGATTCAGGCCGCTGACCGCCCACCAGCCTCGCTCGTTCCGACCGCAGTTCTGTGCCTCCCCTGTCCGTCGCGTTGCCGGTGTTTGTGTATTGACTTTATCCTTCGGGGCTATGAGCCTACGGCCCCCCGTGCGCGTCGCCCGCCCGTCAACCCATTGCCCCCGCCGTGCGCGGGCTTTTTGGTCCCCTGCCTTGGGTCCTGACCCCTTGGACTTCCGACCTCTGCCAGTACGTCCCTCCTGTGTACGGCCCGCCCCCCTCCCCCTCTTCGCTCTTTTCCATGTTCTTACTGTCCCCTTACCCCATCGACCCTGCCCTCTTCGCCTCCCTATACATCCACCCCCTCCCCGCCCATCAATTCCTAATGGGTGACTTGTACCCTTCTTCTTGACCTTTCCTCCTTGCATCCTCCATCCACCGCCCACGTCCATGGGCCTCCAGTCCATTCCCTTGTTAGGCTTGCTAACTCCCATCCAGGGCGTCCACCTACCCAGTGTGTTCCCCTCTTCTACTCCGTTTCTATGAGGTGCTGGTGTACCTACCCTGGTGGCTCGGAACTTTGCCACTGAGGGCCTCACTAAAATTGTTTGATGCTTCCCACCCAGGTTCGCTGCTGAATGAACGTGTAGGGCACTGTCTGAAATGTCACCTCCCTAACCGTCATTTTGCTATCTCTTGTTATCAAGTTGCCATGCGTCGACGGAACGGGGGGGGGGCTTTGCGACAATCCACAATACCTTGCACCCGTGCGCTCGCAGTCAGATCTCATGTCTATACACTCGCAGGCATGTGAAGTGACCACCTCAATGGAACAGTGTGATTTATGACACCCACCTATAGGGAGGAGTGGAAGAATATGGGCCACCAGACGGTTCAGCCCCATACTTCAATAATGAGGTCAGATCTGGACTGCAATGGGGGTAATACCGACCTGATGTTTCCTACTATGAAGGACTGATCTCTTATTGAAACATGGTTTGACATTCATGACAATTACTTAGTGGGTACCCTTCGCTGGAAACCTGACAGCCGCCAGTGCCGCCGTGAGCACCGAACACTGTCAACGCCCCTGCAGACCAAACGGAATGTGCGGCCAGCACTAGCGACAACCGGTTCCAGGGGGGAGAGATCCCCTCCCACGACCGACACTAGGGCTGGGTCCACCGCGATCACCCACCCCAGAGGAACTGGGCACAGCAGCTAGAGCTGCAGGGCGACGCCCTTCGTGGCCTACCTAGGTACCTGAGCTCGGCTGCCCATCAAGCTGATACCCTTGCCCTCCCGTCACCAGTCCCCGATCCGCCAGGTACCAAAGGCCGCACTCCCTGAGTCTCTTGTTTTTTTTTTTTTTAGGATTTTTCGACGACGCCGCCCCTCTCCCCACAAACCGGGGGCCTCGGGGCGGTGTACAGTCAATGTGCAAATAAAATCTACAGTCAAAACAATACTAATACCGATTTAAATACAATGTGGAGGGGGAGCATGGTGTGCTGTACAACTAAAAGGGAAAGGTACAATATATTCGAACCCTAAGAACACATCCCAATCTTAAAACCCCAAACCGAATTAACAATAACATCAATTCCCCAGGAGGTCAAAAAAACTAAGAAGTTGCCAGGGCCAGCTGATTGAAAATAGGTTGAGTTCCTTTAACTTTTGCGGACGAAGGAACGGAGGTCGGTGGTAGTTCGACATGTCTGGGGGGAGGTCATTCCAGAGGGTTGGGCCCATCACAGAGAAGGACCTACTCCTAGGTGTCGCCCACGCCCATTGGCCATTGCCTAGCAGGACGGCACCAGGAGGAGCCCCCTCCCTGTGTGAGCGAATAAGGTCGCAGGGACGAGTGTGGTAGGAATGCGATCCTGCAGATAACTTAGGTCCTATGCCATGGAGCGCTTTAAATAGGTGATCAAACCTTGAACCACGCACCCGAAAGGCCACAGGGCGCCAGTGCCAGCTCGCGCAGGAGAGGTGTTAACGAGGGAGTAACGTGTACTCCATAATAACCCGCGCGGTACTGGCGTTCTGAACTAGCTGCAGTCTCCGGATGCGTCCCAAGGGAAGCCCCATGGTAGAGGGCATTGCAGTAGTCCAGGCGAGACGTCACCAGCGCATTGAGTGGGACCGTGCGCAGGGCACTCCGGTCCAGTAGGGGGCGCAATTGGCGCACCAGGCGAACCTGGTGGAACGCCCCCCCTTGCCACGGCTGCCACATGGTCCTCCATTGACAGCCGGGCATCAAGGAGGACGCCCAAATTGCGCGCCCGCTCTCACAGGGGACAGTTGTGTCGCCCCCTATGGCCAGCGATGGGAGTCAGCTGGCTGAACCGAGGTGCCGGTACCCCACAGCCACTCGGTCTTGGAGGGGTTGAGTTTGAGTCTGTTGTCCCCCATCCAGACCCCGACGGCTTCCAAACACCGGGGACATCACTTCGACCAGCCTCGTTGGGGTGGTTTGGGGTTGAAATGTACAGCTGAGTATCATCAGCGTACAGGTGGTACTCAACCCCAAAACCACGGATGATCTCACCCAGCGGCTTCACATATGCGTTGAACAGGAGAGGCGAGAGGACCGACCCCTGTGGCACCCCACAAGTGAGTGGCCTCAGGGACGACCTCTGCCCCCTGTCAACACACATTGCTTCCGGTCGGAGAGGTAGGAGCCGAACCACCGCAAAACGGTGCCTCCGACTCCCATCCCCTCCAACCGGCGCAATAGGATACCATGGTCGATGGTATCAAAAGCCGCCGAGAGGTCTAATAGGACCAGGATAGAGGAACAACCCCTATCTCTGGCCCTCCAGAGATCATCAACCAACGCGACCAAGGCTGTCTCAGTGCTGTGCCCGGGTCGGAAGCCGGACTGGCGTGGGTCTAGATAGTCGGATTCGTCTAGGTGTCGTGGAAATTGCTGCGCCACCACATTCTCAACAACCTTCGCCAAGAAGGGGAGGTTGGAGACTGGACGATAATTAGCTAGCTCCATTGGGTCGAGCGAAGGCCTCTTGAGCAAGGGTCTCACCACCGCCTCTTTCAAGGCGGTTGGTAAGTATCCCTCACCCAAGTGAGGCGTTCACCAGGCCCAGGAGCCAGCCTCGTGTCACCTCCCAGGCTGCCAGTACCAGCCAGGAGGGGCACGGGTCCGTTAAACATGTGGTGGGTCGCAGCCGTCCACGCAACCTGTCCAAATCCTCGGGGGCAACAGAGTCAAACTCCTCCCAGAATGGTCTCTCAAGACTCGCTGTTGGCGGCTCGTCTGGTCCACTGACGGAGGTCCACCCGCTCCGGATCTGATCGATTTTGTCCTGAAGATATTCCCCAAACTCCTCTGCTCTACCCTGTAAGGGTGTCTCCCGCGCCCCCTGCGATAAAAGGGAGCGGGTCACCCTAAACAGGGCGGCAGGGCGGTTATCCGCGGGACGCAATAAGGGCAGCACAATGTCTACATTTGGCCGCTCTTATTGCCACAAGGTAAGTCCGCAAATAGGCTCTTACCTGTGTTCGGTCAGATTCGGAGCGTGAGGACCTCCACCTGCTCTCTAGACGTCTCCTGTGGCGCTTCATCACCCTAAGCTCCTCAGTAAACCAAGGAGCCCGGGTGGGTCGATGCCGCAGGAGAGGTCGCAAAGGCGCAACCCGGTCCAAGGCCCCAGTCGTCGCCCTATTCCAGGCAGTCACTAGGTCCTCGGAGCGGGAGCGGGACAAGGCTACAGGTATTGGCCCAAGCTCCGTCTGGAATCTATCAGATTCCATCAGGTGCCTGGGGCGGTACCAGTTTGTAGAGTCTGGTTCCGCCTCCTCGCGGTGGGGGATAGCGCCAGGGAAGTCCAGCCGGAGGGATGAGTGGTCTGACCATGACAGGGGCGTGATGACTAAATCCCCTATTCCCAGATCACTCGTCCACTGTTCAGATACAAAAATGAGGTCCAGTGTGTGGCCCCCTTCGTGAGTGGGGCCCTGCACTAATTGGGTCAGGTCCATGGCCGTCATGGAAGCCATGAACTCCCGAGCCACCTCAGAAGCCGCTCCCGTTGACGGCAAGTTGAAGTCCCCCATGACCAAAAGTCTGGGAGTCTCAATTGCCGTCGTTGAGATTAGCTCGAGGAGCTCGGGCAGGGCTGCTGATGCATAGCGAGGAGCCAAGTATACAATCAGCAAGCCCCACTGCCTCCCTGGGCCCCAGTTCACACCAAGGGACTCACACCCGGGTATCTGAGGGACAGTGAACTCCCTCGGCTCTAAACATTCCCGAATAACCACCGCCACTCCCACCACCCTTACCCAGGGCCCGGGGCTGATGGAATGCCCGGAAACCTGGTGGGCACATTTCCACGAGGGGTAAACCACCCTCGTGGCCCAACCAGGTCTCCGTTATCCCAGCAAGGTCTAGCTCCCCCTCTGAGATCAACTCATTAATGAGGGGGGCCTTGTTGGTAACAGACCTTGCGTTGCAAAGCATCAGCCGCAGGCCCTGGCTCTGTAGCACCTGTCCACCTAGACTGCAGGGGTTGGTACAAGCGACCGGGCGTAACCAGCAGCCACGGTCTCCCAACCGACCTTGGGATCTTATCCTGTCCTCGCATCCCTTCCTCCCCACGACCGTTGTAATAGGGCAACCCTCTGCTCGAATGACCTTTACTTTCCCCACCACCACCGCATCCCCGTCCTTCCTAGACTCACCTGTTTGTCCGGCGCTGGCTCTCCTCCCGGTCTGAATAGCCCTCCCCCCACCTGGAACCCCCTAAAAAGATAAAAAACATTTTACTAAAAATCCCCTTAGCTTCCGGTTCCTGCACCTCTCGGGGTCCACGAACCCGTCCTCGAGGCGGGCCCTTGAAAGAGCCAAGGGCCAACCTGGAGAGAGGGGCCTCCCGCAGGCGGAGCAAATCTAGCCTCGAATAAGTTATTATCAAATTCCAATAGGGGGTTAAGGTGCTGTAGGTGGTAAGAGATAAGTCAGTATGGGGGGAAGGGTTGAAGGCATTAGTCCCATAATCATGTGGTGGGGTAAAGAGGCATGTCCTAGATAATTCTTCAGTAAACGAGGGGGGGGGGGGGAGCAGATGTCCAAGATGATGGGATTAGACGGGCTGCGGCGATAATGGTAAGAATGGGAGTAGAAAAATGGGTGATAGCCCTGAGCTGTAAAGTTGGTGGATAACCCTCCGTAGTCTTAGAATTGGTCCTAGGTGGGGATAAGCTCAGGAACAGAAGATTACAGGGTTCATGGTGGGTGGGTGGGGGCAGTCTTGGCCCAGGTATCCGGATAGCCATACTCCCAGGCAGCCTTCCAGCCTCTCCATGGTCATAGGCCCGGTCCATGGCCCTAGGCCAGATCTTCCAGAGGCCATCAGATGATCCAAGCCCCTCAACCACCATAACCACCATCTTCCCCCACTCTGTCCTGGGCTCCACCTGAAGGGTCCAGTAGTCCAGGCTCTCACCCAGTGCTCACCCAGCGTTCCTAAGTTCCAGGCGTTGGTCTTCCGGCGTCTTCCCAACAGCGCCGGCCTCCAGGAGTCACCAGGGAGCCGACAGAGGATGATACGGAAGCCTGGTGCAAAGCCTTCTGCAAGGGCCCTTGGCAGAGGCATTTTACAAGTGAAGAATACAAGCAGGTCTTCTTTCAGCCTTTCCTAATTGGCTGTCTCGCCTCTCTGCCGGGTCCGCTCTGTCGTCTCCACTTATCTCCTCTGCCTCCTCTGTCTCATCTCCGGCGCGGCACGCCAAATCTGCGCAAGCCGACTGCTGCGCCGCCGCCATTCCTTTCCTACTCGCACTCCCCCAGCCTCATTCCGCCTCTTCCTGCCTTACCGCCAATCTTCTGTGGCCTCCCCTCGACCACCGCGACCCCCTGGCAGACCAAAAGATGTCGAAAACCAGCCTGGGTGGTCTATGAGTCCGACTCTCGGCCCTCCGATGGAACGAGGGCCGGAAACATGCACCCATTGCCCCGTTGGAGCTCTGTGGCGTCTCCCGGAGTCTCAGGAGGTGATCGCCAATTACCGAAGCTCCTCCTTCAACCGTGCAAAGCCTGTAAGCCATGGGTGAGAAGGGAGAAAGGGAGATTTGCCAAGCAGGCTGTCGAGCGCTCCACTCTTCCACCAGAAGTCAAGGGAGCTCCAGCTAAGGAAACGCTTACCGAGACCTAGTCGATGGAAGCCATGCTGCCTGATGTTGACCGCTATAGAGCTCGTGCCTGGGGCCAAACTGCCCAAGTCAAAGATGTACCCATGACTCACAGGGATACGGAAGACAGCTGAGAAGTATCATCACATGCCAACCTTAGCATGGGTTTTGATCCAACCTGCAAACATCCATAGTGGCAGCTCTGATACTGTTTAAAGAGAAGAAGATGGGGATATTAGGGGGGGGGTGGGGGCTGTTAAGGCTTTGCGTGGAATTTCTGGGGAATTAAAGCCATGTGCGTGGAAATCTATCCACACTCCCACTCATGAAAGGACAAGCTAAGCCATTTAGCCACAGGAAGGTGTTTCCCCAAACTGGACTTAAGGGAGGCATATTACCAGTATTGGAATCAAAGAGGGAGATGAGTGGAAAACAGCTTTTAACTGCCCACTTGGCAGCTTCCAGTTCAAAATCATGCCATTTGGCCTGCAAGGAGCTCCAGCAGTCTTCATGCAACCTAATCAATGAAGTCCTGCATGTAAACAGGGGGTCCTTGTGTACCTGGGTGATATTCTCATGTATCATGTGAGACCCTTGTGGAGCACATAAAAATTGGTGCGACAGGTGCTGAAAAAACTTCTTGTAGCTACGCTCCTCCACAAACGCTGTCAAAGTGTTAATTTCCACCATCTTCCTTTGATTCACTTAGGATGTGCGATATCAGGGAAGGAGTGGAAATGGACCCAGGAGTAAAAACCGGTACTTAGACTGGCAGCCCCCATGTACCCGCAAACAACTCTAACGCTTCCTGGGATTTGTAAAACATTTACAGACAGTTCATGCATGGCTTTTGCAGAAGTTGCCTGCCCCTAACAGAACTGTTTTAAAACTGGGGGCTAAGCCCTGTAAAGCCATGACCAAACCATACCGCTCCCTGGTTGATGGACCTGTCAAAGGCTTTTGAGAGATTGGCTCTTTACGACACAGCCGATTCTCCAACACCCAGACCCAGAGCGGCAATTCATCCAGGCAACGGCCAGCGTATGTGGCCAGTAGCAGTCATACCTTGACAGAAAGACCCATAGGGGCAACTTCTGCCCTGCACATAAGTGTAAAAGAAACTCACTGACAGAAAGGACGGTGGACCATATGAGAGAAAGAAGCCACTGGGCTCTCTCCTCTCTTGGAGCAATTTCTAGAAGGGGGGTAAGATGCCACTTTGAGGTATGAGATTGATCACAAAAACCTTGAAGCTCTAAAAACCCCTAGGAGACTATCTCCTAAACAGGTCTGCTCGGCACAGATACGTTCAAAATGATTCAAATTTGAACTGAAGTACATACCAGTGGGAAAAAATCTCCTAGCAGATGTCCTATCATGAAAACCCTCAAATTTGACGCTGCAAGGAAGAAGTCATTCCACATCGGATTCCCCCCCTTGCAGACAGCTGCACAAGTCAACCACCAGGGGCCAAAATCACGACAACAACCAGACCCCAACCAGGATAAGTTGATGGCAGTCTTGATAGGCAGCACTTCCCACACTGCACCCATGGTTCATAGATAATGAAGCGACATCTTGATCAAGAAAGATGGAGGGGCTGGCATAGGTAAGGGCTCAAAACTCAATGTCCCCGCCAGCATGAAACTGACAATATTGCAAAACCAGTCACAATTCCAAGCTGAATGGCCATTCAGATTTTTTGGAAAACCCTGCATTTGGCTGGGAGGCAGTTTTTGGTGGCCCAAGAATGAAGGTGGAAGTAGAGGATTACATTCGCAGCCATGACTCACAGCTGTTGGTACAGTTTAGGCTGGCAAAGAGCACAGTGGCTGGGAGGCTTCTCACACCAAAAACAAGAGTGGTAACTAACAGGCATCTTGTGACAAGGGAAGAGAGATACAGGCTTGGTGAGGAGCCCAGCACTGCACTCTACAGCTCAGTCCTGGCTTGCCTTCCCCCTCTTGCCATCGACCCACCAAGGAGGAAGGTAAGTCTAACGAAAGAGTTGCTCGTCCTGTAGGGAGATTGAGTACATGGCTGGGGCCTCTGAATGAGGCAAACAGGGTGATGTCATGGCTAAAGGGTGTGAATGGACAGCATGCAGGAGGAGGCCCCAGGAAGGGCCAAGCAGGGAATGGCATGTTCCCAGACCAGACAAGGTGAACGGTGAGCAGACAGAGGCTTGGCACCTTGAAGACTGGCAATTCTGGGCCCCGACCCCCAACCCATAGGCTAAAAAGTAAGTGGCAGCATGCTTACCTTGGTGAGCTGAGCAGGTGAGGTGAGGTGCGGGGGTGACTGGTTGAGGCAAATTAGTTGGTCCTGTGGCATATTATTCTATTCAGCTGGACCAAGTAGCCTGGGTGAGCTCTTCCCTGCTTAAGGGCGGTTGCAGCAACAGTAGAACTAGTCAAATGATCAAAAGACCTGGTTTAAGGGCATTCTTCCTCACTTTAAAGATCCCCCATGTGTGGAAAAAGCCCGAATAAAGTTTAAACTTCTACAGGACCTGACGAGCTAAAGGAGGATTTGGCCTTCCAGATTGGGAATTATACTATCAAATGGCGGCAGCAACTGTCTCAAAGATGGGTCCAAATTGAAAATAAGAGGGTATTATCAACACTGGAGGACCACGATCTTCAGTTGGGATTGGCTGCGATTCCTGTAGGAAGGGAAAAATAAAATTCACATATCACATTCAGAGGCACCTAGTGTGGAAATGCTTTGAAAATATTTGGGATAAACATTAAGGAAAATCATTATAGAACGTTCCAATTTGGATATCAACAATGGACGGCAATATTTAAACCAAATTTGTTTGATTAGACATAAACAAGTGATAAGGTATTCCAGTAACTTTGGATGACCAAGGAAATTTTAAAATTGGTGCAATCTAAAAAAACCAAGGACTAAAAATTGGACTGGTGGCCATACCTGCAAATTGGAACAAACTATAAAAACAGGATCGGGAACAATATGGCATTTATGGTGAGCAATTGGAACTTGGCAAAATACTAATTAGCAACAGGGCAGAAACTGATCACTAAAGTATATAATTTTTTATTAAGATTCAAAATGGAAGAAGAAATGTGAAAGGACAATGATCATTGGGTGAAAAACCTTGGACATAGTATTCAATTTAGACCTCAGTAGGATAAATTATGGGAGAGAAACTACAAACTAATGATGTCAGCTGTTTATAAGGAGAACCTCTATACAATGTTTTACGATGGCATCTACCACCAGCCCAGATTGGCCTAAGATGTTCTCAAATGATTGCCGGAGTGTGGAGATGTGGGCTAGCATGGGAATGTTCTCACCACCATGTGTTGGACCTGCCCTAAGGCCTAGAAAATATTGACCATATCCGTGGAAGAGATCACTGAACCGAGGATAAGTTGCAGCTTGGAATGTTTCTCCTGGGTATTTTTGAATAGAAAAATGGGAAAAAAAACTACAATATATAACATTACATATTCTAATGCAAATAGAAGTAGAATCGTGTTAGCAGACGAATTCGGAAACAAACAGATACGTCTCCCCAGACCCGATTATAAGAAGAAAAAATTTATGAATGTGCAGAAATGGACTCGACTGTCTATGGAAATGAAGGAGAGGGAAAGAAACACTGGTTACTATCAAATCTGGGATGGTATCCTGGCTTGAGAGTAAAACATAAAACTTTAGGGTATAAAATGTTAAAGCATAATATATAGCAGCGATGGCAAACCTTTTTTTGGCTGGTGTTGCCATAAGTGGGAGGAGCGCAGGGGGGTCATGTGCAGGTGTGCCGCATCCATAATGCAATGTGCAACCCCCCAGTGCGCATGCGCGCGCACTACTGGCGTGACCCCCCATTTTGCATGCTTTTTTAACCCCCCCCGGCTCAGAGGCTGTTATAGGAGCATGGGGAGGGTGAAAACAGCCTCCCCTGTCCCCCGGAAGCCCTCTGGAGGCTTCAGCGAGGCGGTTTCAGGAGGCTTCCCTGAAGCCTCCCAAGCAGTATCAAAACGACACTCCGAGCAACCGGAAGTCACTTTCCAGTTTGCTCAGAGGGTCGTTTTAAGCGCTCTGAAGACTTCAGGGACCTTCAAGAGACTTCCCTGAAGCCTCTGGAGCAGTCAAAAATAACCCTCCGAGCAAACAGGAAGTCTGTTCCTAAATGTCCGGTTATGCCCGTAGGGCCAGTTTTTTTGTGCCCTGGAGGCTTCAGGGAAGCTCATGAAGCCTCCGGCGGGGCTCTTTTCGCCCTCCCCAGGCTCCTATAAAGACTCTGGAGCCTGGGGGAGGGCGAAAAAATGGCTTTAAAAAGGGTGAATTCAGCTGGCATGCATGCTGGTCAGCTGACAGGACAGCGCCTTGCGTGCCCTGACAAATGGCTCCATGTGATACCTGTGGCACGCATGCCATAATTTCGCCATCACTGATATAATAGAATGTCAAAAGATATAGGAAATAGATGATATTGACTTGATGCTGTTATCACCTAAATAAGGATATAATTTAGGTTAGTGAAATGGAGATAGAATTTTTGTGAATAGGATAGTTACGAAAGATATTGATACCAATATGAAAAAGCTGTTATAAGTGTAAATTTGTGCTTTGTGTTTTGTCTTTTAAATATTGGAAAAATTCAATAAATACTATTTTTAAAAAAAGAGTTTCCCATGATGTGTTTGTCATACTTTTAAAATAACAACGAGGTATTAATTCAACAACATCTAGCTCAATATGAAACAGAATTATTTATTTCAGAAAAACATTAACTTTGAGCAACCCTGTTACCTAGTAATCTGTCAGAGGAAGTATTACATGATTACTTGCATTTAGTCCAATGCTGAACTCAGTAGTAGAACAAAATAGGGGATTGAAGGAAGGCCCCCTCCCAAATAGAAGAAACCATGAGGCAGCAATTATTGAAACACAATAAAAATAAATCAAATACAAATGAATTAAATCACAACAGTTTAAAAAACTTTAAATCCTTTCAAACTAAAAACACTAGCCTTGTCTGACTCATTTCCAGAACTGACAGCCCCAGGGGAGCTAATGAGAGAAACACTTAAAACTAACAAAACCACCAGAATGTAGCAACAAAATAGCCAGACAACCAGTGGCTGATAGTACACCGGTAGCGATATCTTGTTAAACCAATTACCATCTTGTTAAACCAATTAACCAAGGTAAACAAGGCACAGGAACTAGTCAGATTTCCCAACTCCTATTTCTTTTCAACAGAGAGAGACCCTTTTTCCTTCCAAACAAAGACAAGCTAAGAAAAATCATCCCATCAATAGATGTAGAAATGAAAACATCACCAAATACAGGATTTAATTATCCAAAGCATGTGTTAAGTTGAAAGGCTCAGAAAGAATATATAATCTCACATTTAGATGTCAATCAGCCTAGCTAGCCAAGAAACTTTGCTGAATGTCACTTGTCTTAGTTTCTTGCTATTAAAGATTGCTTTCCTAGCAGCTATGCTTCACTATTCCATTTGTTTTTCCCAGCTAGAAGAATTCTCATCGGGAGGCATTTCCCCACCCCCAATAGTTTCTTATTTATGTTTTAATGTTTTATTCAATGTCTGTAAATTTCCTAGATCACTATTGGCGAGATAGGCAGCACACAAGTTTGAAAAGTGTCAATATATGCAACCCAATAACGATCCACCCAGATGGCAAATACCTGAAATATTGACTCATTGAATTATTCTTTTAGCCTACAAGGGCATTTTCTAAGCAGTTGAAAATAACAGATGCATCAAATAAATACCATCTTGGCCAGCAATAAATTAGTAGATGGAATGATGCAACGTAAGGCCAGAAATAACAGAGAAGTACCATAAAATAGTTTCTGATATTTTTATGACTAAATGCTACTCACTTCAGATCAAATGCCAAAGAGTCTGTAAATGTATTCTCAATCCAAAACAGTTTGCTTCTTTTACGTCTTTGGATTCTTGAACTGACTTATATGTAATTGTTCTGAAAAGGTGTTCTGCCTCCGAATGAGACACCATCTGGAGATGCAGGTCTTTGCATCCTGCACTTTATCCCTGGGATGAGATTTTAAGTTTTTTTAAAAAGCGTAGTTTGGAATTGAACAGTTGCTCAAAATTATTAAGTAGGCTTTTCATTGTGGTGTTCTGGGAGTGCCTCACCTGGTACAATCCACGTTAGCTATGCTGGTGGTTTATGTATATAATTGTAGTTTAGATTGATTGCTGCTTAAACTTCACAACTTGTTTCCTATAGACAATTGCTGTATTCCTGTGTGTGGAAATAAAGAAAAACAGGGACATTCCTGTTATGAAATAATCACACAAATACTATGATCTAGGTACTTGCATTAAACATCATAACACAAGTATATGGTTTGGTCATTCAGTTTATGAAGTCATTGTGCATGCATTATTTTAAACTCATGATTTGCTCCAAGTGCCACTGTAATTTTTCTTGGTATTGGGTTGATTCTAGGATTGCCTGACTCTCTATAATAAAGCAATGAACAGAGACATCTGGCTATTTCTTTCAAAAATACCATCCACCATGGCACAATGAATACAGACTTGCTAAAACCTGATTCTTATTTTGTACAGCATGCAGGGGTGCACAAACAAGCCATGAGACATTGAGTGCCCTTGTATTTAGTTTTCTCCAGAAGAATGTAGCCTAGTCAGTCTTTATAGGTTAAAGGGTAAGAATGAATTAAACACTTTCTGTTTAGAATAGATTTAGATAGGTGATGTTAGTTTTTGCTGTTTGAAATATGATTTGCAAGGTCGTGTGGTCATGTAACCACAATTAGTTATTGTTGTAGCATGAGTTGCAATGGTCATTTGGAAGAATGGATACCACAGTAAAAAAAAAGTGGTGTTATTAGCCATCAAATCTCAAAAGTACCCTTTTCCCAAAAGGTTTCCACAATTTTGGCCACTACTGTAGTGTAGTATTCAGTGTCAGCCCTGGATCCATCTTTGGTCAGACTTTATAGGGCTGCCACAGTGGGAATGGAAGAGTAGCGAAGGGAGTAAAACATAACATTATTCCACATGAGATCAAGATTGGGTTGCTGGCACCTGGTGGGGAATGAATGAAGTTTGGGTGGCAGCTGAGACGGGATTGATTGGGCCATGTGATATGAATGTCACTGGACAGGGCAGGGTGTGAATTTTAATATGGGTGGGAGAAGACATGGGATTTCAGATTTGGATTGTGCCAACATGACTTCTCTAGTAAAATCTTACTTTGATGGAGTTTGTCTTGAAGTTCTGAATTGCAATGAGGAGTTAGTTGGAATGCTGACATTAACCCTTATCGGATTTAAAAAAATAAAATTTTCCAGCAGCTTCTTCTAAAATGGTGCCACTAGCTGAGTTCCTGAGCTCCAGCCACACCCTGATCTACTGGGGAGTGCAAAGACTCAGGGAAGATGGATCAAAGAATGGCGACTCCTGAGGGAGCCTCCAGGACCTGGAGGCTCCCTCAGGAATCGCCATTCTTTGATCCATCTTCCCTGAGTCTTTGCACTCCCATTGGTGGTGGCGGCTGCTGAAGCTGAAGCAGCGGAGGCCAAGTTCCGGAAAGGTGCCTGGTCCAAGGAGCCAGCGCTGAGGCAGTCCCAACAGACTGGCCCAGTCCTGATGGGTGAGGGAACTAGATCAGCAACCCCAATAGGGTTGGAAGCTGCAGCAATGACCCAAGTGCCTCCAGGACAAGTGAAGGACAATGAAGCCCCTGGAGCTGAGCAAGTCCATGGAATGGGGACTCCAACCTGTCAGCCATCAGGTTGCCAGGACTGCCAATTGGACATGGTCCATCACAACAGGGCTTATTTCCACCCATTTGTTGCACTGGGTGCCTTCAGTCTTCAGCAGTGTGCCACTCCAGAAACCTCCAGCTAGGCAGGCACATCATTGCTAGCACACTGACCCAGGGCCTCCAGCTGGTCGGCGTGTCATCATTGCTAGTGTGCCTCTACGGGAGCCTCTACCTGGCAGCCTCAGTTTTGCTAACGTGCCACCCTGGGAACCTCCAGCTGGCCAGCGTGCCTTCACCTATGGCCTGGGGGACACATGGACCTAGGACAACCTACCAGGATGTTCCCCTTCATGGACAGGTTACATGGATGCTGTCATGACCACTTGGGCAGCTGAATATTGAGTATGTCTGGAGCTGTATCATCTGTGCCACCATGAAAAAATGTCTGGGAAGCCTCCAGGGCTCTTACAAATGGTGGCGAGCCGCATGAGACCATGGGAGGATCTAGCCATGGACTTCATTGTAGACCTACAAGAAAGTTGTGGTAATACTGCCATGTGGACAGTGATTGACCTATTTTCAAAGCAGGTCCACTTTGTGGCTTGCCCAGTCTCCCGTTGGCTAGGAAGTTAGTAAAACTGTTTGTGACACACATATATCGCCTGCATTGCGTACTGACATGAATAATATCTGACCGTGTGTGTGTGTACAGTTCACCGCCAGATTTTGGCGCAACTTTCTGAAAATGGTGGGGTCCTCCCAGGGTCTGAGTTCTGGGTTCAACCTGGCAACTAATGGAGCCTCTGAGAGAACTAATGCAATGGTGGAACAGTACCTGCACTGTTATGTGTAATATCAACAAACAGACTGGCCTGAGTTACTGCCATTTGCCGAAGTCACATATAACAACATGGTACACAGCAGTATGGGGTTCACCCCTTTCCGGGTGGTGAATGGAATTGACTTTGTACCAATCCCTGAATGCCCACGGGAGCCATCAGCTGACATAAACTTATGGCTTGCTAACATGAAACTGGTGTGGGAACTGGTGTTTGAACAGCTTTACGGGCAGTGGCAGACACCTACAAGGTGCAGGTTGATAAGAAACGGAGGCCACAAGCTCCATTTCACATAGGGGACCAGGTTTATCTATCCACCAAATACCTCCAACTCAAGGTGCCTTGCTGGAAACTAGTTCCTAAGTTCCTCTGACCATTCGCGATTGTTAGTTATTAACCCAATTACTGTGGAACTCAAACTCCCTCCACTATTGGGCAAAACTCACCCAGTGTTCCATAGTAGCCTCCTCTGGCCAGTTAACACAGCAACCTTAAGGGATCCCCCAGCCCAGGCACCTCGACCAGTACAGGTGGGAGGGGAACAGCACTATGAGCTAAACCAAATTTTAGACTCTCATTACAGGGGGCTCCTACAATATCTGGTGTTATGAAAGGGTTACCCCCCGTCAGAGGCCGCATGGGTGCGATCCATGGATGTGAGCACACTCCACTTGGTGACACAGTTCCATTGCCGTAACCCAGGCAAACCAGGGGGGATGGTGCTAATGGTGTGTTTTGCCTTCTAGATGTCATCCCAGTGATAGGGGAACAGCATGTCAGCCCTCGGGTCATCAGAGCTGCCAATCGGATGGGGTCTATCACAGCAGGGCTTGTTTCTACTGGTTCATTGTACGGGGGTCCTCCCATCTTCGCTGGCATGCCGCTGCGGGAGCCTCCAGCTGGCTGACATGTCATCATCACTAGCTCACCACTCCGGGAGCCTCCAGCTGACTGGTGTCTTCCCCTGCATCCTGGGGGATACACAGACCGGGGACAACCTACTAGGATGTTCCCCTTTATGGACAGACTGCACGGATGCTACCAGACCAATTGGGCAGCTTGATGTTGAGACGTGCTTTGTGATGACATCATTACTGGAGGACACCACATGAGGGGTGGGATGAGGAGGGGTGGAGTCCATGAGTGGATCCATATGGGTGGGGCAGAAGTTATGTAAAGGGTAGAGGAATTAACCACATTAGGACTGACTGCTTATTTATTGTTTGTCACTCTGTGCCGGTTATCACAACTACTTGGGTAAGATAAAGTATATTAGTTAACCAACTTTTGGTCTATCTGAATTCCCTGGTGAACACCAGAATGTGACACAATCTTCTTCACGAAGCTAGTCGCTTGCTGGGCTACCTGAGAGATTTACACAGCTGAGTGTGGGGACCACTGCCCAAGCTCCCCCACACTTGATCCAGCCAGGTTGGAGCCTAGCCCAGGCCACATTCTTTTTTCCAGGGCAAGGGAGCATGGTGATTCAAAGTGGGACCTTGGATTCATTCCACTCAGTCCTGAATGAACAAAGATTCAGTCTTCCCCCTCAAATCTGATCCATCGGTGTGGCAGACCAGCAGGGTGCAGCAGCTGGTCAACACCCTGGGTCCCTGGGTCACTCAAGCCTGGGCAACTGGGGAGGAATGATGAGGTTACCAAGGCCCACCCATCCTTTTCTACCAGCACCCCTCAGACTGCTGCCAGTCAACCAAATTGCACTAGGATGGGCCTTCTATCCAGGCCAGAGGTAGATTTAATGCCAGTGGATACTGACTCCAGCCCAAGCACTGGTTCCACCAGCCGCAGTGGCACTGCCACCATTGCTCATGGGTACCTTCAATGGCACCCTGGGGAAGCTACCTTACTTTTTAAACCACATCTGGGCCCACATTAATGATTATGGAGCTCAATACCGATGAGATCAGGAGACAATCTCAGTCATTGTGGACAATATGAGGGAGGGGGAAGCAGCAGATTAGACTGCCCAACTCCACAATGAAGGAGCACCCAAGTTAGAAGATGCGGACGATTTTGTGCAGTCACTGAGGGCTCAGTTCGAGGACACAGCCGAGAGGAAGCTGAAGCAAAAATCAAGATTGAAGCTGTGCAAGGGAATTTGCGTGGGAGTTTATAACAGTACCCAGCAAACTATGGGACTGGCCTGAACGACTTCATCCACTATTTCAAAGAGGCCCTGGATCAGGACCTTAGGCAAGCATGCACCTGCTGGGTAGTACCAAACTTGGTCCAAGATTGGTATCGGATAGTGGTAACTATGGACTTAGAGATTCACTCCACTGAAGATCCATGCCACAAAAGGTCCCCAAATGATCATTGGGATGTTGAATTGCCACTAAATAGGCAGTGGAGATAAGGCAGGCAGCCAAGCCAGTGATGGGTTTCAAAATTTTTTGAAACCTCTTCTGTAGGTGTGGCCTGCTTTGTGGGAGTGGCTTGCCAGCCATGTGACTGAGTGGGAGTGGCTTGCCAGCCATGTGATTGAGTGAGAATGGCTTGCCAGCCATGTGACTGAGTGGGAGTGGCTTGCCAGCCATGTGACAGGGTGGGAGTGGCTTGCCAGCAACGTGACAGGGTGGGAGTGGCTTGGAAATCATGTGACTGGATGGGAGTGGCCAAGATGGTGTCACTGAATTCTTTGCCCCAATGGATGATCTACAAAAAGAAGATATAAAAAAGGAAATTTATTATTTTGTGCACTTACTACTTAAATAAGTACACAAAACAATAAAAGAGCTACTTACAGAAGGTAAGTAGTTTACTACTTACTACTTGTATTTCAAAGGGAATACAATACATATTTAATTTTACACATGTTAACAGCTGCTGGAATTGTGTTTGCACAATAGTTGAAAAACAAAGATATGAAAATGAATAAATATTAGAATGTGCAGGAATGAATAAATTGACAATTAAAATCAAGAAGGCTTTACGTGGGATTTGTTTTATCAATTGCTAACTAACAGTAACAGCAATTAGAAATCTAAAAGTATGAAAGAAAACACCAATTATGTAAGGAAAGGTAACTAAAATGTATAAGGAAATATTAGTACTTGATCATTATTAATGTGTAGATAACTGTGGGATATTACACACCCACACACAAAAAATATGACAATGCCAGGAAAGCACCAAAAAATAAGAATTCCACCCCCCCCCCAAAGACTGCAGATGAAACCAGTTTTTTCCCCTAACCCTAAGGACAGGAAAGACAAAGCCACTGGAATAAAAACCATCAAGGCATTGTGGGAAATTATAAAGGACAGTGCCAGGAAGCTCACAGAACCAGCAACCACCTCACGATTACCTAAACAACCAGGTATCACACAGAAACACACAAAATCTGGCAAAGCTGCCTTGCATCAACCTGGCCTGCTCATACAAAAGCAACCACCTTGAGACACATAACCATGCACCAACCTGCACATTTAAAAGCAACATATTGCATCACAAATAAAACATTTGCAAAAAGGAATAGCATTTCTTGTAATAAACATATTCTATAAATAATAAATAAATAAAAATTCCCTAAAAATAATTTTAAAAAGATATTCCACACACAATAAATTAAAATAAAACCATTAAAATATTCTATACATAATAAATTAAAATAAAACCATTAAAAATATTCTATACACAATAAATTAAAATAAAACCATGAAAATATTCTATACACAATAAATAAAATTTGAGATTATGGAGATGTAATTCTGAGGTCAGTCATTGTGGAAGGTCCTGATGAGGAGTTCGTGTTGAACATGAGGCAGGAGGCATATAAATTTAATAAATGAAGAAATAAATGCCCTGTGGTCTCGATGGTTTGCTTGCAGATGTTTTATTGTCATTGATGTGAGATACCTAGCTGGGTCATGAAATGTCTGCAAGAAAACCACCAAGCTCAAGGAACACCAATGCTTTCGTCTCCCCACACCCACTCCTCTTCCTCCTCTCAATATATCCCACTCTTTCTAGCCCTGATGATGATGATAATACTTGGTTTGGGTAATGAAACATCTGCAAGAAAACAAGCAAGCTCAGAGAGCATCAAGGACCACACAGTCGGCGCCCTCCTCCTCCTCCTCCTGTTTGTATACCCCATTTTTTCTAGCACTGATGATGACACCTGGTTGGGTAATGAGATGCATGCAAGAAAACCACCAAGTTCAGAGAACACCACAGTCCTTTTCCTCCTTATCTTTTTCCTTTTTGTCCTTCTATCTTTCTCCTCCCCCCCCAACCCCACTCCCTTCTAGCACTGATGATGTTACCTAGTTTGGTAATGAAATGTCTGTAAGAAAACCACCAAGCTCAGAAAGCAGCAAGGATCCCTCTATCCTCCACCTCCTCTTTCTCCCTCTCTTTCTCCTTTTTGTCCTTCTATCTTTCTCCTCATCCCCCCTCCCCTCTACCTTCTAGCACTGATGATGTTACCTAGTTTGGTAATGAAACGTCTGTAAGAAAACCACCAAGCTCTTTCTCCTCATCCCCCCTCCCCTCTCCCTTCTAGCACTGATGATGTTACCTAGTTTGGTAATGAAACGTCTGTAAGAAAACCACCAAGCTCTTTCTCCTCATTCCCCCTCCCCTCTCCCTTCGAGCACTGATGATGTTACCTAGTTTGGTAATGAAACGTCTGTAAGAAAACCACCAAGCTCTTTCTCCTCATCCCCCCTCCCCTCTCCCTTCGAGCACTGATGATGTTACCTAGTTTGGTAATGAAACGTCTGTAAGAAAACCACCAAGCTCTTTCTCCTCATCCCCCCTCCCCTCTCCCTTCGAGCACTGATGATGTTACCTAGTTTGGTAATGAAACGTCTGTAAGAAAACCACCAAGCTCAGAAAGCAGCAAGGATCCACTATCCTCCACCTCCTCTTTCTCCCTCTCTTTCTCCTTTTTGCCCTTCTATCTTTCTCCTCATCCCCCCTCCCCTCTCCCTTCTAGCACTGATGATGTTACCTAGTTTGGTAATGAAACGTCTGTAAGAAAACCACCAAGCTCAGAAAGCAGCAAGGATCCCACTATCCTCCACCTCCTCTTTCTCCCTCTCTTTCTTCTTTTTGCCCTTCTATCTTTCTCCTTCTTGCCTCCCAACCCCACTCCCTTCTATCACTGACAATGTTACCTAGTTTGGTAATGAAATGTCTGCAAAAAAACCACCAAGCTCCGTTCTGCGAGATTTTCCGCCAAACCCTGTGGAGAAAATCCTCCCAAGCTGCTTCCCCCTCCACATTAGCCCCAAGAGCCACGGCCACCGACGCACGTGGAAACCAGTCAACTCCGCAGCCTCAAAAAGAGAAGGGGGCCAGATTTATCATGAAAAAGGAGCCTGGCAAAAGCCTAACGAGCGGGAAACGGTGTAAGCACTGCAGCCAAACTGACCTGGAACAAGGAGCGATTGCTTCCTCCGCCTGCTTCTTCAAGGACAGGCCTTGGCGGCGGTTAAGGCTCCTATCTTTAAACGCGGATCATTCCTCGCTGCTTTATGAGGTTTGCCCCGGACATGCTTTCTGAGCACGGGGCAATGGACTGTAGTTTGCGCCCATGCAAGTCCTTTGCTAGTAGGCAGATTCTAGGATGCCTGCCATCACCAAAGGATCTTCCCAGAGTTGCTTTTCTGAGCACAGGGAGACAGATGGTGCAAACTACCATCCCTCTCCCCATGCTCAGAAAAGGAAGCCCATGCAAGTCCTTTGCTAGCAAGCAGGTTCTAGGGTGCCTGCTACCACCAAAGGACCTTCCCGGATTGCTTTTCTGAGCACGGGGAGACAGATGGCGCAAACTACCATCCATCTCCCCGTGCTCAGAAAAGGAAGCCCGTGCAAGTCCTTCGCTAGCAAGCAGGTTCTAGGACGCCTGCTGCTACCAAAGGACCTTCCCGGAGTTGCTTTTCTGAGCACGGGGAGACGGACGTGCTTCAAATGTGGCCAACTGGGCCACAGAGCCTTCAAATGCCATGCACCAGCTCTGGCCCCTCAGGCGCAAACACCAGCGGGTGCAAAATTCAGGAGAACTCCCAGAAAGCTGCAAGACAAAGGCAAATTTGTTTGGTAAGCCATGAAGGTCTTCCCTCCACTGTACCATTAGGGGAGGTCTCTGGTTCCAGAACCACCGATACCAGTGGAAGTGGCAGGGAGGACCCTATGGTAAGTGAAGCCATTCATCCCTTTGCCATAAAGTCTCACATAATAGTACCCAGGACAGGCACCCGTGGGAACCTAGAGGCCATAATAGACACTAGTTGCACCAGGTACTTGATCAGGTCCCAAACTGAGCAGGATCTAGGGATAGAGATGATAAATTTGAGCCGTCCCATCTGGTTGAGCAGGTGGATAGATAACTAGTGAGTGGTGCACCTGCAATCTTTGTCACCGACCCTGTAAGACTGGAAATGGGGTGCCACTGGGAAATCATACAATTCATAGGTGCCCCCAAAATGACTGAATCACTCATCCTCAGTCTGTCCTGGTTAGACAAGTGGGCCCTGACCATCATATGGGAAGATGGCTATCGAAAGCTAAAAGTGGGCATTGGACCACTGCCCCCATTCTGCAAACTGAGAACCAGTCCTCTTTAGGATCACACAGCCTCAGCCAGAGAGAAGGAATAGCTTCTGCCAGGCTGCCTGAAAATACCCAAAGAGTACAGAGACTTAGCAGGAGTTTACAGCAAAGACAAATGCAATGTACTCCCTCCACATTGACCCACAGTCTGCACAATAGAATTTGTGCCAGGGACAAAGCTGCCTAAGCCAAAAATTCCATGACCCCTAAGGAGATGGGTGAATTGAGAAAATACATTGATGCAAACTTAGCAAGAGGATTTATCCAGCCTGCTAAATCTAAGGTTGTAGCCCCAGTACTTTTTAAAGAGAAAAAATATGGGGGGAGACTTTGCATTGATTTCTGCAGAATAAATACAGGGTGTGTGGAAAACACCTACCTCCACTCCTCATGAAGGGCATGCTCAACCACCTGGCAAAGGGAAAGGTGCACTGGTGACGTCTCGGCTGGACTACTGCAATGCCCTCTACATGGGGCTTCCCTTGGGACGCGCCCGAAGACTGCAGCTAGTCCAGAACGCAGCCGCGTGGGCCTATTTGGGGAGTACTAGGTACTCCCACGTACCACCCGCTCTGTGCGCTCTTCCCATTCATCCATATTACAAACTTTATCTAAACCCTTATCAACCAACCCCACACAAACCCTCTCACCCATTCACCTTCCCACTTACCAATCCTTCTCACTCCACCACCCCCACCCAACCCATCTCCCCTCAACTCACACCCCCTTCTTTCCCAACCACCTTTATCTACCCCCACCTCCCATCCCCCCCTTTCCTTACTCCACTTCTACTCTCCAACACATATCATTTAAATATATATCATTAATATTGTATGTGTGTATCACTCGCACACTGTCCTCACACCTCCCCCCCCCCCCTCACATCTTTTTTTTTAATCTTCCAATATATCCAGCGCTTTATGCTCTCATATGCTCTCGTTTTTTTTATATGTTTATTTAGCGGCTAGTTTTTGAATAGATTATATATCAAGTGAGTATGTATCGACGCAATTCCGCCGTGATGTTTTGGCCGATGACTTTACACTCATCATGTGTGTGGTGGTTGGTGTTTATCGTAGTTAATGGCGAAAGGATCGTCGTGGTGGAATTTTACTGTAATTTCAAACACCACATTCCTCACACCAAAACCAGCCATATAGAATAAAAACCTGTGTGTGTGTGTGTGTGTGTGTGTTATCTCGCTCTCGCGTCTCTTCATCCAGATTTTTCTACCGTACTCTTTGATCGGGTTCGGTTCTTTATGGAGTCTTTACCAAATACCTTTACTACAATCCACCCATCCTACCTTTATTTCATACACTAGAGAGCGAGAGAGATAGAGACGATTCTAGCTCACTGAATGGGCGGTGGTTCTATGTATCTTGATTGGAGGTAATCTCGCTCTTCAGGCGATTTTCGCAAGGAGCAGGCTGTACACCGCCCCCCTTGTATAAAGAGAGCAACACTCTCTCCGTTTGTGGGATAGGGTGTTAATTAATACAACCCATCAATAAATTAACCTTACAATTACAGTAATACCCACTCCTAATCACCTCGCTCTCTCAGCCCTCCCACCTCCGTAATCTGCCTAATTGTGTAGTGTGTACTTATTGGATTACTGGTGTGTGTGTAGGTGCAAAGTAGTTTCAATTGCCCATTAGGCAGCTTCCGTTTAAAGTCATGCAGTTTGGTGCTACAGTGTGTGTGTGTGTGCCCCATTCATTTTATCCCATAGCATCAGTATCGATTAAGCGCGATCTTGAGCGCCTCGACCCTCGCACTCTCGCATGCACTCACTTGGGTTAGTCTGTAGCGGTGTTGTGTGGGAGAGTGAGAGTGTGATGTGGTGATGCCGCCCCTACCTTCTTTCTCTCCTTGACGGAGAATTATAAATATTCAGCAAACCAACAAATCAATGAGTGTGAACGCATTAGTATATAGAGATATACTCTCAGCTGCGACGCGCGCATTGTTGGGGTTTGGGCTGGAGAATCTGTGAAAAAACTGGATATTGGATAGCAGGTGGCTGATACTGATATGATAGAGAGATATCGAAGGTACCTCCGCCTCGGTGTATAGAGAGATATTGGGGGAAAGTAGGGGGTGGTGTAGAGGTACTGCAAGTTATTGTGGGTGAGACGGGGTTGTGAGCCAAAAGTCCCACTCTGAGCTGTCCCTGTTGGAGGGCTCCAAAAGGAGCCATAGTCACCCTGTACGGGTGGTGAAGTAAAGGGTCTGTGTGTGTTGCAGGTTGAGGAGAGCTTCATCTCTTCTCCCTGACTTGGAAAATCCCCCTCCAAAGAGCAGGAGCAATCAACATGGCTGCCATGAAGCTAACGGCAGCCACAACACCTAAGAAAGTGTAGGAATAAAAAGGGCAGTGAACAGAGACTGCTTTTCTGCATGAGATAATTCTTTTGTCTTTACAAATTACCCCAAGGATTAAAAAAAAATCCTACAGAAGAGACTCTAACAATGTAACTGTTTAAGTGGGAGAAAATATTTTTAAAGGGATCTATGCTGAAAAGTAAGTTGAGACTGCTATCTACTGATGAAAGGAAAAGTGACTCCTAGACACCTGGAAATTTACAGAAAATACTTGATATTTGGTGGCTGTGATTTCTAGCTATTTATTGCCTCATGCTTATCAGAAGCGGAAATAAGAAAGACACTTTATAAAAGAGAGGCTAGGAAGCTAGAATAATAAACTAAAATCACAGAATAGACTTAAAGAACTTGGAAAATATCTTGGACTATCAGAGTATTGAGTGAATGCTGGAATAGGCCCATTTAAACAATTGACCTTGTTTTGAAAGAAATGGAGAGTGAGTGAAACAAATATCTGCTGGAAAAAAGGCAGTATGGAAATTTGAAAAGAGAGCCCCATTTAATAAACCTTACTTCTAGGGTTTTGGATTCCATTGAGGCATGATTTATTCCACTCTTATCGCTATTAAAGTAGCCTGATTGTAAACTGAAAGAGGCAGAAATAAAATTAGATAGGGGAAATATTAGAATATAAATTGTTTATAGAATGAATAAAAATAATAGAAAGAATAGAAGTTTAGAGATGTTAGGCATTTTTCTTTTATGTACATTTAAATAATATAAGGAAGATTAAATTTGTTCACAATAGAAAAATGTTTAAATTGAACAAGAAAGATAGAGATGAAGATAGAGATGAGGAGTTAGGCATTTTTTGTTTTTGTATGTTTGAACAATATAATGAGGATTATCTAAATTTGATAAATGTGATAGAAATTACTAATACTGTTATTGTGAATTGGATTAATATGAAAAAAATGGGTAACAATTCAAGCACAAAAAAGGAGATGACATTAGACATTCTCCTTTTAAGTATGTTTAAATAATATAATGAGAATTATATAAATTTGATAATGCAATAGAGCTTATTAACAATGTTAGCATGAATTAGATCAATATGAATAATACCTAGTCAAATTTGTTCATATATAATAGAGAAATGTTTAAATTGAACAAGAAAAACATAGGTGAAGACAGAGATAAAGATGAGGAGTTAGGCATTTCTTGTTTATGTATGGTTGAACAATATAACGATTACTTAAATTTGATAAATGTGATAGAGATTACTTATACTATTATTGTGAATTGGATTAACGTGAATGATACTCAGAACCAACTCTGTTCACACACAATGTGGGTGTATATTTAAAATCACACACACACACACACACAGACATTCATACATACATACATACATACATACATACATACATACATACATACATACATATATATGAAAACTCCTAGCCATTAAGCTCTAGGCTAAGCTGTCAAAATGCGAGTTCCACAAGACCTCTCTAGACTCCCAAAGTGATCACACCTGGCTCCAAATCTAAGCCCATTTCAAAGTACGAATGACAGAGATGTAGGGCACCGGAGCGCATATATAAAAAGGCCAGTAGCAAGACTGTGTCTCCTGTCTTGGGCAGAGGAAGACCTCTCCCTGAATGTGAGGATTCCTATTGACATCTCAGGCCTCTGGGGTTCTAACCAGGGACTACCACGCACTACTCCATCTGTGCCTCCCTGACCTTGGGGGCTTTGCCCCAGACTATTCCCTCTACTTATGCAGGAGTTACTACCAGCCGCACAGAAACAAATGCGAGTTCCACGAGGCTGCAGAGCCTGAGCAATCTGACAGGGAAGAAGATGGCAGGTACCGCATGCGCAGTAGCCACACGAAGCCGGCACGAAAATTCAACTTGCGGATGCCGCCCTGCGCAAGCTGCAGAGGAAACCATGCCCGGTTTACTTGTTGATTCCGAGACACAACCTGTTGGCGTTGTGAACAAAAAAGGAACATTGCCAAGGTGTGCCGGAGCAAATTCCCTGCCACCACGTAGCAGCCTAAAGGAGAGGGAGCTTCCTACGAATGGCGGTCGTCCTCTGAGCTCCAGGAACACCATGGAGCTCCCGACCGGATAGGGACTGCTGCCGGCCCCCATACCATCGAAGGGGGTCGAGAGTTGGACAGCCCGACCACCCAGGCATGTTTTGGGATGGTTTTAGCCCGACAGGGTGGTCGGTGAAGAACGGAGAGGAAAGAGGCTCGGAGGGCTGTAAACAGCAAGGAGAGAGCAATGGCGATGGCGTGGTGCGATTGCGCAGACGGCGCTGGCACCGAAAACGCCGAAAGAAAAAGCCGAAAAGCCAGAAGAGGAGTAAGGAAGAGGGGGTGAGAGGCTCCGGAGGCCCCAGAGACATCGAAGGGCTCAAGGGGAGCAACGGGACGCAACAGGACACTGGAGTAATCAGCTGATAGGTGAGAAGGGCTGGGAAGCAGCCAGAGGCAGAGGCAGCCGGAGGATCAAAGGGAGATGGCTGCGGCGGCAGACGAAGGGAGGGAGCCACAGCTAGGGATTCCTGGGATATTTTATCATTCCTGGCTGCTCCCATACCCCTCCAGGGCCCTGCTGACTCTAATGGGAGCTAAGCAGCTGGGCCAAGAATGCCCCCCCATCCATCGGGGGTGCTGTATCCATCTGGAAACAGCTGAGCTGAACTTTCATCTACCCTCCACCATTTTTGCTACCTTTGCCTTCCCCCTACCACCTGGGATATTTAATCATTTCTTGCCCTCCCCCCCCCTGCCTCCAAGCACCAAGTACCACCTGGACACTGGAATATCCCCTACCCTCCATTGAGACTCTTTTATTTATTAACTTTCTACCCTCCACTCCACTGAGACTCTATTAACTACTAACTTTGCATCATCTGCACCCCTACCCTACTGGGACTATTACAACGTTTTAATTTATTCGAGGTCTGACCTGCTCCGCCTGCGGGAGGCCCCTCTTTTGCAGGTATGGCCCTTAGCTCTCTCAAGGGCCAGCCTTGATGACGGGTTTGTGAACCCCGAGAGATGGAAGAAGAGGAAGCTGAGGGGCTTTTTAGCTAAATGTTTTATATTGTTTTTAGGGGGTTCTGGGAAGGGAGGGGGGGATAACCAGGCCAGGAGGGAAGCCAGTGCCAGACGAACAGGTGAGTCCAGGAGGGAAGTGAGCGGAATGGGGGGGGGGTGAGGGAACAAGCTATTCCAGTAGAGGGTTGTTTTATTGCAACGGTCGCGGGGGGGGGGGGGGATGCGAGGACAAGAGAAGATCACAAGGTCGGTTGGGAGACCGTGGCTGCTGGCTACGCCCGGTCGCTTGTACCAACCCCCGCAACCTAGGTGGTCGGGAACTACAGAGACAGGGCCTGCGGCTGATGCTTTGCAATGCAAGGTCCGTGACCAATAAGGCCCCCCTCATTAATGAGTTGATCTCTGAGGGGGAGCTGGACCTTGCAGGAATAACGGAGACCTGGTTGGGTCGCGAGGGTGGTTTACCCCTCGTGGAAATGTGCCCACCAGGTTTCCATGCATTCCATCAGCTTTTTCCTTGTATTGTTTGAGTATCAGGTGTTGTCTTGTAGATGTAGTTTATTTAAATATCATTATCTTTTCATATATCCTCTGTATAACAACATTTCCTCCTAACACTGTTTATCTTCCCTATTATATAGCACTTTTTCCCATTTATTTCCCTATTTTTATATCATAATACACCAACTTCACCACTCACTCCTTCATCAGCCCTTTCCCTCTCTCACATATCATCACACTTATACCTCTTATTCTCACCCCCCACCCAAAACTAAAATTTTTCCAACAACATCTACTCCTTATCCAATATCCTCCACCTCTTACTACTTTCTAACCATTCTACAATTCCTCCCATTCCCATCCCCCCCACCAACTTTCCCCCCCCCTCATTATTACCCACACATTCCCTTATTTAAAATAAACTTCTCCTATTACTATATAACATTTCCAATTTTCAAATCACTATCACTCCCCCCCACCCCTTGATATGCACCTCAGAGCGCGACTCCCCACCCATTCTCGTGCTAGACTTCCCTGGCGCTACCCCCACCGCGAGGAGGCGGAGCCAGTTCGTCCAAGCTGGTACCGCCCCAAGCGCCTGATGGAACCAGATAGGTTCCAGACGGAGCTTGGGCCATTACCTGTAGCCCTGACCCGCGCTCGGTCGGAGGACCTAGTGGCCGCCTGGAATAGGGCGACGGCTGGGGCCTTGGACCGGGTTGCGCCTTTGCGACCTCTCCTACTGGCAGCGACTCACCCGGGCACCTTGGTATACCGAGGAGCTCAGGGTGATGAAGCGCCATAGAAGACGTCTAGAGAGCAGGTGGAGGTCCTCACGCTCCGAGTCTGACCGAACACAGGTAAGAGCCTATTTACGGACCTACCTTGTGGCATTGAGAGCGGCCAAACGTAGACATTGCGCCGCTCTTATTGCGTCTGCGGATAACCGCCCTGCCGCCCTGTTTAGGGTGACCCGCTCCCTCTTGGTTCAGGAGACGCGGGGGGCATCCTTACAGGGAAGAGCAGAGGAGTTTGGAGAATATCTACAGAACAAAGTCGCTCAGATCCGAAGCGGATGGGCCCCCTCCAGTGGTCTGGACGGGCCGTCAACAGCGAGTCTTGTGAATCCACTCTGGGAGGAGTTTGACTCTGTTGCCCCCGAGGATTTGGACAGGTTGCGTGGACGGCTGCGACCCACCACATGTTCATTGGACCCGTGTCCCTCCTGGTTGGTACTGGCATCCTGGGAGGTGACACGAGGCTGGCTTCTGGGCCTGGTGAATGCCTCGTTGGGGGAGGGATCCTTACCATCTGCCTTGAAAGAGGCGGTGGTGAGGCCCTTACTCAAGAGGTCTTCGCTTGACCCAATGGAGCTAGCTAATTATCGTCCAGTCTCCAACCTTCCCTTTCTGGCGAAGGTTGTTGAGAATGTGGTGGTGCAGCAATTTCCACGTCACCTTGATGAATCCGACTATCTAGACCCACGCCAGTCCGGCTTCCGACTCGGACACAGCACAGAGACAGCCTTGGTCGCGTTGGTTGATGATCTCTGGAGGGCCAGAGATAGAGGTTATTCCTCTATCCTGGTCCTATTAGACCTCTCAGCGGCTTTTGATACCATCGACCATGGTATCCTACTGCGCCGGCTGGAGGGGATGGGAGTCGGAGGCACCGTTTTGCGGTGGTTCGGCTCCTACCTCTCCGGCCGGATGCAATATGTGTTGACGGGGGGGGGGGGGGGGCAGAGATCGACCCTGAGGCCACTCTCTTGTGGAGTGCCGCAGGGGTCGGTCCTCTCGCCCCTTCTGTTCAATACATATGTGAAGCCGCTGGGCGAGATCATCCGTGGTTTTGGGGTTGAATACCATCTGTACACTGACGACACTCAGCTGTACATTTCAACCCCGAGCCACCCCAACGAGGCTGTTGAAGTGATGTCCCAGTGTTTGGAAGCCGTCGGGGTCTGGATGGGGGACAACAGACTCAAACTCAACCCCTCCAAGACTGAGTGGCTGTGGCTACCGGTGCCTCGGTTCAGCCAGCTGACCCCATCGCTGGCCATAGGGGGCGAGGAATTGCCCCCTGTGGAACGGGCGTGCAATTTGGGCATCCTCCTAGATGCCCGGCTGTCAATGGATGACCATGTGGCAGCCGTGGCAAGGGGGGCGTTCCACCAGGTTCGCCTGGTGCGCCAATTGCGCCCCCTTCTGGATCGGGATGCCCTACGCACAGTTACTCATGCGCTGGTGATGTCTCGCCTAGACTACTGTAACGCTCTCTACATGGGGCTTCCCTTGGGACGCGCCCGGAGACTGCAGCTAGTCCAGAACGCGGCCGCGCGGGTTGTCATGGGGAGCTCTAGATACTCCCATGTAACACCTCTCCTGCGCGAGCTGCACTGGCTACCTGTGGTTTTTCGGGTGCGTTTCAAGGTCCTGATTACCATCTTTAAAGCGCTCCATGGCACAGGACCTAGTTACTTGCGGGATCGCATCCTCCCACATACATCCCTGCGGCCAATCTGCTCTCACAGGGAGGGGCTTCTCCAGGTGCTGTCCACTAGGCAATGCCAGTGGCGACGCCAAGGAGTAGGGCCTTCTCTGTGATGGGCCCAACCCTCTGGAATGACCTCCCCCCCGATATCAGAACCACCACAGACCTCCGCTCCTTCCAACAAAAATTGAAGACTCACCTGTTTCGATTAGCTGGCCTGGCATAATTATAATTGTGACAACTGTTACCTCCTGGAAACATATTCTTACCTGGTTATTTATAGGGTACGGTTTTAAATTTAACTGATTTTAGGGTTTTTAGAACCAGATTTATATTCTTCCATACAGTTCTTTTTAAATTTTTAACCTCCTCCTTATGTGTATTTATGTGTATTTATATCTGTATCTATATTTGTATTTGATACTTATTGTTTGATGTGTGGACTGTACACCGCCCCGAGTCCTTTTCGGGAGAGGGGGCGGTCTAGAAATTTGAAGAAAATAAATAAATAAATAAAGATACCCCTAACTGCCAGCAGAGGCCCACCCCAGGGGCCTGGCGTAAATCACAAGGGCGCCCAGAGAGAGAAACAAAAGTTACCTATCACACTGCGATAGGACAAGTCCGCACTAGGCGGCTAAAAAAACTGAAGATCACTATCCGCATAGAGGACGCTCCCTGTGAGCTTGAAATAGACACTGGATCGTCATTAACGGTCATGTCTTGGTCGACCCTGAAGCAAGCCATTCTGAGCTTGAAAAAACAGCACCTTCGCACCCCTGACATCAGCCTGAGAGACTATCAGGGGAACCAAATCTCCATCATCGGCCAGGGAACCTTCCACGTAAGGTTCAAAGACTTCTAGGCTAAACTTCCCATGACCGTGGCCAGAAACAACCTGCAGAGCCTCCTGGGGCTCGACTGGTTCCAAGCCCTGGGGTTGGAGGTGACCGGAATCAACTCCGTGAAGGAAGATGACGCAGAGGCCATCTTTAAGGAGTTCGAGGACATCTTCGGTACCAGTCTCGGTAAGTATGTGGGCACGCCAATCTCCTTTAGCTTGGACCCCAACATAGTGCCAATTGGGCTGAAGCCCAGGAGAGTGCCTTTCGCTCTCCGCCCTAAAATTGATAGGGAAATTGACAAGCTTGTGAGTCAGGGAATCCTTGAACCAGTCGACAATGCTCGCTGGGAGACCCTTATTGTGACCCCGGTCAAGCCTGATGAGTCAGTCCGCATCTGCCCAGACTATAAATGAACAATTAACAATGCGCTACCCATTGTACAGCACTTACTACATTCGCTAGGCCCAGGAAAAATCTTTGCTATATTGGACATGGTGCAGGCATACCAACAGTTGCCTGTAGATGGCACTACAGCAGAAGCTCAAACCATTGTGACGCACAGGGGTGCATTCAAATGCCACCACCTGCAATTTGGAGTTAGTATCGCCCCCGGACTGTTCCAAAGCGTTATGGAACGGCTTTTGCAGGGGATACCAGGAGTCGTCCCCTATTTCAACAACATCTTGGTATCGGCTGCAAACGAGGCACAACTTTTAAAATGAGTTCGAATGGTTTTGACCAGAATTATAGAAAAGGGCCTCCGGCTTAAAAGGAGAAAAATGCAAAATTAATGTACCAAGGATTGAGTTCCTAGGGTAGATGATCAATGGCTGTGGATTCACCCGACATCACAAAAAATAAAAGCAATCCAGGAAGTCCCCACACTCCGCAATCAAACCGAGCTGCAGGCCTTCCTTGGGCTCCTTAATTTCTACAGCATCTTTCTCAAACAGAAAGCCACCATTGCTGAACTGCTCCACCATCTCCTGGCCAAGAATGCCAAGTGGTCCTGGGGCCAATCCGAGGTTGCCGCATTTGCCGCAGTCAAGCGACTGCTGACAGCTGATTCCCTTCTAGTCCAGTACAGCCAGACGCTGCCACTGGTGTTAACCTGCGATGCATCTCCATTCGGCGTGGGTGCTGTCCTCATTCACTGCATGCCCAATGGCACAGAAGCCCCTATTGCTTTTTACTCGCGAATCTTGTCTTCAGCAGAAAGAAACTACAGCCAGATGGACAGCGAGGCTCTGGCTGCAGTGGTGGGAGTCAAAAGGTTCTACAAGTACCTTTACGGCCAGGATTTTGAACTTGTGACCAACCACAAGCTGTTGTTGGGACTACTGGCTGGGGACCGACCTACCCCAATATTGTTATCTCCTCGCATGACCAGGTGGACTGGTTGCCTACTGCTACAAACTAATCTATCGCCCTGGCTCCACTCTGGGACATGCAGATGCTTTGAGCCGCTGTCTCCTACCAGAACTTTTGGCTGACCCTACTCCTGAGATACTGGTCCTGCTCATTGACTGCTTGAACACTGGACCTGTCTCATCCAATGACGTTGCCCGTCATTCTGCCAAGGACTCCACCATCAAACAAATTTTGAACTGGGTGTGGAGGGTGTGGCCCAAGGGGCTTGTTGGGGCTGATTGTAAATTGTATGTTGCAAAACGAGATGAGTTGTTGGTAATTAATGGCTGTCTACTGTGGGGGGACCGAGTGGTAATTCTAAACAAACTGCGCAGGGCAGTATTGGAGGCTTTACATGTGGGGCATCCTGGCATTGTAAGGATGAAGTCTTTGGCTAGGAGTTAAGTTTGGTGGCCTAACATGGACAGGGAGATAGAAGAATGGGTGGCTACCTGCACACTGTGCCAGGAGTCAAGACCAGCTACCCCAGAGGCGCCCGCTAAGGAGTGGGAGCATCCTCAAGCACCCTGGTCTACGGTGCACATTGACTTTGCTGGCCCAGTGCATGGCCAAACTTTCCTTGTAGTTGTAGATGCGTACTCGAAGTGGTTAGAGGTAGTCCTGATGACCTCCACCACGGCAGAAGCAGTCATCAAGGTGCTACGGAGACTTTTCTCCATGCATGGCCTGCCTGATGTCTTGGTCTCTGACAGTGGGCCCCAATTCACAGCCATTCAATTCGAGACCTACTTAGCAAGTCAGGGAATCAGGCATGCACTGGTCACTCCATTCCATCCGGCTTCCAATGGTCAGGCAGAGAGAATGGTGCAGTCTACAAAAGAGGCCCTCGTTAGGATGTGCCCGGGGAATTGGCAAATATGGGTTGATCACTATTTGTTAATCCAACACATCACGCCAAGTGCTACTACCGGGAGAAGCCCCTCCAAGCTTCTCATGGGTCGCCGGCTAAGGTCCCACTTAGACCGGCTACACCCAAACTACTCTGCTGCATCACCCCCTGATCCACAAGCAAAATTCAAAACTTTAGCGTAGGGGACTCGGTATATGCCCACAACTACACTGGGGGGAACTCTGTGGATCCCTACCATGGTGATAGGCATCACTGGGCCTCGCTCTTATCTGTTAGAGCTAGAGGATGGTAGAAATTGGAGGAGGGATGTTGACCAACTCCGTGGTCGCCTCTCCCACTCCAATCTTAGAACACCAGACGCAACTCCAGAACAATTCAGCCAAAGCCCTACCCAAAAGGAGCAAACACTCACTCCCTCTACAGCCATCTCAAACCCGAGGGTACTGGGGGACTTATCAGAATTTGTTGCAGGCCCACAGCGAGCTCCAAACGAGCAAATCCTAGAAGCTCCAGCCATGGCCTGCGAAAAGTTCCAGGAGGTTCCACTAAGCAGAGTTGGAGAGCAGACAGGTCGTCTGACCTGCCCAAAGAACCGGTTCCAAATGAACTGCGCAGGTCTGATAGGACTAAACAAAAACCCGCCTACTTACGTGATTACATAATCAATAGAAACATCCCAACTAAGAGGGGAGGGGTGTTAGATATTAACTCTATCTGCTATGGTTTCCACCAAGGTCCTCTGTTCAGGCGGGAACCGAGATTGAATCCTATTGGTTAAGAGGTCTGACAGCTCCCTATAAAAGGGCTGCTGTCAGACCAAGCAGTTGTTGTATTGTACAGACTGTTCTACTGTTAATAAAGAGCTGTTGTTGCCACAAGCCTGTCTCAGCCTTCTCAATACCCAATCCAACAGAAGGGGTAATCTTTGTCTGAGGCCATGGATGAAAAGCTGGGATGTGAAAGTGGATAGATTGGTGAAGCAGTTTCATGAAAAATTCACTGGTAAGCCAAAGGGCCCCCATGGGAGAGGGAGAGGTGGTTAGAGAGTGTTTAGACCCTTGTCCCTTACCCCATCACTTGTCTATTTTCTCATCGCTTGAGGGGATGCAGCCTGTCAGCCCTGGATCCATCTTTGATCAGACTTTACAGCGCTGCCACAGTGGGAATGGAGAGTACCAAAGGGAGTAAATCATAATATTCTTTCACATGAGATCAAGGTCAGGCTGCTGACACCTGGTGGGGAGTGAATGAAGTTTGGTAGCAGCTGAGATGGGATTGATTGGGCCATGTGATGTGAATGTCACTGGATAGAGTTTTAGTATGGATGGGGGAAATTGCGGGATATCACATTCGGGTTTTCCCCAGATGTGCCAATATGATTTCTCTAATTAAATCTTACTTTGATGGACTTTGCCTCAGAGTTCTGAATCGCAATGAGAAGTTAGTTAGGATGCTAACATCTAGATCTATGCTATGAAGCCATTCATTTTCTATTTGGAATCTATCTTGGGCAGCTAACATGGAGGAGTCCTTCCCAATAAAAGCAGGTTTTCTTGGAAATCACGCCCAGGGTTTGCAAACGAAGTCTTGTCAGTTAGGACAAGATTCAAGAAATCTGTCTAACATGCACAATCTCCCCCCCCCATATTTTAATAAGACCAGGCAGAGACATGGACTCACTACAATACATCAGTCTTGATAAATTTTGCTTTTTTCATTGAATAGTGTGTTCTGAAAAGCCAAGTTACTTGGCTAGATTAAAATGTACTGCATTGTGAATTCACACAATCAGAAAGTCATATAAATATGGCTCTTATTTTGTTTTTGGCAGATCTGTCAATCCTGGTCTGTTGGATATTTTCTTTTTCAAGACTTTTTAATGTGTACTTAACAAGTCTCAGTGGATGGCAGCATCTGGTCAAATTTAAACATTGGACAAGAGACCACCAGGAAATATCATGGTGATACTTTGCCCAGATTGGAATATTTTAAAAAATCCTGAAAATGTAGTAATAAACCTATGAAAGCCAATTTGGTGTGATAGTTATGACATCTGTCTAGAAACCCAAAGAACCATGTGTGTTTTCCTTAGACACAAAACCAGTTGGGCAACTTTGGGCTAGCCACTTTCTCTTGGCCCCAGGAAGAAAGCAATGGCAATCTTCTCCCAAAAATGCTACCAAGAAAACTGCAGGATCCAGTCCCACATAGGAGTCAACACTGACTTGACAAAGAAACAAACAACAACAAAACAAAACAAAGGAAAACAACCCCAACTACTTCTATAGTGATGCCAAAAAAACCTACACTGATATCCAGAGTTGTTAAGGCAGCATATATTTAAATATTAATAAAACATTTATATATTCATATGGTCACCAGGAATTCAGTTCATCATTTACCTTTTTAAAAGGCACACATTTATAAACATGGTTTTCTGGACCATCTTGTATTATAAATCTGTGCCTGGAATGGTTGTCAATCAGGCAGCTATTTAAACACCAATCCCCTTGATCAGGAAAAAGATAATACTGTACATGATATTGTAAACCAAGCAGGAAGGAATAATGCAAAATTGCAAGAAATCAAGAGAAATAGAATAAGGAAGGTATAACACTATCTAATTATGATGCTAATTTGAATTGTTCTCATCATAAAGGGATTACAAATCCTACAAAATAGAAACATCTATTCTATTATTTGAAATGGATTTTCTCAGTCCAGAGGTGGTATTCAGCAGGTTCTGATCAGTTCCGGAGAAATGGTAGCGGAACTTTTGAGTAGTTCAGAGAACCAGTAAATACGACCTCTGACTGGCCCCGCCCCCATCTATTCTCTGCCTCCCAAGTCCCAACTGATTGGGAGGAAACAGGGATTCTGCAATAACTTTCCCCTGGAGTGGGAAGAGAATGGATATTTTACAGTATCCTTCCCCTGCCATGCCCACCAAGCCACACCCACCAAGCCATGCCCTGCCCTCCAAGCTATGCTCACAGAACTGGTAGCAAATTTTTTTGAATCCCACCACTGTCTCAGTCAGCTTGTCATCCCTCTCTCCTTCCTCTCCTAATCTACTCCTATATAGTCTGTACAACGACCTAGCACATCAGGGGTGGGTTCCTGCCAGTTCTAACCTCTTCTATAGAAGAGGTTCCACAAATCTACAGTGCCGTTTAGAATCAGTTCCAGCTCCCTCCCCCCCGCCTGTCCGCACATCATCAAGATGAAGAGCGAGAGGATGAATTCTGGGAATTGAAGTCCACAAGTCTTAAAGCTGTCAAGTTTGAACACCCTGGGGTTTTTTTTCTAAAGGGTTAGGGGTGCAAGGGTCTTGTAACTTGACACCTTTAAGACTTGTGTGCTTCAAATGCCAGAGTTTCTGAGCCAACATTTTGATTGCTAAGCAAGAGCGTTGTTAAGTGAGTTTCACCACATTTTATAAGTTGACCATGCCCACCCAGTCACATGGCTGACAAACTACTCCCACCCGGTCACATGGCTGGCAAGCCACTCCCACAAAGCAGGCCACACCTACAGAAGGGGTTCTAAAAAAAATTGAAACCCACCACTTTAGCACATTAAAAAAAATCCAACTGTAAAGCTGGCAATACTATGAAATTATAAATAACAAGTTCTCAGGAGCTTTTCATTATGGATACCTTTGCTTTCTATGTGGGCTGGGAGCGGAGAAGAGAATATATATATATATATTTTCTGTAAGCCAGGAAAGCCATACTTGTCTACATAGCTGTGTATTTCAAAGGGTTGCAGCAGACCAGGAATGAATGAGGTTCCTGTATAAAAAGTTCAAGGCCCAGGTAGCTTTTTTCCTGGCTCCACTTTCTTAGTTACAGCATGCTTACCTGTGCCCAAAATCTTTTAGGGGTCCTTTGTTCCATGGCTTTCATTTTAAGGTACTGTTGCTATTCCTTATCCTATTTCCATTTCACATGTACAGCCTAATTTTTCCCCATGAGGTTCATCCATTACCTAGCTGCCTTTCTGATCCATGGCATCACACAATCTAAGACAGCCATTTTCCTTCCCACACATCTATCTTAAAGCATGCCAGAAATAATGTGGAAAGCAGCAGTATGTGTGACACAGTAAAAAAGCAGCTGGGTTTTGTGTCACCAAATCTCACTGCAATTTACTACCTTGCTTTTGGTCTGTAAGCCTCAGATGGTGATTGTTGTATTGACCAATGTCATATACTTCATTATAAGCTTAAGGTATTTTCAGAGATTTACTGTGGAATCTCTTGTTGAAACTATTAATGTATTACTAGGGATTTTCCATCTCAATTCTTTTGCTTGTAAAATACAATTTGTAGGGGGAAAAGCCATGGAAAATTCCAGGCATTTGAAGATTTCACATTCTTCTGCTTTTGTTTTTAGAAGTTTCCCCTGTTGCATTGATCCACTATGATTTACTTACTGGAATATCCACATACTTCATGTGAAGTCATCTTGTTTATCATTTTTCCTTCTAATTTTTAAACTAAGCATATCCAAAATCCTGAGTTTAAATCAAAAGGTAATAGCAATTTCTCTGTAATATTGGATAAAATTATATTAAATTTGGTGGAATTTGAAACATGTTGTAAAATATTCCTTTTATATACTACATTCCAACATTTGAGTCATCTAAAGTTTGATGATGAATGTATTACTAAATTCTAAATATTATTGAAATTCATACACAGTTCTCTATACAAATGATTTGCTCCATACAAATGATTATTATATGCCTTACTGCCTCATACAGTACACTGAATTGATAATAAATCATTGTTTTATAGGCATAGCTGAATGGGAATCATGATCCCTAGAACTCATTTAACAGAAAATGTCTCAAGGTGAAGGTTTACTGTATGGGTCTTAAGGAGTAAAATGCTTGCATCTAATGCTTTGAACAATAGAAACTTAATCCTTTTGAGAAAATTGGGACAATTTTCTCATAAGGATTTCCAACAAACCCGTCATTTAATGGTCTGTGGTAAAGCAGACTTTGGAGTCAATGTAAACAAAACCCTATTTATATTTTTTATTTTATATATGTGTAAAATACTATTTGGATTTCATAGGCATTTTGCATTAATGGATTCTCCTCTGCCTTTTAACCCTATTATTCTATGCAATATGATTGAAAATGATTTCTCACACATCCCTAAATTATGTTTTTTTAAATCATAAAAATTATAGAGCACAATGGATCATGAGGCTAGAATGCTGGGTTGGCAATCAACAAGCCATGTTCGAAGCCCGAGTGCTGTTGCATGCTGGGATGAGCTCCTGTCCTCCAGCTTCTGCCAACCTGGCAGGCCGAAAGTGAGTAACCATAAGTTGGTAGGTACCACTTTGATGGGCACATTAATGGAGTCATGAAAAGAACCTTTATCTGGGCATTCCCTGGGCAATGGCTAATCCTTTCAATCTGGAAGTGCCTTTGGTGCTTTCAACATGAAGAGGAAAGGGGGATCATCAAAAATGTTCACCAGGATGGGTGAACTGTAAATTATTTTTTCACAGAATTTAAAAATGATGTTTGTATAGCAGCATTTAAGGACCAGTCCCATAGCTAGTATTTCAGTGCATAAAAATATATTGCCAAGCTATTAATTCAATATATTTTACGTATATGGGGATGGGGTGGGGGGAGAAAATTGGTTAATTAGGATTATAGGACTAAATGTCTATGGTGATTCTCAATCATCAGGTCATGATGATCAAAGGTGCTTTTTTGAAGAGGCAACTGGACGAGAAAGTATAAAAATCTAGTGGGCCCTCCCCCGCCCTCAAAAAAAGGAGAGATTAAGATGCTGGCACAATAGTTTAAGAATTTTAACTTGCCTACATTAGGGACATTGGAAAAACACCATTAAGGCCAAGTGTACTTATAAACAGTATTAGTTCTGCAAAAGGGTGGAATTTCCTCTAGTAAGGAAACTGTAGAAGCAGCAATGAGAAAATGTGGGAGTACTACAGATGCATGCCAGTATTATGTGGTTCCTCCATAAAATGTGAGTGACTGAATGATAGCAATTTCATAACAAGAGCTCACATGAAACCCCTCCCCATGCATTTCTTACTGAACCTCTTTCATTTTTATGGAATCATTCCCCACCCATTTCTTTTCCTTCCATTATTATTTTTTGAATCATTGTGCTTATTTGGCTTGGGAACTGTAAGGTCGGTACGAACATTCAGCTTGGTGTTATTTTTGATGAAGTGGATTGAGATCTGATCAGAGAATTTTGCAATGGCCCAGCAAACTAGCCTCAAGGATGAGGTGGAGGGGGGAACGACCTTGGGCTTGGTTTCCAAAACAAACTCTTTTCTTTATGTTATCATGAGGTACAACCAGACAGTCCAGTAAGGGGAAGGCTGAAGATTAGTTTTGCCCTTAACTTGCCTATATAAGGAGACTTTCAAAGATTTACTTTGCTTTCACTCTTCCGTTTTGCACTGCTTCTGCAGGTGAAACCATGCCTACTACCTTTTCCACTCACAGCATGTCCTCTGGAAGCATGCAAGGACCCAGGGGAAGACGCCTGCTTGTCTTAAGCAGTTCTCAGGCAGTGCCAAGTATCCACAGGGCTAGAGGGGACATGGCTGGACTGTCATATGGTGATGGGCATGCATTTATGGACACAAATATTCTGGACATGAATGAAAAGGGCACCATGAAAAATCTGAATGACCGCCTGGCTGCCTACCTAGACAAAGTGAGTAATCAGATAATGTTTTCCTAGTGGCAATGTCAGGAAAAAAGTAATACTATAAAGGTATGTCTATCTTTGTCTTTGGGGCATTTTTGTGGAATATGGAAGAATATAAGACAGCTACTTGACAAGGAAGATGTTTGTCTAAGTGACAAACATTCTAGCATTTTTTTCTGGAAGAAAGATACATGTGGGATCTTTCCAATTACTCAGTGTTAAAGGAAAGATGTTGGTAAATGTTTAGATGAATTATTAGATCATGTCCCTTCCTCTACCCAAGAAAGACAATGTTTGATAGAAAATTACAGAAGAGTATGATTTGAGAGGATAAGAGGAAGAAAATAATGGAGTCAAAAGCCAATAATTTTTCTTTGTTTCTGTCATCGGTATTCTATTTGTTCATGGCTTTCAAGCATGCTTGTGAATACCCAAGGATTAATCCTGTAAAGCTGAGTAAGGGCCAAGATTTTTTGAATGTACTTTATGTTTTGTTTTGAAGTATATTATTAAAAAAAGTACCTGATCTACACTGGCAGGGCATAGGAGTTCTTTTTTTCCTTGAAGCATTCTGATCTGCTTTATTTAATGGTTTTATTTATTGAGGATACTTATTTTTATATGAGATTAGGGGGCATATAACCCTGGGAATCTTACAACATAAAAAATAAACAAAAAAATAAGACAGGAGTTTTAACAGTAAAATCATATTTTATGGTGCTCTAAGGCAACAACCCCCCCACCCCAATACATCGGCCGTCAACCTCAAAACTTCTACCTTCCATTAGAAAAACTCATCTTGTGTGAAATAGTTTTCACAGTGCAACAGAGGTACTCCAGAACACAGTTTATGGATTAATAAATAAATACATTTCTATGTGATTGTAGTCTGTGTTTTACTGGTTTTTGTGGTAAAATGCTTTAGTTATGTAAGATTTATTTTCTTTGTTTTATATGCAGAAAGTTCTAAATGAGACACTGAATTCAAACAATTTGGAAGTTAGCAAGTAAAGATTAATTGTAGCTATTTGCAATAATTGTAGGTTATTTGCAATGGTCAGTGGTTGCTGTTTTAAATGTCTTGATACACTATCTTTTTTGGGGATGGAAGTGTGATAGGTATAATTTTCCCTGAACTCCATATGTTTGGTACCACAGAAACATTGTTTGATTGCACTTTGATGCAATGTGTCATTAGCATGACAACACCCAGGATGGAATTGTCCTCTCACTATGGAGATGATATTCCCTGTCTCCACAAATTAAAATCTCTGTCTTTATCTCTTGACATTTCTCTCAATTTATGAGCCTCTTTAAGAGCTATAATTCTAAACACAGGCTTAGAAGAGACAATAATTAACCCAGAATGTTGAATAGAGAAAATAGAGAATTTTGAAGTATAGCTAATCCTCCAGCGCAGAAACAACTAAATAGATTGTAATCTACCATCTCAGTATGAGAATATGGAATCATATTTGTAAGGATAAATTAAAATGACTTTTCTTTTCAGACTTGAGACAAAGCAAGACATAGCAGAGCAGAACAGAAATAGTTCCAATTCCTTCCATGGCTGGGACCATGTGTTTAGTCAATAGTGGTATTATACCACTTTCATTAATTTAAATACAATATATATGCAACTATGCAAATAAGCTTCCAATAATTTCCCCCCATTTAGTACTTTCTAAAGATTTTCAGATTGTATTTGTCTTGATACACTAGGACCTTTCATTTAGGAAATGTCATAGTGGATTCTGCTAGTATAACTTTTGAAGACATCTATTTTTCATGCTCCACTATTCTGTTTTCTCTGGTGATTTTAAAAAGACAGAAGTATTCTCTTTATCATTCTTTCTTCATCCAAATTTCAGGATGGAACCATTCTAGGATTGATCAATAGATAAGTGTAGGATTAAGGTCTATTTCTCTTACTTTCCACCTCCGTCTCTGCACTCTGTATTCCTACCAACCTGAGTAAAGCCATTTCCACACTGAGGACTTCCAATGGCATCATTCAGGCATTGGTGGGGGGAAATAAAACCTGTTCTCCTTACAACTACAGCAACACAACAATAGTTCAACGACTTGAGAAGAAGATGCTATGCAGTGAGGAACTGGCCAAGTACCTATGGCAATTCTAAGAATGCATAGTCTGTTAAAGATATGGTCAAGGAAGGAAGGAAGGAAGGAATTGCAGGAGGAAAGAGGGGCTGATTTTCTTCTGCCCTTCATTCAATCTTTCCAATCTAATTATTGACATTGGCTACATGAATGAGAGATTCTGGAAGTCTGAGGGCACCAGTTAAGGAAGTCAATTACTCATTCAAGACAGTCTATGTGTCTGTCGAATTATTCATTTATCTATGTCCAAAGCTGACAGTAGTTCCGTCTGATGATGATACTTAAATATCAAATAGCAAAGCACATCTAGAGATTTTAAGATTCTGCAAGCTGTTCTTTATTCTGATATTCTAATTCAGTTTTACTTTATTTTCCTTAAAACAAGGTGCTGTCCCTTGAAAAAACTAACATGCAACTGGAGCAGAACATCCAAGATTACTACACAAAACGAGCATCAACTGGTACCCCTGATATGAGTGCCTATTTCAATGCCATGACCCAGCTAAAGTCTGAGGTATTATGTTGATTTTTTTTCTTTTTTCCTGTTCGACATAGGATGTATTAGTGACCTGAAACAAGTCTGTCTCAAAATATTTTGTTTCTGAGGAAGAGATCAAGATGATGTCTCCCCATTCTATATATAAAAGTTAAACACATATTTTATTTTACATCAGTCACACTATTTTGTCCTGCACTGCAGCTGAGGGTGGAAACTTCAGAGCAAAGAACTGGCCATGTGGCATGTGAGGTTATGTCAATTTCTGGCCCTCAACATTTGTTTCTTGAGTTGGTGGCTTTATCTCTCTCACAAAATTGCTTGCAGTGTCATAAAGCAGTGCTCAGAGGAAAGTACCAAGAGATGTGAACTTCCTGTGGTTTCTAGAAATGTTGAATTCTAACTTTATTTTCTAGAAATCTCAAAATTAAAAAAAAAAAGGGTGAATGTGGATTTCTACATTTTGTTTATCTTAATGACACAATGAGAATAATATCTGGAGCCCTCAAATCTACACCATTCTCAGGGCTCCATATTCTTCCTAACATCACCCTTCCTGATTTCAGGTGACAACAACAGACAGTTTGAGAATGGAATAAGATAAACAGTCAATTGACTTCGAGAGATCTTCCAATCATGAAATGTTAGACTCTACCTCTCACCAGGCATAAGTCTAGGAAACCAATTCAGAATAACATATCACAGTCATGATTTAGACCAGTGGTTCCCAACCATTTTTTAGCTATGCCCCACCTAAACATCTCTAAAATCCTGATGTACCCCTGTGACATATACTTCTTACTTTACTCAAAAAGTGAACTCTACTCATGCAAAGGCCATTAACATGGTTTAAACAAAGTTTAAATTTCCCCCATTAAAAATCAAATTGTCCCCATCCTGTGGGGCATGGGCCCCACATTGCGAATCACTGATCTAGATGAAGAATTGAGATCAAAACAGGCAGCCTTTAATAACTGTAACCAAATAGGTGAAGTAGATCAAACCACTCCCAGGAATACAGTTGCCCTGAAAAATATGGAGCCACCACAATGGAATCAGGATAGGCCATACCAAAACTAAGATGAAAGGTCTTTAATTGGGGAATTGTCAAGAGTCCACAGTGTGACTGTGGTACACCAAAACAAATGATAAAGCAAGCTACACAGCCAGACTTGACTCCTTTAGGATGAGGCTACAAGAGCCATGCTACCCCAAGAAGCAATGGCCAAAGAGATACTGTCGAACCGGCAGATGAAGGATAGATTGGAACAAACCCCACCCTATGAGTGGAGGGCATCGGGAATGGCAGACCCCAGATGCACACAGCCAGTCATTGGTAGGCCTTCCAGAGCAGTTCAGCCAACTCAATATGGGCAGCGCCTCTCCACTCCTTGGAACTGGGTAATCCCAGTGAGCCTTGGCTCAACCCACATTTACTTTTCCGAACCTCAAGGTGCAGCACCACCAAGCGGAGCATCGGCCTCATTCTATTCAGCATGAAGCAGATCATGCCACAGCCTCCAGTGTTGGGCCCAATCTACCGAGATAGTAGCCCATGTGGAGTTTGGAACACAACAGCAGCAGGGCCCAATGGCTCAACTCCATTTGGCGATGCCAGGGCTACAATGGGGGCTGGTGGGACTTAGTAAGCTGCCCCAGCAGCCTATTTTTAGACTGTCCCCAGTCAACAAGATCCCACCTGGGTGGGAATTGTCCCCTGGCCAGGGGTGGATACAGTATCAGTGGATGTGGATGTTGCAGCCTGTGCTCATCCAGCAACCACCGCTGTTCCAGCCACCAGTCATGGTTCCGCCACAAGTACTGTGTCAGCAGCCAGTGTAAGTTCCACTGCTGGCTATGTCCCAGCCACAAGTGTCTGCCCAACCACCCACGCAGCTCCAATCACTGGCAGCTGCCCAGCAACTGGTGCCAGCCCAACAGCCTATCCCGCCAGCCACTCCTCCTCCAAGAATTAGAGCGACTTTTGATGGGCCAGCTAGCCTATTTCCTCAACCAAGTCTGGACATACATTGATTATTATGGAGATCAATACCCAACCAACCAGGAGTTAATTTTGGCGATTGCAAATGACATGAATGAGGGAGAAGTGGTGGAATGAATAGCTGAGCTTCATGAAGAAGCCCCTGAGCTAGATGATGCAGATGAATTTGTCTAGCTGTTCTGAGGCTGCTTCAAGCACATGGCCCATCAAGTGGAGGCCGAGGCCCAAATCAAGGAATTGAAACAAGCTTAAGAAGGAGTTAGCAAGAGACATTAAAAAACTAACCAAAACTTATTTGAAAATGTAAAAAAACAAAAAACAAACAAACAGGGAGGTGGTTAGCATATAAATTGAAGAAATATAAAGAGAAATGAGGGATGGAAAAGATGGAAAAGTTGAATTAGTAAACTACAAATTAGTAAACTAGATGAGGAAAGAGAGATGTGCTATCAGAATGAGAAGAAAAAGAATATAGTGCAGGATTATTATAAGAAACTGTATGATGATATAGACAGATATTCGGAAGATAAAGCAATAAAATGTTTAAAGAAAGTCTCACTGCCTAAATTTCAGAACAAACAAAAGTATGTTAAATGAAAAAATAAGGTTGCCAGAATTAATTGAGGCAATAAAAAAAACAAAAGTGTGTAAATCATTGTCAGATAAGGCCTATGACCTGCGCAGTAACTCTTCAGCTCGGCTAGCAAACAATTAATGCAGTGACAAGGCACCTACTACCACATGTGGTAGTCATGTAGCAAAGCAAAAGAATATCGGCAAAGGATTTGAAGGTGGTTGGAAGAAATGATCAGACAGAGATTGGAATTCAAACCAGAAATATTCCTATTAGGAATTATCAAAGAGGATTTAAGCAAAGAGTTAACATATTTAACACTGCATATCTTAACAGCTGCAAGTATAGTTTATGCCCCACAATGGAAGAGTGGAAACATACCTAAAGAAAGAGAAATTACAAAGAAAATATTTGACTGTGCAGAATGTGATAGACTGATGCTTGAACTGAAGAATAAAGGCAAGGCAGAGTACTATGAAATTTGGGATAGATTTTATCAGTGGTTGGATTTAATGAAGGGAAGTCAGAATGAATAAGCATAAGGATGCATAGATTGAAATAAGAGGCAATATAGGTAATATATTGTGTAATTGTAACTGTAATTGTAATTGTGTAAAAGAGATTAAGTATGTATATATAATTAGTAAGTAGTAATGGGTATTGAATACACAAGAGATATGTGTTATACTCTGTATGGCAGAGAGATCAACAAGATGGTTTCACCATGTCCAGTTTTTTTAATTCTTTTAACAATAAAAATTTTCAAAAAAAAAAAAAAGAAAAGAAAAGAAACAAGCGAGCTGACCTCCCAAAGAGCTAATCTGGGACTGCCAGGAAACTGAGAAACTGGCCAGAGCGCCTCCTCATTCACCACTTCAAAGAGGCCCTTGACCCAAAGCTCTGGAAATCTTGCAGCATTCAAGGGGTTCCAGAATGCATAAAAACTTGGTACAACACTGCAGTGGCCATGGATCTGGAGATCATCCCCCATAGGAAGCCAACCATTGAGAGGCCAGCGAGAAGCCCTTGGGCCACCGGACCCCAACTAAACAGTCTGAATGGCTGCTGCTCACACCCTCTGGGACTGTCAGTGTGGACAACATGGCTACAGGGCATCAGAATGCCTGGCTTCAGCTCCTGTCCCTCAAGTTCAGATGCCAGCCACACCCTGGGCCAGAAAAGTCCTGTGAAGGGATGGGGAAAATTGCCAAACAGGCTGTAGAAGTTCCACTCCTTCCCAATGAAGTCGAGGGAACTCTGGTCAAAGAACAGCTCTCACGTCCAGCCAAAGGGAACAATGGCAATGATGATCTGATGGTAAGTGCAGCCATCTGCCCTTTCACTATCAAGATTCAGATAATAGTGCCAGAAATAGGGGCCAAGGGGAGGTAGAAGCCATCATAGACACTGGATGCACCAAATGTCTAATCAGCCTTCCCATAGTCAAATAGCTAGCATTAGCATATGCCCCATTCACTTTGAACAGATCACTGGTACATTGATAGGTGTAGCTCCGGCCATATTAATGACAGAACTCATCAGGCTTGAAAGAAGACTGCAACTTCCTCCCCCCTCACCACCCAAAAGATTGCACGATCAAACTACCTAAACCAAAGATATACTCCATGATTCCCAAAGAAATGGAAGAACTAAGGAAATACATCAATGCCAATCTAGTGTAGGGATTTGCAAAGTCCCTGCAAAGTCCAGAGGGGTGGCCCCCGTGCTGTTTAAGGAAAAGAAAGTTGGGGTGTGTGTGTGTGTGAGGCTTTGCATTGATTTTCATGGAATTAATGCCATGTGTGTGGAGAACACCTACCCTCTCCCACTCATGAAAGACATGCTAGGCCACTTAGCCAAGGGCAAGGTATTGACCAAACTAGACTTGAGAGAAGCATACTATCATATAAGAATCAGAGGAGGAGATGAATGGAAAACTACCTTTAACTGTCTGCTTGACAGGTTCCAGTTCAAAGTCATGCCGTTTGTCCAGCAAGGAGCTCCCGCAGTCTTCCTGCCATTAATAAATGAGGTGCTGCATGAGAATTTATACAAGGGAGTCCTAGTTCACCTAGATGTCATTCTCATATTCAGCAGAACCCTCAAAGAGCATATGAAGTTGGTACGGCAAATACTCAAAAAACTCCTACCGCCAAGCTCTATGTGAAGCTGTCAAATGTGAATTCCACAAAACCTCCCCAGATTATTTTGGCTACAGGATTTCCAGTGGGGGGTGGGTGGGGTTGAAATGGACACAGGGAAAGTGAATGCGGTGGCTAGACTGGCAACCCCCATGTACCCGCAAACAGCTGGAAAGTTTCCTAGGGTTTGTGAATTTTTATAGGCAATTCATTCCAGCTTCCACAGACGTCTCTCTTGCCTTGACTGAGCTGCTGAAAACTGGATTGCCTCCTACCAAACTGCAACTAAATTAACCACTTGCCTGGTCAATGGACTGCCAAAGAGCTTTTGAAAAATTAACAAGACTCTTTGTGGAGAAGCCAATCCTTCAACACCCAGATCCTGAGAGACAGTTCATCATCCAAGCAGACGGTAGCGATGTAGCTGTAGCAGTTGTGCTCTTACAAAAAGACTCACAAGGGCAGCTCCTGCCTTGTGCATATGTGTCAAAGAAACTTACTGAGACAGAGAGGGTGGGTGGTTTGGGAAAAAGAAGCCTACACAGTCCACTGGGCTCTCCTCTCTTGGAGACATTTTCTTGAAGGGGGTAAGATGCTTTTTGAGGTTTGGACTGATCATAAAAACCTCAGGGCCCTAAAAACCCCTAGAAAACTATATCCTAAACAGATTTGCTGGGCACAATACCTCAGATGATTTAAATTCGAGCGGAAGTATATCCCAGTGGGAAAGAATCTGCTCGCTGATGCCTTGTCAAGAAAACTGCAGTTTGACAGCAGCAGGGAAGAAGTCATCCATGCCATCATTCCCACCATACAACAAGCCACACAGGTCACCACCAGAGACCACACCAGATGGCTATCCGACTCTGACCAGACAAGCTGACAGCTGCGCTAAGAACCATGATTCCAGATGACCCCTGGCTCACAGATAATAATAACAATCTGACCATGAGGGATGGGCTAACAGGGAAGGAATCCAAGCTATATGTCCCTGCAAGCTTGAGACTGGAGGTGCTACAGCGCAGCCACTACTCAAGGATGGCTGGCCACTTCAGATTCCTGAAAAACCTACACCTGGCTGGAAGGCAATTCTAATGGTCAAAGATGAAAGCAGATGTGGAGGACTATGTGAAAAACTGTGCCACTTGTACTGCTATGAAAATGAGACCAGGAAACCCCCCTGGACTCCTTCAACAACTGGCAAGCCCCTTGGGAAGAAATTGCAATGGATTTTATTGTCAAACTCCCAAACAGTGGGGGAAACACAGTGATTTGGACAATAATCGGTTTATTTTCTAAGCAAGCCCACTTTACCGTTTGCTCAGGATTGCCTTCTGCAAAGAAGCTGGCTAAGATGTTCATCAAACAGATGGCAGGTCATCTCATGGCCAATTCATGACCAAGTTTTGGAGAGAGTTCCTGAGATCCATCAAATCCACACAAGGACTCAGCTCGGCTTTCCATATGAGTATGATCGGCATGGCATAATGGCACAGCAAAACATACAAACACAATGGTGGAGTAATATATAAGATACTATATGGATTACAAACAAGAATTCTGGGCAAAACTGTTGCCATTTGCAAACGTAACTTACAACAACGCCGTGTATAGCAGCATTGGATTAACCCCTTTGCATGTCACCAGCAACATAGAGTTTGTCCCCATGCCTGAACTGCCCAGAGAATCCCCTTCCTCCATGACCTTGACCGAGTGGATGGAGTTGTTAATGAAGGGGTGGGAGAATACGGAAAAAAGTGCTGTCAAAAGCCACTGAGGAGTATAAAAGGCAAGCAGACAAACACTGGTCTCTTCAAACCCCCTTCCCTGTGGGGGATCAAGCTTTTCTATCAACCAAATACATACAGTTGAAGCTGTCTAGCAAAAAGCTGGGTCCTAAATTTTTAGGTCCCTTACCAATAATGAAAGTAATTAACCCAGTGACAGTTCATCTTAGCCTCCCCCGCATTCTAGGGTAAGTGCATCCTGTTTTTCATTGTAGTCTGCTGAAGCCAGCTCTATGGTCTACTCTAGATTAAGACTGCAGACTCAGCCACCTCCCAGACCTATAGTGATGCAAGGAGAAACCCATTATAAAGTAAAAAAGATTGTACACTCTAGATTGGTTGATTGGAATATTTAGTTCATTGGAAAGGGTACCCTTTGTCTGAACCTACCTGGATGAAGTGTTGGGATGTAAAGACAGGTAGACTAGCAAAACAATTCCATGATAAATACCCTGATAAGCCAAAGCGTCCCTCTGGGTGGAAGGGGGGGGGATGGTTAGGATTTTGCTGTTAACTCCCTGTGTTAATCTCATTATAGGGCACAATCTTCTGATGAATTGGGGGGGGGGGGGTGTCTGTCGGGCCAGGAAGCCATCTTTTGCATTGGACTGTCCAACCTGCCACATTTAATGCTGTGGGAAAATGGGAAGGAGGATTATATGAAGTATGTGAGATGTATAGTCAAAATAATATTCCTTTCTCAGAGAGTCAAGGACATCTTGCTCTGCACCAGGAAGGGCATGACTAGGAGGCATCTCCAGTTGGGATGGTGCCTGATTGGGCCATGTGATGGACATGTAGGTGCTGGAAAGGGACTTGGACTTTCATTTGGGTGGGGAAACTTTGAGATTCAGGTTTTCCCAGAGGTGCCAATATGACATCTCTAATAAAATGGGACTTTGAGGAATCTCAAGCCTCAGAGTCTTCTTTTGTTGGGGGTGTTACTTGGAACCCTGACAGACAGACAGACAGACAGTCCCCCTCTCCCCCTCCCCCTCCCCCCTCTCCCTGAGGAGACCTTTCTCTTAACCTCTATGCTAGTACTTTACTTAAACTTTTATTTGCGTTTGTACATATCTATTTTATTAGTGTTGTACATCAGTGATTGCATGACCTCTATAAATACCATATCCTAAATTAAATAAACAAACAGGAATCAAATATTGTACCCACTTCTTATCTTGGAGTCCTGCACTGACATTATTCAAAATTGAATAATTAGTATATTTAACAATTTTCTTGCTAAATGATATTCTCTATCATGATGTTTTGAAATCTCTCCCCCCCTTTTTTTTTCATAGATTCAGGAGGAGACTTTGAAAAATGCTGGACTGCTCTTACAGATTGATAATGCCAGACTTGCTTCTGATGATTTCAGGATGAAGTAAGTTTAATTAATCAATGTTGTCCTTTACTTTTTCCATCACACACATAACCATATTTGCTTCACAGTAGGTTTCCTGATTTTAAAAAAACCAAAAATTAACCATATACCTGTGTTTTTTATTTGTTGGCATCCTGACATTATGCAAATATTTAATGATTTTTTAAATCAACAATTTAGGTAAAAACATGATTAAATTTTTCCCCTCTGTGTGAGCAGCTATTACAGCCGATAGCAAGCAAAAGCCTGGGCTGCTGGCTATACAGGCTGCAAAAAGGAATTTGTGAAATGATAACTAGATAGGATTTTTTCCTTATTCAATTACCATTTATCATTGATGGTGACATACTTTTCTACCAACTCACAGACTAGAGGTCAGCACATTAATGTGATAGATTAGCTGTGCCCTTAAAGGAAAAATTAATATTGAAAAGCTATCACCAACAGGAAAGAATTAAAATTAAGATGACTCACTCAAACAACTGATTACAATTCTATGAGGAGATGCTCGTATTTTAATCTGGTCTACATTTGAAAACAAATCAGCCAGTTTCACACCTCTTTTATATGTTGGTCAGAATATAGTTATCCTTGGGATTCAACACTGTATATACTTTTCAGAAAAAAGAAAAGTAAGAGAAGATGTACAAAAGCGTGTATTAAGAGATCATAAAGCATTAATTAGATAAAGCCTACCGTAGTGGCCAAAATTGTGGAAACCTTTCGGGAAAAGTATATTTTCTAAAACTAACCAATAACACCACCTTTTTTTCTGGAGTAGTACCATAAAATTATATATCAATGGAAAGATAATTTAATCAAGAATGTAATGCAATAATGTTTATGAAGGATTTGCTATTAGAATAGCAGTTATAAAGAAGAAAAGTGAAACAAGATATACAAAATTTATCACCATAGAAAAAAATGAGTTATGCAAAAATTATCACCATGTCAATTAATACTTAGTTGGGTAACCTTTAGCATGAGTTACAGCCTTACAACGTCTTCCTATGGAGTGAACCAAGCTTTTTAATTCTGCAGCCGTTACAATGTGAAACCAAGATTGAATGATTGCTTCTATTTACTGGGTTTTATTGTTGGGTCGCTTCTGACTAACAAGTTTCTCTAGTCGGCTCCATAAATTTTCAATTGGGCTAAGGTCTTGGCTATTCCCAGGCCATTCCAGCAGTGGAATATGATTGTCTTGAAATTAAAAAAAGTGGTGTTATTAGCCTTCAAACCTCAAAAATTCACTTTTCCCAAAAGGTTTCCACAATTTTGGCCACTATTGTAGGTACAGAGTGTGCATAAGCACATGCGTGATCCTGTGCCATGTTTGTGACTTCATATCCATTTAATTCTACCCTGTTCATAAATGATGGACTGGAGTCTCCCACGGCTGGCTTGCATGATCTATATACTAAGCTCTCTTGTCTGTAACTGGGTGAAACGGTGCATCACAGGGCAAAACCTTCTCAACCAAGTTAACTCAAAAGGACTAATTTACAGAATGCATGCGGAAGCATTTGATGGTCTCAGTTATGTAGCCATCAAGAACCATAGCTAGAAATGTGCTGAGTGGACCCTTTTGCCTTTGTAGGCTGGAATCTGAGGTAGCCTTGCGCCTGTCTGTGGAGGGAGACCTTGGGGGTCTGCGTAAGGCCCTAGAAGAATTGAATGCAAGTCGAGCTAGCTTGCAGGTGCAAGCTGAAAATCTCCAAGAGGAATTGGCCTGTCTTAAAAGAAACCACAAGGAGGTAAATATGGATATAGCTGTGTGAAATTTGTCCATGATATTATGCAAGTTACATTACACTTTCTGGATGAATGTTGCCACACAGTGTTTCAATAGAAATTCTTTTAATTACACGGCTGCTGGAATACAAATGTTTATCATGTTGTTTCTTTTGTTAGGCTATCTGAGTTTGGAATCTAAATAATAAGGAACACAGATTAAAATAATCTCTTTTTTTTCCCTAATGGGCCTACACAAAGTTCCAATTTGAAGGAAAAAAGATGCTTCAGAATACATGTAAGAATTGCATCTATTAGAAATTCTTTAAAACAAATGCAATATTTTCCAGGATGGGTCTGTTATTGCAGAAAGCAACCTCATCATTCTAGGAAAAGAAGCAGTTGCTTTAAGGAGTTGTTGAGAGGTGTGGCTTGATGCCTCTGTGTGCTCCATGCATCTTCTATCTTTTACACCCAAAGTGTTGCACAGCCCTACTTTCTAAATAGTAAGGAATGGCACTTTTGAGATCCTTCCATAAGGTTTGTTGAAGGGCTATATGAAAATAGCTTGAACATTCTATTTCCTTGCTGCCTACTGAAAAATTTCACCTCTATTTTATATTATTTAGGCAGGGCCAAATTGATACAATAAGACTAACATGCTCAACAGCCGAAAAATAGAGGCTTTTTTTCAGAGGTAGGACTGGAAGAATGGGTGGGAGGGAAAATGGAATTAAAAAGCAATGAAAGTAAACTATGCTGTCATGACTTGCATTTCAATCTTTGAACCCAAGAGAGTCATAACGCTGATCCACATATTGTAATACAAGGGCCACAGACTATATCTTGAGAATAGGAATGTGTGATATTGTCCTTTCCTGACCCACCATTGGAGACACCACTACCCACTCTTTTTTGCTGTGGGATATGTTACTGTCTGCCTCACTTCTCCTTCATTTCAATGTAGACAAACATTTCTATCTAATTAGTTATTTTGGCCTATGGTTATAACATTGCCTTCCCTACTTTCACTGATTGTTGGCTTCCTCTACCATTTTTAAAAAATCAGCGTGACTGTGAAAAGCTGGACTTTTTAAACAATTTCACTGATAGAATTGTGAAACTCTTCATGTGTATTTTTTCTCCTTTTTAACTAGCTGAAATTGATAAGACTATCACTTTCCTTTTATAGTCCAAGTGATGGGACAAGTAATGGGATGTTTTATTGATCTGGGTGGGTGGGTAAAGAAGCAGAGGAATCCAGCAATTAGGGGCCATGGTAAATATGATGACATCGGACCATGATGGCCAAAGTAGAAGAAAGTGATGAAATCTGGAAAGGGACTTTTAAAGCCAGTGTCAGATCTGCTATCTTCAGCTTCGTTGCTTCGCTGGCATCCTGCCGTAAACTACAGGATGGTAGCGGGGGGGGGGGCGCCAAATGGGGGACTGACATACAAATTTGTCACAAATGGAGGGAGAAGCTGATAAGAACCAGAGGTTCAAGCTGGAATAAGGCAACCCTGACCACTCTTTAAAAGGCCAGATCCTGAAGATGAAACTCAAATACTTTGGCCACCTAATGAGAAGAAAGGACTTACTGGAGAAGAGCTTAATGTTGGGAAAGATTGAAGGCAAAAGAAGAAGAGGATGACAGAGGTGGCTGGGTGGAGTCACCAAAGCTTAAATGAATTCCAGAGGATGATAGAGGATAGGAAGGCCTGGAGGAACGTTGTCCATGAGGTCATGATTGGTCGGACATGACTTCGCAACATCCAGTCTTTGAAAACCTTCAGTGATGAAGCTGGAGGTGACTTCAAGAGTTAGGCTGCTGCACTGCTTAATTTCCCAGTGCAATGGTTCCCCACCCCCCAGGGCCCACCTATGACAATTTAATTTAATTTCATGTAATTAATATTTTGTTGCGACATTGCTGGTTGCTGTCCTTTGCTATCAGGCTCTTCCCCAAATGATATTTGGCTGATTTCCTACACACGTGAACTAATACATTCTGAGCTCTTTTTTCACTCCATAGGAGGTGGCTCCTCTCCAGGGGCAACTGGGGGGCACTGTCAATGTGGAAGTTGACTCCATGCCTGGCAATGATTTACAAAAAACCCTGAATGAGATCCGTGACCAGTATGAGGGCGTCATGGAGAAGAACCGCAAGGAAGCTGAAGCTTTGCACCAATCCCAGGTGAGGAAAGATTTGGCTAAGCAAAATACTAAAATTTCTCTTTTCAGAAGAGAGAGGATGTGAACATTATATGAGCTCATATATGTCTGTAGGAGCTAGGAAGAGCACAAAGTAAAAATAGAAGAAATTTGTTTTGGCTGAATTCTAAGGTCATAGTAACAAGCTTTTCTCAAGTATTCCCTTCTTTGATATAGTTAAAAGCTTTTATTTATGCCATTTGTAGGCCTTCTCCCTAAATACTTTCATTTCCCTCTTTGTGTGTGTTGCTACATTTACATCACCACCATCATGAAATGTGTCCTCAGGAGGAGAGGATATGGTTGATAGAAATAAGAGAAGATACAAGTTTCTGTTTTTCATCTTAAGCATATGTGTTTGTGCCTAAAAGGCATGCACAATTTCCTCTGATGCTAGATGTGAAGAGGTAGCAATGAGATTTTGGTTGATACTACCATGTGCCATGTAATGGTCCAGCCAGTATCAAAAAACCCCAATTATAACACCTGGAATGACTTCTAAAAAGTTTATTGCTGTTCACTTGCAGTGTACAGATAGAATCTTGTCAGACTAAAGCAATTATCTGCATAACTGTAGATATATTCTGTGAATTGGTAAGGAGAGACCATGGTTGCCCTCTTCTTGCCTTCAAGTTGTACTGTCTTTACTATCTAGGAAAGTGCCCATCCTTCCTGGGACTCCAGAATACACTCCCCCTCACACCCTTTCAGCCTGTTGCCTTCAGGTATGACTAAGAAGGTGGTCTCATTGCCCAAACACTGTATTTAGGTACATGGAATGGAGGGGGAAGCTTTGCTGTCTTGCTTTAGGCAGCATTAAGTCATGATAATGGCCCTGACACCATGGAGAGCCTATACACAATTGTGCGTAATTCTTCTAGTTACTCTTTCACTCAGATTCAAGTACCTATTTCACCCATACGGGTTGAGGATAAGAATATAAGTGATGAGGAAAATAATGAAGATAAAGAACATATCCAATACTAATACCAATTCAGGTGTATTTCATTGTTAAGTTTGGGCAGAGGTACCAACCAAGGTTGACAAGGAGGGAAACAACCTTGAGACCAAGCCATATACATTTTTCTCTTTTAACACAACAAATATTTTACACGCAGCTTCCAGGTAGAGCTGTCTTTGCAACATCTCCAGTTCTACTTTGCAAACCCAGAAATTCAAAAAACATTTCCATTCAAACAACAAAAACCTCATGTTTCTAGTTCTTGTTTCTGTTAAGATTAGGCTTCAAACATTTTTGGGCTGTAATAAAGACTTATGAAATTTCAGAAACCAGCTTAAGGGGAAATTGGCAATAAATGGCAGCAAGATTAAGTGTCTTGCAATCAATGCTCTTCATTTACTCTTTGTGCTGCTTCATAGCCAACAGAAGCCAAACAAATGATACCATAAACAAGCACAGCATTCATCAGCATTAGGCTAGATTATTTAAACCATAAAAATGTTGGACAGATGGTCTCAAAATTGAATGACCTTAGTAGAGAATTTGATCTGACTTATTGTAATTATAGACATATCCACATCTTTTTCAAATGCTAATCTAGTTTGAATAGAAAGAGAGTTTATAATTCAAGATAATTGAATGAATAAATATCACTAGCCAAGGTCTGCACGTGATATTGGATTCTGCTTTATTGAAAGACAACAGAGGTCTCTGATCAAATATAACCTATATGAATCCTGGTTAAAAGTTTTTTAATTGTTAGAGTGAAACCACTGAACAAGTGAGCAATGTGAGCATATCCACACCTGTTCATACACAAATGATAATAGCAATTTCCATAACATTCCCATTCTCCCTATGGGAGAGAACGTGGTCAGAATATCTAATGGATAACTTCTCTTTTTCACAGTGCGATGCACTCAATCAGGAGGTTTCTGTCAGCACCGAAGCTCTACAGAGTGCTCAGATGAAGATGGTGGAGTTGAAGCGGCTGGGCCAGGCTTTGGAGATTGAGCTGCAATCTCTTTGGAACATGGTCAGTTCCAGTCATTTTCAAATTTCTGGATTAGATGCTAAAAGCCTCAAATGCGGAAGGAGTTTTACTGACCTAAAGATTAGTATGAACTTAGTTGCCTCATGGGCCAAAGAAGGAATGCCTCAATATTGGGTACGGATTGACATATTTGGAAGTTTTACAGCAGGTTATGAACATTTTCATAAACTTTACCGCTTAGAAGGCTGACACACAGCCCATCTCTCATAAGATGCTGTCATTTCTCCAAGCATGACACTGGCAGGCTTCTCCTTTTTGTATTTTAAGATGCCTTGGAAGGTTCCTTTAAATAAAGATTATGTGCAAGATACTTTCCTTGTAATAGGCAAGCTTCCAAATTATTTTACTAAAAACAAACTAAGACAGGTTACTCTGGACACCATTAGCCAGTATCCTCATTGAAACATTTTGTGTAGGCTCCTATAATATCTCCTTGAAGGCAAGTCATGTTTGCAAGCTGGACTCAAGTTTCTATTCTCTCCATCTACCTTCTGCTTTTCCTGGGTCCTGCAAAGCATCTTTAGATTTAGCATCTTCAGAAAAATGAAACCAGAAACCTTTCTTTTGTTCCTAGAAAGGAGCCCTTGAGGGGACCCTGACTGAGGTGCAATCCCATTATGGGTTGGAGTTGTCACAGTTACGTAACCTTGTGGCTGCCCGGGAGGCAGAGCTGCTGCAACTGAAGTTGGATGCCCAGAATCAAGCTGAGGATTACAAGCGACTGATGGATATTAAAAACAAACTGGAACAGGAGATAGCAACCTACCACTCTCTTCTTGAAGGGTAAGGAGTGGGGAAGATGAGTGCCATCTGTTCAGCTTGTTGATCCATTTATTTCTATTCCTAGAGTTTAGGGGGAGGGGAGTGCTGATATTTATGTAATTCAAACAGCGACATTTGCACTCAACTGAGAAATATCAAGAGATTTGGAAAGGACTGAATGAATACGAAGAATTGATTTTTAAACAAATTATGTCTAAGAGGGATTTTTTTCTCCTCCATTCACTGACAGCCATGGATTGCTGGTTGACAGCTGAATGAGTAAGGAAACCTGGTGGTGAGTGGGAGGGATGAAGTAGAATTTCCTGGAGGAAAACTAGTTGTCTGAATGTGGCATGGAACAGAAAAATATCTTTGCTCAACTCTGAACAGTAGTTGTCACATGGTATTAAAGTCCTTACTGTATGTGTTGTATACATTTATTATTTGAACCCATATGGAATGCAACTTGGAAAGAGAAAGCTGGAAATGATGGAACGTATTTTTGTTCAAGTTATTTGAATAGTATATTTAATTGTTGCATTATTTTTCTATTTTCTAAATCAGATTCCTAAGTATAGTGGGACCTCCAGTCATGACCGTAATCTGTTCCAGGACTTCGGTCAGCACCTGATTTGGTCGTGACTGGAAGCAAGACTGATTGTGCTTGCGCGATCACACACACAAAAAGGTGCAGAAGGGGAAATTGCTGCGGCAAGGGAAATCGCTGCGGCTATGTTTGATCGTCACCTGAGGATGTGTTTGTAATCAGAGTAAAACATTTAGTGGATTTTTTTAGTTGGCACCTGATTTGGTCGTAGTCAGAAGCATTCGTGACCCGAGGTCCCACTGTAGTTGACTATTTGTCAAATGTTTTAATACATAATTAAATGACAAATACATAAATAAGGCTTCCGAAGTAATTATAGGCTGGATTAAGTCCCCTATGAAGAAGAACTAGAAGTTTGAGAGACTAGATTTTTTTTAAAAGACCAAGCAATTGGGAGGCAACAGAGCTAGATAATAGTTATGAGTAACTTCAAAGGGGAATTAGATAAATTCCTGGAAAACAAGCCATTGATGGCTACTAATCATGATAATTACAGATTGTTTCAAGTATAGTCCTCAACATATGAGTGACTGGAGAAATTAAATTGGAAAGTATGATACTCATGTTTTCTCTGAGCTTCCCTAGGAAATCTGGTTGGCTACTGTAAGATTAGAATGCCAGACGATGTGGTTCAATTGCTGAACTAGGATTGGGAAAACCCAGTTTCAAGATCACCTCTCACCCATGGAAACCCAGTGGATAGTTTTGAACCGTCACATTGTTCATTTCAGCTGCCACTGGGAGAATTATTTTTATGGGAAAAGCTTGGAGAGGAAATGTTATCTACAATGAAGGCCTTGAAAGGCAGGATATCAGTCTTATAAATAAATAAAAGTAAAATATAATGCCAGAAAATATGGACCTTGCACATATAGAAACTGTTCTAAAATAACTTTTTACTGTTTTATTCTTTGCACCTTTCATCTGGCCTCAAATACTTTCTTCCAATCTTGCTCACAATTTACAGGTCCTTCATGTTTGTCATATGTGAAGCTCCTAAACTTCCACCTATAAAGAATTATATTGCACCTGCATAGGATTACCTCTTTAAAATAATAATCAATTACTTCCCTAGCTGAAAGACCATTATAGGCCTTTATAATTTTTCCTGTTAAACATCTGGCCACCTGTTCACTCGGTCAATCTCAGTTTCAATGTCATTTATAGGAGGTAGCAACTTTTATATGTAGCAAAATATAGTAAAATAGGCTTCTATGTCTTCTTCCTCTCTTAAGTTAGGGATTTTTATATCTTCGTGACCACCTTTCCTCTCAGCATGTTCTGAAAATTCTAGATATGAACATGCCCTTCTAGTGACTGGATTCCTTTAAGTTTATCAGATCTCTAAATCATTTTCTTGCCTCTCACTCTTCCCATTTTTGTCAACTTTTCCTCTTTCTCACTCCAAAACTGCTCTTCTTTCTCTTTTTTAATTAATAAACTTTTCCTCTTTCTGTTGTTTCAAATATCTGAGCCTAACCCCTTTTCTGGCTGGCCTACTTTTCATGAAGTAGATACATTTCCCTACCAAAGCAGTAGCCTCTTCTGTGTCTAAGGGAGAATCTTTGTTGGTCTATTTCACACACACACACACACACACCATCTTTTATTTATTTATTTATTTATTTGATTTGATTTCTAGGCCGCCCCCTCTCCCCGAAGGGACTTTGGTGTAGTAGACTCTAGTGAGGAGTCTGGTTTCTGAAGTCAGGATGTTAGTTATTATCTGCAAAGTGTGAGGTCTGCAAGACCAAACTCTCTTCCTTTTGTGGTTAAGATTTGTTTTCTTTTGATACAGAGTACTTAATTAACTTAATTGAGTTTGAGCCAATTCCACAGGTGTGGATACCCTCTTATGTTGGATATCTCATCTTGTTTTGGACATCCAACTTTTATCATCCCTGTGACAAATTCTTTTAATCTATACCTAACTTGATTGGCTCAAACACCAAAAGAATAGGCAACACCAAAGGTCCCTAGACAACCCATACAAGCTCTCGCATTCATTACTCACTATCTCCACTCTTTCCCACTGCTACTCTCCCTTCTACTATTGCTGTTCCTGCTATTACTCCTGCTAGAGAAGAACATTCCTTTCTGACTGCTTTAGGTTACTTTATTTCCACGCACACAAATGCTCCCCCTTCTCTCCCTCCCCCCCCAATATATCTTCAGCTGTTTCATAGCACAGCTTTTATAGATAATTTCCTGTGCTGCTGGTGGTGAGAGGGCTTAATGGGAAGAGACAAAAGCAGCACAGGTGCCATTCATTTTTCTAGGCAGCCTGCTCTCTCACGGGTCTGCTTGAACATGGCTAACACTCTTATGAGATGCTGCACAGTATGTCCTTGGGATCTGATGTAAGTGTAAAACTGTTTCTTGATTTAGATACACACATTCCTGGCCTTCTTCTACATTCAGTGTATTTTTTTTTTTTTGCTAAAGGAAACACCGTGCAAATCATTAATATCTTACATAATACCAGACCATGAAAATAAGTGATTATTGCTCTGTAACTACATTGGTGCATATTGAGTTCATTAGCAAAAAAAATAAATAAAATAAAAAAATCTTGCAATGAAAGAAATGTGTATTTTCTAGACATACTATAAGGGATAAAGCAAAAAAAAAAGTTTTTCTAGAGGCATCCTGTGAAAAGATTGTTACTGATTGTAATGTGAATGCAAGCCAACTTTTTCTAGCTTGGAACCTTTCACTGCAATGCCCTCTACATGGGGCTTCCCTTGGGACGCATCCGGAGACTGCAGCTAGTTCAGAACGCAGCCGCGCGGGTTATTATGGGAAGTACACGTTACTCCCACGTAACACCTCTCCTGCGTGAGCTGCACTGGCTACCTGTGGCCTTTTGGGTGCGTTTCAAGGTATTGATCACCATCTTTAAAGCGCTCCATGGCAGTGGACCTAGTTACCTGCAGGATCGCATCCTACCACACACGTCCCTGCGACCTATCCGCTCACACAGAGAGGGGCTCCTCCTGGTGCCGTCTGCTAGGCAATGCCAGCGGGCGACACCTAGGAGTAGATCCTTCTCTGTGATGGGCCCAACCCTCTGGAATGACCTCCCCCCAGACATTCGAACTACCACCGACCTCCGTTCCTTCCGGCAAAAGTTAAAGACTCACCTGTTTCAATCAGCTGGCCTGGCACTTTCTTAGTTTTACCTCCCGGGGATTTATTTTATTTTAGGGTTTGGGGTTTTAATTGTGATGTTTTTAGGATTAGAATTATTTATTTCTTAGTACAGCCTATCTCCCCCTCCAAATGTATCTTAAATGTAGCTTAAATGTATTTAATTATTATGACTGGTTTTATTGTATCGACTGTACACCGCCCCGAGTCCCTTTTTGGGAGAGGGGCGGTCTAAAAATCTAAGAAATAAATAAATAAATAAATAAACTTATATTGAAACTGCAACTCCCAAAATACTAAGCCAACATGAACTATTTCTCTGTAAAATGGAAGGGGGTTCAAGTTGGAACTGAACATTACACACGAACTCTTTATTAGACAATTTGGAAACCCAGAATCTTGTTTATAGACCTGGTGTTCTTTTGTCTTTTTTTTAGGTCTGAACCACCGACTTCTCCAGGTATGCTAAATAATTTGATATCCAGGCTGCTCTTTAGGGAATCTACATTCACACATGCAAAATGAAAATCAGTTCATAATTGTGCAGCAGTTTTAGACAGAGACTCTTATGCAGGCCTATAACAACAAAAAAACATTAACAAGAAAACTTCATTTATTCACTGAATCTTTTCTAGAGTTGAATGAGTCTTGCAATGGTTTGGATATCTCAGTTTACCTCTCCATAACCAGTGGCAGGAAACCTATGGTTTTCCAAAGTTGTACTCAAGTTCCCATCAAACCCAGTTAGCATGGCCAATGGTGCAAGTTATACTTTCAGTTTCCACTTCTGCGTTTCTCAGTATTCCTTAACTCGGTGTCCTCCAGATGTGTTGGACTTCAACTTTTATTCAGTATTGCTTTTACACACACACTGTAAAAATTACTGGACATTGTTATGGTCAACTCATCTTTAGCAGATCCTGCACTAGTGGGTATACTTACATTCTAAATTTAAATTAGTTTCAGTCTTACTTAATTATCATGTCTCCTAAAGAAAGAATCCTCTAAAGATCTCAGCATTGACACAAAATTGTACTTCCCACGATTATTTGCTAGTGATGATGATGATTAGCTGTAGAGGCACATTGATTAGAATGCAGTATTGCAAGCTAATTCTGCTAACTGCCAGCAGTTTGATTCTTACAAGTTCAGGATTGACTCATGCTTCCACCCTTCTGGGGTTGATAAAATAAGGACCCAGATTGTTGGGGGCAATATGCTGACTCTGTAAACAGCTTAGAGAAGGCTGTGAAGCGGTATATAAGTATGTGATATTGTTATTTTAGCAAATCATTTGATAGACGCAGTATTTGTTTGATGAACTGCAATGTGAACACATGTTGTATGGATTATGATTCCATTCTCAAGGAAGTGCAGAGCAGGCACCATCTTTGAAAGGAGTCTAAATTGAAATATACTAAATGAGTGGTAAAAATTAGTATATATGATATATGTGGAGTAATGAAACACGTTCTTCAAACCACTGGGGGGAAAATCAGTAGGGGACATAAATAAAGCATCTCAGACTGTGTCAGTCTTCAAAAACATTATAATGGGATAATTTTAACTGTGGGATATAGTCTTCAGAGACTATAGCTTTTAAAACTTTTCTATTATCATATTGTCTTTGACCATCATAGAGCTATTATAATTTGGGAATTATAATTGACAAAAAGTAGGGCCATTTGTTTTTATTAGATCCTCATAAAGATAACAGATTTCAATTTGTAAGTTTTTTTTAAAAAAAAGGAGAACTGGGTGCAAAAGGCATGGGTATAGAATTAAAGAGTTTTGATGACAAAATTTATTGGAGTATTACAACTAGTGTCTACAATTTTTTTTTACTTGAAGTCTGTCAATTATTAACCCAGTACTAAAATTCCTTTTCCCCTAATTTAGATGAGAATATGTTATTGTTGTAATAGTAGTAGTTGTCATTATTATTATTATATGTCTAAATAAAAAATAGTCAGAAATCATTGCAAATTCCCTTAGGGATATATCAAAAGATTTGTATCTACTTTTGATACAGATTATATGCTGAGGATGCATTTCATTCAATGAAAAAATAAGGGATTCTTTGCAGTTAGAACTAGAGAAAATCTAATCTAATGTCCAGCAAATCGATAGCTAGTAATGCTATCACCTCTTACCTGTACAATGTAGTTTTTGCATCCTGCTATCATAAATGTGGATTGACAGCTATATGGAAAAAATTGGGGCTCAATAGCATGTACAGCTATATAGATTCATTGGAAAAGAGGCTGGTGTTTCATTTCAACTGGGTTGAGAATACAAAATTAGTAATGGGGAAATTCAATAGGATAATTAGGGTGGCTCTAGTTCAGGGGTGTCAAACTTGCGTCGTCATGGTGTCATCACATGTCCTATTGCGACTTCCCCCCTTCGCTAAACCAATAGTGGGCGTGGCCAGCGCATGACGCATCCGGCCTGTGGGCCACAAGTTTGAAAGCCATTCTCTAGATGGTGAACATTTGAAATAGATTTGGTTCCACAACGGTTAAGCCTCTCTGGCAGAATAAAGATGTGATATACTATGGTTAAATTAATTTAAGATTGAAACGGTATATAGCAGACCCTGTATGAAGTGGGATTCTTAATACGTAAAAATCCCAGTGGTTCAAGTTGAAGACATAGACGCTAACTCTCTGAGGGGGATGGGTAGTTAAAAAATGTGAAATATAAAAAATAAAACAATTATTTAGCTGAAATGTCATTAGGCAGCTCTGGTTCGTATTTGTATATATAATAGCAATCTAAAAGGTGCCCTTTTGTGATTTATCCCTTCCCTAGCACCTTAGCTACTCCGTGATCTCTCTCACCCCCTCCATCCCTCATACAGTGCCTTTTGCCACTCCTTGCAGAACCTTTGGTAAGCCGACGGGTGAAGACGGTCATTGAAGAACTGGTGGATGGCAAAGTGGTGTCATCCCGTGTGGAGGAGATGGAGCACCAGCTTTGAAAGATGCTGCCTTCCTTCTAGCAATGTTGGCAACACAATGATGATGGTGATAAGGAGGAAGAGGGGAAGAGAATAGAAGCTCTGGATGAGATGTTTTTTTTTTGTTTTGTTTTTTGGCCTGCAAATAGATTAGGCTTTCATTTTTTGCCTAGGTATCTGTTGATTGTGACTTTTGGAATTATTTGAAGTCTTTACATTTTAATTTCCACACCTTCCCTTGGATTCTGTTGCACAACTGGCTAACCATGTCTTCGATCACACTAAAGACCACGATGCACCATCATGTGGCTTCTTTGGTTTTGTATTAGTACAGGTGGTCCTCAACATTTAACCATTCATTTAGCGACCATTTGAAGTTATGATGGCACCGAAAAAAGGGATCAATGATCAGGAGTGGGTTACGGCCACCATTACTACAAGTTCGGTAGTAAAAAAAAATTGCTCTGGGCGCATACACATTTTCATTTAAAATGATCTGTGCATGCGCACACCATTAAAAAAAAATGAATAAAAATTACATTTTTAAAATGAAGATTTTTCTGCGCACGTGCAGAACAGAAAATCCAGATGGCGCCACCGATCAAAGAACTGGTACAGCCACGTTTCCACCAGAGTTACTATCTAGTTGCCAAACTGGACCGAATAGGTAGGAGCCCACCTCTGCTTATGACCCTTACAGCATCACGGGGGTCACCTGATCAGAAATCAGACCCTTGGAAACTACTTATATTTATGATGGTTGCAGTGTCCTGGGATCATGTGATCATCTTTTGTGACCTTTTGAGGTCAAGGGGAATCCAGAATCACTTAACAACCGTGTTACTAATTTATCACTTGCAGCCATTCATTTAACAAATGTGGCAAAAAAAAAATTCACTAAGCAACTGTCTTGCTTAGCAACAGAAATTTTGGACTCAATTGTGGTCGTAAGTGGAGGCCTACCTGCATAATCTGAATCATGAAACATTGGAATATCTACTTTTGGAAAATCAATGAATCCAGATATTAAGAAATAGAAAGTATGATTTAAAAATGAAATGAAATAATCAGAAAACATTATTTCCTGTTTATTCGATACACTAAAAATTCTTAAAAAGGGACGGACATTAAATTTTTATGATGGTGTTATAAGAAGTTTGAAAATCAATGATTTGGTCTTATCTACTTATATCTTTGCTTTGCCTTCAAATTACTATATATGTTATTATAATTATGGGAAAAGATATTATAGTTAAGAGCATCATTATATTCTGAACTATATTCCTAAAACATATTTTATTGTTTCACGAAAAGCTTTGGTTTACCAAGTCTGAGTTATGGCAAAGTGGATAATTTTACATGTTTGGAAAGTATTTTACTTTCCTGATTTTAAGAAGTGGCTCCAGGATATGAGCTTGGTTTTGAAAAGTATAAAAATGAGACAATGACATAGGAATTGCTGCATTGTGTAGATTTAACAATAAGTTTAAGAATTAATTTTATATTATTATTTACAGCAATTATATGGATCTTTTTTTCAGTTATTTGTCCGCACCCCCCATTCTATTTTGTCATATTTAGTTAATTTTAGTCACTACAGCCCATGGTTTAGTTTTTTTTTCTTCATTAACTTTTTTCTTCTGTTGGTGATGTACAGTATGATTATTTTTTATTTTTCTCTAAAAATAAATTGTTTAAAACAATTGTCTTCAAAAACCAATTGTCTTGTCTTGTCTGGAAAAAAACAACCTACTAGTATTTTTTTTTAAAACTGGGGAAAATGTTCCAAATGAGGGTTTGCCGATTTTTTGTTGCTTCTGCCAACAAGGAATTTTGCATGGTTCTGCTTTCTGCTTTTTTTGTTACTTTGGGAGAGAGGCAGTCCGACTTTGCCTACTCTAACCAGTGGTGGGTTACGGGTGCCTGCAGGGGGGAACCAGGTACTATCCCAGTACGGTGCTGTGGAGGGCCCACCCGCCCATCCGCCAGTCATCCTTACCTGTATTTGAGCTCTTCGGGGCTTCCGCGCACGGAGTGTACGGCACCTGCACGACGCTCTGCTGAGCAGCTGGAGCATTGCGGAGGCATTGCAGAGCGTAGCAGAAGGCAAGGACGCATGTTCATGCTGCGTTCAGGTGGAGGATGCCAGGCCCCATTGCACCGTACCGGTTTCAACGGGATCTGGAACCCACCACTGACTCTAACACAATGCTGTATACTCTGTGGAGTGCATCCATGTACTGCTGATTACAGCCATTTTCTTGCTACCTTTAATTGGGAGCTAAGGTAAAAATGACAAAGTTTTGCTAGTATCCCTGGCTAAATCAAGAGACCAGAAGATGAGTAAATCTTACCTAAAAATGGGATGGGCCAGGGTGAAATGGCAGTTCTCTCTTCTACCTCATATACCTATCAGTTGGGTTAAGGTTCGATACAAATCTGACAGACTTCCAGAAGACCAGTAGACCTGTGTTCAGCAATAGCTCAACTAATAGTTTATTAGCTATCTTCTGGGCAATATGAATAAAATTCACACATCCTTGCCTAAGCCCAAACTTTCCACACAAGAAGAGAGGGTAGAAGCAGAGAAGCAATCTAGAAGTAAGGAGAAATTTCCTGATGGGACAATGGAATGAGGTATGGGTGCTCCAACATTGGAAGTTTTAAAAAAAAGATTGGACAATCATTTGTCTGAAATGATATAGGGCGGGAGTGTTAAAATTGCGATGACATGTCATGTGACATATCGCAACTCCCCTCGCTAAATGGAGGATGGGCGTGACCAGCACATGACGCATCCGGCCTGCGGGTCACAAGTTTGACACCCCTGATGTAGGGTTTCTGCTTGGATAGGGAGTTGGACTAGAAGACCTCCAATGTCCCTTCCAACTCTCTCCTTCTGTTAATGTAAAAGGTGGTTGTTTTTTGACTAATTGGATGATGCTATGTGGGAAAGGAAGTCATGGAAATCAACCAGCTCTGCCATTAAATTATTCTGTAGTAAAGCTCTAAGAATAGGACCTCTCACAAGCCTGTAAGCTAGAGTAGCATCTGCCATGGTTTTCTACCTATTGAACAATTGGTATTTGAACCCATTGACTCTATGTACATTACCACTGTGCATTTATTTGGGAGGTCTGTAGCTCAGAAGTTAGGTGCATCTTTGCATGCAGAAGATCCCAGCTTTAATCCTTGGCTAAAAGGGTCTTAGTTTGTAGGTGACAGGAAATATGGATTGCCTTATGGTAAAAGAGTCACTGCATTCTGACTACACCAGACTTTTCAAATGGCTACTACCTATTGTAATTAAATTACAACTGCTTTCTGGTAATTCTGGGAATTGTGTTTTCACTATATACGGAGGGCATGAGGTTAAAAAACAATATAATACATGATATTAGACTGTATAGATTAAATGTCTGACTTGGTATTTCCCATATTTCTATTCACCCTCTATACCTTCAAAGCACAAAATTATGAAAACAATTTTATGATTGTGCAATGAACACTTCCAGGAAGGCATTGAATGTTGAATTTGTTTTACTGTCAAATTAGGTTTGAGGTAGAGTCAGATGTAGTTGTCTTTCAAACTGAGCAAATCAACTGATATAAACCCAACAAGAAGCAATGGGTGGAAACTAATCAAGGAGAGAAGCAACTTAGAACTGAGGAGAAACTTCCTGACAGTTAGAACAATTAATCAGTGGAACAGCTTGCCTCCAGAAGTTGTGAATGCCCCAACACTGGAAGTCTTTAAGAAGATGTTGGATAGCCATCTGTCTGAAACGGTATAGGGTTTCCTGCCTAGGCAGGGGGTTGGACTAGAAGACCTCCAAGGTCCCTTCCAACTCTACTATTGTATTGTATTGTATTAAACTTGCTTACATCTAACCACTTCCAGCCACAAGATGGCGGTAGAGGCTGTATAATCAGATCATCATTGGTATTTAAATGCTGACGCTTTAAATATCAGAAATGATAATTTAAATTGTTAAAATTAACCCTTGCACTTGTACAGTCTTCTATGAATTTATTTGTAGCCTTAAATCTAAGCAATTTATCTTGAAGACCATAATCATATGCAAGGGCATTCAGGGATTTTTTAAAAATTTCTTCTCAAAAATATGAAATAGAATCTGATCTCAAAAGGGAAAATTAGAAATGGTTCTCATCAATTGCCAAGTTAGTACATGTAATGTGAGGACAAGAAACAGAACTACCATAGCCATTTTAGTGCAATTTGATATAGCCTGTTCCTACTGAAAAATATGCGTTATCTGGCTGAAAATTGTTCCGTGCAACATCACCAGGTGGCAGTGCAGCCTATACATTAGGGGAAAGGACCTAAGCTACATTTTGCGCTGCTCTCCAGTTAGGGGAGTAACAGAGTTGAATATATTTAACAAACTATTGTCACAACACATGAAGTGAATTAATTCAGGGCCAGATTAGACCAAAGTCTGCTCTGATTCAGAAACAATGATTACCCTGTTTCTTCAATCACTATCATTATTACCGAATACAAGACAGGGTCTTATTTTCTTTTGACCCCTGGAATAAGCACTTGGCCTTATTTTGGGGGAGGTCTTATTATTTTTGAGGTGCAGGAGGTGGTGAGCGTGGTCACTTCATGGCTGCTGCTGTGTAGCAATATTTTTTGGGAGGGCTTATTTTTTTGGGAGGGCTTATTTTAGCGCTCAAAAGCTTGATTGGGCTTATTATCCAGGGAGGTCTTATTTTTGGGGAAACAGGGTCATTATTACTTACTATTATTCATTTGCAATTCAATCTGGGGACCCTGACAGGAGAAGAAGTTAAATAAAGTGAGATCTCTCCAGAATTTTGTATCTCCTTACTGGGGATATAGAGAAAGAGGATTTACACATTTAAGATTTCTGTTTCTAGGCCCCTCTCTAACTGTTGCAGAATTAGGATTTTTATGAATCTGCCTGGCAATTTCTTAGAAATGTTTTTCATATGCTCAAAAGGCATGTGGTTTTCTATTTTATTCCCAGTGCTTTGAGAATTTCTTTGGAATTTTCCTTGGTGGTGTTTCTGAGTTTATTTAATTGCTGGAGAAGGCAACAAGAATCTTGCAGGTGTGATGGTTATAGCTGCACATCTTTCCATTAATGTTGGAGTCTCTTTGATTGCCTATGTTTGTAATTTGAAAAGCTAAATTTTAGACATTCCTTCATAGTATTTTTCCTTGTGAGTCAAAGGGACGATGAGAAGGCAGAGAGGCTGCAGACTATGGAGAGATTATTACAATTAATCAGACATTTGAACAGACAGCTTGCCCATCTTGTAATTAAATAAGAACATGGTTGTCCCATTCCATTCATAAACATTTCATGATATTTTTTGTCTTTCAAGAAGCCAATTCATATTTATCACATCGATGCTGGCAGAAAATATTTTGTTACATTGTTATCTTGCTTCTATAACTTGGTATAACTATAACAAGTTCTATTACTGTTTCCTACAACAAAATCCTGTGAAATGGGTTGCACTGAGAGAAAGTGACTAGCTGAAAATCAGTCAGCCAGCTTTCATGTCTAAGATAGGACTAGAATTCACAGGCTCCTGGTTTTTAGGCCAGCACCTTAATCATTACACAAGCTCACTGTGTGTGTAATCTGAGATGACTAGGAGACAAGAATTCATTGACTTTGGAGATTTTTAGATGCCCTAATGCTATTCTATTTTTTGTCAGAGAAAAAGAGATCTTGTATGGTATGTTAATTGTATTAGGAAGCAAGGACAAATTGTAGGTGTCTCTTTCATTTTTATTAATCTTAGTTAAGAGGTGTGTCTTTTGTCAGAACAGCACAACATCTTGAGTCCAGCCGTGATCACAGAGGAGCAAGGGAGAGGTTAGTGGCTTATAGAGGAATAGCTTATCTGCAAGAACCATGAGAGCACAAATTTCATGAATCCCATTAATACCTGGGCGTGATCTCCCTTAAACACGATGGAATCCTATTCCAAGTAAATCCAAAGTCATTTCCCATATTGCACCTTTTTCATGACCCAAATTCAGAGGAACACTTTCAAGCAAACCCACAATGTTTCTCACTACACCCAGTCTTGAAAATATGGGAATTGCATATGAATCCTCCAGCTCACCAGTGAGAGAGCATTAAAGAGTGGCAACTGTCCCATCTAAATCTCTGCTGTTCTTTCATGATTTATGGTCATCATCATTGCTAAAATGAGGGAAATTTACCTTAATACTTTCACCCCACACAGTTTAAAAGAATAGTGAAATGCCAATGCCTTGTTAGCATACCTCCTTGGCTAAATCTCAATTTAGAGGTGAAATAAGATTCCCAAGAGGCAAGAAAATGGTCTGTTTCTAAATTCTGTGGAACTACAATGTTTGGATAAAAAAAAAATCAGACTTGCAAGATCTTCGTTGTGCTGCAACTGAACTGGAAATAAATGGGCTCAGCTGCTTATCATGGCATCAGAAAGCACAGAACTGTCTCTGAAACAATACATAGGTGTCCGGGAGGGACATACTTTTCCAACCAATTGTCCTTCATGAGTGCAACTTCCAGAGCAGGGTTCTCCAATCTTGGCAACTTTAAGACTTGTGGACTTCACCTCCCAGAGTTCCTCAGCCAGCTGGCTGAAGAACTCTGGGAATTGAAGTCCACAAGACTTAAAGTTGCCAAGGTTGGAGAACCCTATTCCAGAATATCTTGACAGAATGGCCACCAGTTCCAAATATCTACTGTTTTGGCTCTAAGAAATTAGGGAGGAGAAATTAAAAAGTGCAAAGATGATACAAGGCAAACTGAGAATGTCCGTCTTATATGAAAGCCATAACTTTGGTGATCCTCTTATGACTTCCAATCTACCAAGGATTTGAGGATAAAGGAAACAAATTTCCGGATGATAAACATAACATCATAAACATATGGAGGGCCAGTTAAACATAATGGTTTAAGGTATGAGGTGAGAAACCAGGAGATTGTGAGTCTTATCATAGACACTAACCCAGCTGAGTAATCTTGAGTTAGACATTCTCTCTCAGGCCTAGGAAGCAGGCAATGGCAAACCACTTCTGAAAATTTTGCAAAGAAAAGGAAGTCCAGGAAATCCTCAGGCATCAAACATTGACTTGAATCATAAAAATTAAAATCAGACAGAAAAAAAATATGAAAAGATTATTTGTTTCATCCCTAATCATTTTAAATGGATGCCCAACATCTGGAAAATCGCCATCCTTCTGCATCGGTGAAATCAAATAAGCACAATTATTCCCAACAATGGAGGTACCTGGGAATGTAGCCTGTTTGGGGGGGGGAACCCCTCCAATTCAGCACTCAAACCATATTTCTGAATATGTGGGACTTCAGACTCAACCTTGAAAAGTGCTGTACCCTCTCTACCTGAACAGATGAATGTACTAGCTTGCACTTCTTCCATAAGGGGGAAAAACACTAATGAACCAAGACAATGCAGTTCTTTGTTCTGCCACCTCAGACAAGGGATTGCAACTTTCTATAGCAGCTGCAGTTTCCGTACACAGAGTGCATCTCACTGAATTCTGATTTCTACTTCAGTCCAGCACTGTAGTTCACTCTATAAATATAATCCACTAAACTGGGAGGAAAAAAGCCCCCCTTTCCCCTCAACCTTTGTGGAAACCCCAGTAAAAAGATGCTGTTGGAAACATAGGTCCTTATGCTGGTTTTGTGATATTTGCAAATACAGGTTGCCCTTGACTTACAATTAGTTCCCTTAACAATCTCATCTGCTTAATGACTGCTGAAAAAAAGGTTGTAAAATTGGCTCAGTCTTGGTTTGTGGCATATGACTATAATGGGCAGGTTCATTTATGGTTGTATGTTGAGGACTATCTGTGGTTATTTCTGCTATGACCCCTGAACGGGTTGTAGGTGGGGCTGCAAGAAATCTTTAACCCTAAAATATGTGTGTATATGTGTAGGGATGGAGGAGGTCCCGTTAAAAAAATGGTGGTATTTTCTACACAGGTCTTCACTGGCAAAGAACGAAAGGGCAGTTCTCATGAGTGCCTTTGCTAAACACCCTGTTTCCTCAAAAATAAGATTGGGTCTTATTTTCTTTTGACTCCCGAAATAAGCGTTTGGCCTTATTTTTAGGGAGGTCTTATTATTTATGAGGTGCAAGAGGCCCCTTAACCTTGGTCCGTGGCCCGTGGCCCGTGGATCAGCTGATCCAGAGAGGGCTAGAAATTCGGTCTCTGTTTCTGGCACACTCTTGCCAGCCCTAGAGTTACTGGGCCTGCAGCTCTTTTTCTGGGCGCCACTAAGAGAAGGGGCACGGTAGCTAGGATTTGCAGGGGCAGCCTCCATGAGGCCATTCCGTGTGGATGGCAGGTGCATGTGGGGCGCATGGGGCATGTTCCCCCTTCCCCCCAGGAAATGGTGGGGACCAGCTGCACATGCATTTAAATATTTAGGGTAGGGCTTATTTTCAGGGGAGGGCTTATTTTAGCGCATGAGCTCAAAAGCCCGATTGGGCTTATTATCTGGGAAGGTCTTATTTTCAGGGAAATGGGGTACATAAGGAAAGCATAACGCCTGTATATCAGATCAACCACAGCGAAGGCTTTTCATCTCCAGCGCAAGGTATAATTGACAGTTTGTGCTTCTGAGACAAAACTTTGGCATCAGAAACCCAACCCAGAAAAAAAGGGAATTGCTGAGAGCATTTCCAAAGACAGGCTTGTCCCTGCTTGCCAGGATTTCCTTTTGCAATTGCACATGGACAGGGAACCTGGGTAATGGGTGTGGGACCCAAGCTGCAACTCCTAGGCAGAAAGGAACAACCTTGCAAATTAATATTTGCATTGATGGTTTGCTTTATTCTCAGCACATTGCAGAATATATTTCTAAATACATATTAAGGTTGCAGATCTACACGCTGAGATAAAATGTTTTACAACACACAAAGTACAGTAGTACTTCACTCTGGATGGATGTTTGCATGTTTGAATATTCCTGTTGGGAGTGTGCATAGTTAAATGTTTCCCCATAAAATTATGCATGCTCACTGAAACCTAGCATAGCAACAAAAAGGCAGGGTAAGGGCTTCCATCTGAGTTTTTTTTCTAGTGTGGAATTTATTTAGAGGACAATGCAGAAGTTGCATATCATTTATTTCTCCTAAACTTTGATATATTACAGTTTATTGATGGTTTCAAAATGGCTTGAAGACATTTAATTTCAACATTAAATACAGCCAGACCAATATACATAAAAGTGAATAAAAAGATATTCATTAATCACTTAAGTACACAATGCAATTTAGTATTGTAATGTATTTAAATTGACATTTCCTTAGGTTTTGCTGTGGTCATTGTCTTCTACTTTCTTTTCCCGATTACAATTGTTGGTCCTCCATATTACCCACTGAGACCAGATAGAAACAGACTCAGAAAAAATTGGCAACATTCACAGAAATCTAATTTATCTCAAGTAGATTCTTGTGATATTCAACCCATCTATCTATCTGCTTTCACCCAACAACTTACCCACCTCACTGGCTGGTAATGAGAGCCCCAGTGTGGCAGAATGCAAAGTCTGAATGCAATCTGTATGAACTTACACTGACCTGAAGCCCTGTATTGTATTTGTTTTTAACTCCCATGAACTGAATAAGCTGTTCAGGTGATGATGTTCTACACATTTGAAAGAGACGAAGTTGGGGAAAACTAAAACATAGATTGACTTTGCACAACCTTCTAAAAGGATTCCTCAACATTCTGTTTTAGGCCTAGCACTCTTCAACATCTTCATAAATGATTTAGATGAGGAAGTAGAAGGGAAACTCATCACATTTGCAGGCTACATTAAGTTAGGGGCAAATAGCCAACATTTTAGAGATAGGCTCAAGAGTCATAAGAATCTTGAGAGACTTCAACACTGGGCCCCTTTGAACAAAAGACAATTTACTAATTTAAAAAAAGCAAGGTAGACAAGGTATGTAGACAATCAAAATCAAGCACACAGATGTAGAATAGATGGTACCTGACTCAACAGTAGTGATTATGAGAAGGATGTAGGTGCCCTGTGGATAACTACTTAAGTATGAGCCTATCAGTGTGCTGCAGTTGCCAAAAAAGCAGTGCAGTCCTAGGCTGCATCAACAGAGGGATAGTATCAAGATCATGCAAAGTGATGATACCATTTTATACTGTGCTAGTGAGGCTACACATGGAATACTGTGCCCTACTGTGGCCACCACAATACAAAAAAAGATGCTGAGATTCTAGAAAGAATGAAGAGAAGAGCAACGAATATGATGATAAGAGGGCTGGAGACTAAACCAAATAGTGGTTGTGGGAATTAGGTATCTCTAATCTAACAAAGAGAAGGACTAGTGATGATATGACAGCAATATTCCAATACTTGAGAGATTTATAGAGAAGAGGAAGTCAACCTATTCTCCAAAGCACCTGAAGGCAGAACAAGAAGTAATTGGTGGGAGATTGTTAAAGAAAAAATCAAACATAGAATTAAGGATCAATTTCCTGGTAATGAGAACAAATAATTGGTGGAATGGATTGCCTCTAGAAATTGTGGGTGCTCCTTCATTGGAGGTTTTCCAGAAGAGATTGAATAGTCATTTGTCTAGAATATGGTAAAAGAGTTTCTGGCTCCAGCAGTTAATTGGACTAGAAGACCTCCAAGGTCTCTCCCAACTCTGTTATTCTATGTTCTGGCAACAGCATATGTGCATGCATTTTTCTTGGCATTAGCTCAAAAATACTTTGTCACTGCTTTCCTCTGGGTATTTTTGGGGGTCCTAATGTAGCCCAAAGTCCTGGCATTTTTTAGTATATCCCATCCAAGTACTAACTGCAAACAACCCTGCTAATGTTCCGAGGCCAGACAAAATCAGCCATGTTTTAGTCACCCACTAACATGTTACATCCTAGATGAAGCTAAAATGCAGTTAGTAATTTGTGGATCATTGACTTGTAAGAACCTAGCCAATGTTCAGCATGTTGTATGAATCAAGCAATCAAATAGTTCATTTGCATATAAATGAGTACAGCAATTGGGCTCCATGAACCTGGATTTGTTTAGGATGTTGTTCAATCTAGGCCAATGAAAGAACATGAAAATGTTGAGAAATGTACTATTTTATTCTGGTGTACTGCATATCCCTTGGTATTTTGAGCAGCAGTACTATTAGGGTAGCCAACTTTAGGGCAAAAATCCTGGGCTATCCTAGCAGAATGAGCCATGGATTCTGCTATGCACATTAAAAAGATGCCTTTCAGAAGATTCTTTGGAGACCGTTACTATAACATACAATATAATACAGAGAGGTCTCCTGTAAACAAGTTTAATATGACCCAAAGTCTATACTGCTATATAATTAATAAATAATGCTATTAATATTGCTAATTATAAGGATATGTTGTTCTAATGACTGAACAAAGCTATCCTGAAAGTAACCAAACTTTAAATGATAGAAAACACAGTCCTCTGATTCTGATGTAGTGAATTCTGCCATCTTCCCGACTCTCATTATAACTGCCCTATGGAGCTGTTGTTTTGCAAAATTCAAATGCTGTGTACAGGAAATGCAGGAGGGAAACAGGTAATGGAGCCTCCTTGACAGGTTTCCAGGGAATTAAACCCTTTGAAAGGGCCCTTAAGAAAAGGGCAGGGTGTGGCAAGGTTCCTCTGGGCGTTGGGCATGGTTGCTGTTTGCACACAGCTCACCCAAAGTGTATGTTTGAAAAGCTGCTGCTGTTTAGCCCCGAGGGCGCCTAAGCACTGTGGGTGGGAGCAGAATCAGTTTCTCGCTCTCCCTGTTTTCCACCCTCTTTGCCAAGCCCTGCAGGAACCAGTGAGGGTTGGAACCAAAGCTGCAGACTGAGACACACCCTGGATTCTGCCTTGTCAGTGAAATATCTCACTGGAGACAAAGAACAAAGAGACAAAGCCTTTGGAGAACAGGCTCCTTCTTGTTTATAAGGTCAAGAGGTAGCCCCACTGCTTTTATCTCCCCTGGGCCCCTTGTCCACAGTGGCCATAAGTTGTACAAAGGAAGGAGGCCAAGGAAAAAAGAACATTGCCTTTCCTTTAGACCTGGGGCAGTCCTACCATTAGGGCAGATGGGGGAAGACAGGGACAATGTTTTAGAAGAGAGTTTGGTTTGTGCCACATGATTTGCCCCGTCTCCCCTAAATTATCTTGTTTTGGCAAAGGATTTGGATAATGCTACTATGTCGCCAACTATCAGCCCATCAAGTTGCTGGGAGTAAGAATCCAATGTCATATAGGTCAATACTACCTTTAGTGTAAAGCTATCGTAACAGCATCTTGCAGGTCTGAATGTGTTTCTCGCCCCCCTCCCCACCCTTTATCTTGATGAGAACTAGGAAGGGTCTTTTCTGAGTTTACTTGTGTTACATTCCTGCCCCAGACACAGGTTTTTTTGTGTGTGTCTGACCATTGTCTAGACTCTGGTCTTCCTTCTGTTTCCAAAGCTTATTCTCTCAACCCACTACAGATAAGGATAGGTTGCAGACTGGTTGGCTTTTGTACATGAATAGGAAGGCAGGATATCACCTTGTTCTTCAGCCGTGGCAGCAAAATGGTTCTGGCTAAAATGTGAGCTCTTGTTCTAAGCAGTTTTTTTTTTAGCATTGTTCATCTTCCCAATAGAGGACTGTTCAAAAGAGTGTGTTGCTCAGAATGGTAGATACTCCCTTCTAGCACCATGACAAGAGGCTCAGTATCCCAAGTTATTTTGGCACAATAGACAGGGAAAATCCTCTAAAATGTTGATAACGAACCATTTGCTGACATTTCACATTTCATGGTGCCAGAAACAGCTGCCTAAAGCATCCACTTCATTTGAACTAAACTATAGGTAGCTCCAAAAGTAACTTGCCTGGCATCCCACCAGAGTTTTATATATTCAAGATCACCAGGGCTAATAGGCCCATGCAACTGATCTTGTGTACTGCAGTGAAGCTCGTCTATTTTCTCAATGAACCTGGTGGCCTGTACTTGACAAGAAGAATAGATGTGTACTGATCTTTCAATGGTTACTGGTCACACCTACCATGTTTTCCCCAAAATAAAACAGGGTATTATTTTCTTTTGACCCCTGAAATAAGCACTTGACCTTATTTTCGGGGAGGTCTTACTATTTTTGAGTTGCAGGAGGTGGTGAGTGTGGTCACCTCATGGCTGTTGCTGTGTTGCAATATTTTTGGGGAGGTCTTATTTTCGGGGAAACAGGGTAACAAAGAACCAGTTAGTTAGTATTTTCAATTGGGATCTTGGAAATTGGACTGAAGCAGGGGTTTCAGCAAATTTTGGCAATAGGTTCTCTGTCCGGTTGTTGGGTGGGAGTGGCCATGGTCAGCGTGGCCAAGGTGACCTCCTGCACCACAGTGGGGAGGCATTTTTGCCTTCCCCAGGCTCTGAAGGCTTTCCTTGAGCCTCTGGGAGGACGTAAACTGGTTTCCCCAGGCTCTGGAGGCCCTCCGAAGGCCGGAAATGGGAGGCCCATTTCCCCTCCCTCTCTGAGCCTCTGTGTGGGCCCTGCACTTATCTTGCATCCAAAATTGGGAGATACTCCTGGAAGGGTGGGGTGGGGTGGGGTGGGAGAGGCCAGCTGGGGATGGCATTTGGAGGTTCTTCAAACTGGCCAAAACATTAGCTACTGGTTCTCCTGAACCCAGGTAAACACATAGAAGCCCACCCATGGACTGAAGGCGCTTCTACTCAATCACAGAACCTGCAAGGAATCTTTGGGCCAGCCACTCCATCCTTTCCTACACCCAGTATTCTTGGATGGAGAGAAAATGAGGAGAGTTCCCACGTATGCTTCTTTGAACTTCCAGGGAAAAGGCCGGGTATAAATTAAGCAATAAAGAAATAAATATTTCCCCCTCTTCAGATGTGAAGAATGAAAGTGCAAATACTGTTAAAGGATAATAGATGAAGGTGATATTTGTGGTTTAAATATCTCCAACTCAGGTTTGTGGAGAATAGAAACAAAACATTGTGCCAAGGCAATATTTGGGTAGTCAACTTGGATGCATCCTTAACTTTGTATAAGATTTCAAGTCTTTAAAACCAATAGTTCATTCCTACTTCCTTGGCAGTTTGCAATTTCTATTAGGTTTGCAAGAAACATTGTATTCAGTATTGTACATAGTTTTTTTCGTGTATATAGGAACCAATACCTTTCCTGGCCTTTTTATGCAATTAACCTTAATACCGTGTTTCCCTGAAAATACGACCTGTCCTGAAAATAAAGCCTGGGCATGGGCAAAAATATAAGCCCACCCCCCAAAATAAGCCCCTGGACAATCCCCCCCTCCAGCCAGGCAGAGCACCACTCACCAACCTAGCGATATCCCGAAGACGCCAAGCCGCGGGAATGAGGTGGGGGGCAAAGGCACTCATGTTGCTTGGTGCTTTTGGGGTATCGCTAAGTCGGTCAGCGGTGCTGTGCCCAGCTGAAGAGGGGGGTTGCCGCTCATGCAACCCCCATCTCCAGCCATGCAGAGCCCCATTCACTCACCTAGGGGCATTCTGAAGGCGCCGAGCTGTGGGAGGCGGAGGGTGGTGAACAGGCACTCGCATTGCTTGGTGCCTTCCAGGTACCGCTAGGTCATTCAGCAGTGTTGTGCCTGGCTGGAAAGGGGGGTTGCCGGGCGGCTGCTCGCAAGTGTGGTCACCTCATGGCTGCTGTGTTGCTGCTGTGACAGGGCAACACAGCTATTTGACCCTGAGGCTGTGCCCGGCTCTTCGGAAACCTGGTCGCAAGGAGCAGCCGCCCGGCAACCCAAAAATAATAAGCCCTCCCCTTTAATAAGCCCAAGGCCATATTTTATGGGTCAAAAAATATAAGACCCTGTCGCATTTTCGGGGAAACACGGTATGTACTTTTTTGTGCTCCCCACTCCCAGACAACATTGCTGAAAATTCCATTCCAGTTCATGTTTAGTTGAGGAAATACAAATGAAGTCAATCTGATTAATCTGCCACCAAAGATATTTTATCTCCATCCCTAATGCAGAACAACTTAGACTACACTGTAATGTAATGAGGTTGACCTGTGCAGAGACATGACCATTCTTTAAACTAATTGCTAGTCCCATTATCTAATCCCAGTAGATTGTTAGGAATGGGCCTGATTTTATAAAGTTGCTCATTGCATTGCAGAATCTTAGAAGACCTCCAGTTGTGGCAAAGGCAGAGGTGGTATTTTGCCAGTTCGCACCGGTTTGGCCGAACCGGTAGTGTCACTGGGATCCACCCACCCACTCAGACGTCATCAAGGAGCTTCTGCATATGTGTTCCTGCTACCGAACTGGTAGTGAAGATAAGAGGATACCATTACTGGGCAAAGGATTCTGCATGCAATATTTACAAGATAGTTAACATCCAGAGGAAGTGGAGTGATCTTTTTTTTATTTCAGTTTGGAGGATGTAGAAAAGGAAATAACTTTCTGGGGAATTTAAGCATCTATTTTCTTTAAAGTGCAGAAACAGTTGATACGCAGATTTAACAGGCAAATTACAAAGAGTAAAATATCAAGAGCCTGTTGAGAATGAACAACAATACAAAAGGAAGCTGGGAAGAAAAGAAGGAAGAAAGGAAAAGAAAAAAAAAACTTTGATTGATGTATTGTTTTGTCGATGTTGTCTACTACTTTCCAAGAAAAGAAGTACATGGGTCTGAAAGATGCTGATGCTTTAGGAAATACAGGATAGGCTGCTAGTTTTCACTGTAGAAGTAAACTTATACTTCTGCTGCATCATTTCAGAATTCAGAATTTAGGAAAATAAAATTGCAACCTGATTGCAATTTCATATTTTTAAAAAATAGAAATGTATGTACCGGAAATCATCCTTCCTCAAGAGAAAGGCATAACTTAACTTTCTTTCCAACATGCTTGTTTTTTTTATAAGCAGGGGCAACATGTTCCAGCATTAGGGAAGAATTGCCAGTCAAACCATTCCTGACCACCATGGTTCCTCATTTATTGATTTCCAAAGTAGATGGTCATGTTCCCAAAGATGGACAGTAAATTTTAATGATGACACATTCCTGGCAAACAGGCAGTCTCTAGGTTTAGCTGACACGTTGGTTTTTGCAACACATGCCCCAGCTTAGTCACTGATTAATGGGAAGAGTTGGGTGCTTTTTTCTGGGAGAGGATTCCAAAGCCCTGCCCAGGGTGTTCCTTCTCTTTTAGGTCTTGCCAAGGTGATTAGACAGATGGAAAGCGATATTTGTATAAACCTGAGCGATATGCCGCACCCTTTAGAGAATGAACCATGATTTTAACCATATAAGGAAGCAACTTGCAGCGCAGGCATTTTTGTAAAAAAGAGCCTGAGCTGTGGGTGACTATTTAGGTCAACAGATAGTTTAACTGTGGTCTATTTTGTTAAAATGTGAGAAATATTTTATCTGGAACCAGCTAAAGATATGCCTGATCTTGGGGTCCAAGATCCTACTAGGTTTGGGCCTCTGGCAATAGCTGCTCGATCTGGAAACTGTCTGCCATGGAAACTTCCCATAATGCTTTAAAGCAGTGCTACATAAGGCTGTAAATGATAGGCAGCTCCTCAGGTGTAGCTGCCATCACCAGATAAGCCCATAGCCAAGGTAATTGTGCACATAGCACAAAGTGCACCTAGTGCTCCTGGCTGCAGGCTATCTACCAAGGATGGCAAATATTGATTTAGCTTGATGCCAATCCTAATAGAGGTTAGAGCAGAAAAGTAGCAAGAACATGGAGAACTTGTATCTCTGCAACATTATGGATTGCAAAAAAAAAAAAAAAATTGATTGCGTTGTTTCTACAACTCTCTAGCCAAACTGCACTGTTTCATTTCTCACCAGGTTTTGCTCTGATATTCCAGGAATGATCTAAGATGCTTAGACTACTTCCCCCACATTTAAGCTACTTGGGAAGTTATAGTTCCAGCACACTTGCAAAATATAAAGTAGGGCAATGAAGTTCTTGACAATCAATGTAAAGGGCCTTCAGCTTTCTAAAATCTCTTATCTTTTTGCCTGGCATACAAGTCACCATTGCATCCTCTCCTCCTGGAAATAACTAGGTACTGAACCTAATTAATCTATAGTTTAAATACCCACATCTAGTAATGGATTTATGTACAAGGCAAAGAAACGGAAGGGTCTGTATGTATATGAATTGTATGGACCAAAATATGGCTACTTGAGAAGGGGCATAGAGTAGGTGTCAGAAGATGCTGGGGAGATCTTCTATGTTCCTGTGCATGGCATTCAGCTCCATTATTTTAAAGAGAAAGAAGAAATGAAGACATTTCTCAGGGTTGCTGCCAAGTTTTTAGGTTGACAGTATGAGTCATGCAGAGGCTAGTAACTCACGGCCAAAGGTCCAAGCATGACATCAATATACCAAAGAGCTCTTGTTAAGCATATACAACAGTGACCTGAGCTCCATTCCTTTCTTGTAGATAAGGTTCATTTCCCTTTCAAATCATGTCTATTTTGGGGCAAAATAATGATTAGTTGACCAATACTGGTCTGTGCTTGGTTCTATTTTCTCAGCAGGTTCTTTTGCATGCATCTTTTCTTCTCTTATTTCAACAGTATGGGGTACATCCCAGCTATATTGCACCGGGATTGAACTTTGAGGGCATTTGATCTTTTCTGCAATGAACCGATAGGTCATCTCGGTACAGGGCTGAGAAATTTTGTGGCCTATCAGATATTGCTGGACTATATCTCCCAGCAGGTAGCAGAATTGTTGAGACCAGAAAATATGGACTGCAATCTTTTTTTCAGCTTTGTCTTAGGTTTACTATAAAGTAGAAAGCATGACAAATTATACCTAACTAATTTCCAGCTGATAGATTTACTTCTGTTTAGCTTGTATCTCTGTGTCCAAAAGTGCTTTTGACACATTGTAATCGAAGCCTTTTTGCTCTATAAAAGAGGAGTAACAGTTGGCAAGGCAATTTGGATGCTTAGAACATTATGTCAATACATCCATAGTTATGGCTTGTTATCACCAATTTGAGATATATGAAAGGTTGATTATAGGGATATGGAGCTATTTGGCCCAAAATTGAAAGGGTGCTTTGGATGTGGCTTTTATACTTGCTCAGCTGTCATCTTTTCTTAAATTCATATAAATATTGTAGTGGACAGCTGGCATGTAAGTCCAGGAAAAATGGTGTCTTCTTTAAAGAGGCATTGACAGGTGCAGACATAGTGGAAGGAAGGACTGCTTTAATCATTTATGATTCTCCTTTGCTGTCAGGAGAAAAACGGGGCTATTTAAAGAAAGAATGACTGATATGAACTCAGTTGAAATTTTGGAATTCAAGGTATATAAGGCCAAGCCTTTATAAAATATTTTCAAAGAACTTCAAAAAATCAGAGATCTCTTTTGCAGAAATCTCTGATTCTTTCTTGGTAACCTTTGTTCTTCTAGTCCTCACAAATCTTCAGACAATAAATATCAACCTTGTTTCCCTATAATTTTCTCCATACCCACCTTTTTATTCTATTTGAGGTTTTCTGCATGAGAACATGCAATGGTCGATGAGTATCTTGAACTGAATGCAACTGGGGACATGCCAGTCACTCCGAGCAAAGAGGCTCAGAGCTAGGAAACCCTCTTTGATCCAGTCTGGAGGTCTGAATTTTTCTCAGTCTCTCTGGGAATTACATCTGGGATGGAACATGGGGGGGGGGGGAAGGCTTCAGAGATTGTATAATGTTTACTCCCAGAAATCCTAACAGGATAGCCAACTGTAAGGAATACAAAGTGTTATAGTCCAACAGTTTCTGGAGGCTCCTTTATGCCCACCTCTTAACTTTTAGTTACTTCTTGATTGTATTATCATGTAACTTGCTCTCGGAGCTGACTATTGTTGGTTTTACCTTGACAGCAGCATTGCTCCAGACTATAATTTCTTTCTTCTTAGATTCTTTTTTCTTCAAAGTATTGTTGTTTCCCACAAGGAGTACCTGTTGAGAAAGGAGGGACTCCAGATACCTTTACTTGCCCATAAGGGGCTACTTGGAGACTATTGTGGAGATCCCAGATACAAGGCACAGTGTGCCCTTCCATGTGGCATAGAGGACTATGGTGCAATAGAGTTGGTGTATTTTCATACACAGAGATATGTTCCCTCAAAGGTGTGGAAAGCTACCACACAACTTGTTGAATAATTACCGAATTTTTGAGAGAACAACTTGACATGGGTGCGGCTCAGTGGGAAGGAATGCAGAAGCCTTGACATCCACGCCTGTCCTGTAATTAATTTTTTTCCAAGTTTCAACAAGCTTGATCTGCGGCTTGATGAATGCTAGAGCAAGAAGGCTGAGACAAACAAAATGAGTGAGAAAAATTACATGTTCCTTTCTGACACAGGTATGAGCTATGATTCAGAGGGATGAGATCTAATCCTTTGTTTGGCAGGTGGTAAACCCTTTCAGAATATTGGTTTTAGGCATACATCCAAACGTAAATACACTTATCCCTCATTTATTGCAAGGAATAGTTCCCATAAGAAAGAACATTTTCACAGAGAGGGGATTTTTGATGGGAAAATTTATTTATTTCAAATATTTCAAGGCTCAATAATAACACTACCCAGTCCACTACCTAGTTCAATTGTGTCACTAAGAGACGATGTGGTTGGTTTTCTGAGGCTTAATTGCTTATGTGAACCCAGCCGGGCATTGTGATCAGCAGACAATGGGTGATACAGCACAATGTTTAAATACAACTAATAACAGCTTGGTAGCAAATTATAATTATTCCACTTCAGGTTGAACTCAGATGCTGAGAAATCCAGCACTTTAATGAAACCATACTCCCCCCCCCAGAAAGATCACAGATTTTGTCATGCAGTGTAGTTTTCCTTTTTCTTTATCCCAGATAAAAATGGCTTGAGACTGTAGTGCAATCTCACTCATGTATGAACTGAGCCATTCTTTATTATAGCAATGAATGTGATTTTTCAGTTAGCTTGGAGAATGCAGTTTATTATGTTATTATGAATGCTAAGTCAGAGCCATAAAGCCCCAATCCACATTATAGTTTAATAGGTAAGCACCTAGATGATAATCTGATAGCTAGACTGGAAAGTTGTTGCACATTTTAGTAGACAGTGCTACGTAGGTTTAGATCAGGTTTTTTCAATCTTAAATATGCTCTAATTTCTGAGTGGAATTTCCAGGAATTTTTGTCAAAGTCAGTTGTAGTAGTGATCTGACTCCATATAAGGCAACTTTATGTATCTGGTGTGGCTTTGTAAATGACATAAGTATTTATTGCCCTTTGAGAATGAACATCACTATGCCTGCAAAACATGAACCTTCTGTCTGCAAAATAAGGCCTCCCAAAAGAAACAGAACCAATTTCCTTCTCACTTTCACCATGGTTTGCCTTGATATTTATTCATTTCTGTTCCTAATTGACTTCATTTTTGAAGGCTAGGTATTATTGTTTTAAGAACAAGACACTTGGTCTAAGGGGCTGTCACAAAGAAGAGGGGGGTCAACCTATTCAATGGATGGAAACTGATCAAGAAGAGAACCAACCTAGAAATAAGAAAAAAAATCCTAGTAAAACAACCAGTGGAATGACTTGCCTTCAGAAATTGGGGGTGCTCCAACACTGGAGGTTTTTAAGAAGAGATTGGACAACCATTTGTCTAAAATGGTATAGGATTTTCTGTTTAAGCAGGGGGTTGGACTAGAAGACCTCCAGGGTCCCTTCCATCTCTGTTATTTTGTTTTCATGCACCACCTGAATTTGTCAGATCATTAAATATTGGTGAAGAAAAGGGTCATGGAAGCAGTCCATTGAGAAATTATATTTTGAGCTGGAAATAGTAGACCTGGCCACCTTTGAAATCTCCATACGGAAAATGGAATGGGAGAAAAATCCAAACGTAACTAATGGTCGCTCAAAGGGAATGTATCGGCTAAGGTTAGAATCCTTGGTATATTTTAGAAGCTGACCACAAGCAGATTATAAAATATAATGTGGGCATAAATAAAAACAAACAAGCTTTGAAAACTTGCAATACAGTTGTAAACAGATCCGTATTAAAAATGGTTATGTGAATGTGATATAAAAAGGTATAGACATTTTGTCTCTGGTATTTAATATATAAAGACCAACCTTTCCCACTAGCAAGTTACTGCTTGATGATGTACTCATCAAAAGAGATGGAGGCATTACTCAACCAGCCACACGAATCTCTCTATTCCTGTTCAGAAAAAAAAATAATCTAGAGACTTTTCTCAATCTGTTTCTTCCTCCATGTCCATGAACCTTGTATAGAGTCTTTAACATGCTCAGTTATTCTTATAGCAATTGAAAAGATTGCTTTAGCTAAGAAAAGAAAAGAAAAGAAAAGGAAAGGAAAGGAAAGGAAAGGAAAGGAAAGAGGACAGATAAATTACTGTCCAGATTTTTTCTTCTTCTCTATACAGGTGAAACTCAAAAAATTAGAATATCGTGCAAAAGTTCATTTATTTCAGTAATGCAACTTAAATGGTGAAACTAATATATGAGATAAGACTCATTACGTGCAAAGCAAGATAGTTCAAGCCATGATTTGTCATAATTGTGATGATTATGGCTTACAGCTCATGAAAACCCCAAATCCACAATCTCAGAAAATTAGAATATTACATGCAATCAATAAAACAAGGATTGTACATAGAACAACATCGGACTTCTGGAAAGTATAAGCATGCATATGTACTCAGTACTTGGTTTGGGCCCCTTTTGCAGCAATTACTGCCTCAATGCGGTGTGGCATGGAAGCTATCAGCCTGTGGGACTGCTGAGGTGTTATGGAAGACCAGGATGCTTCAATAGCAGCCTTCAGCTCTTCTGCATTGTTTGGTCTCATGTCTCTCATCTTTCTCTTAGCAATGCCCCATAGATAGTCTATGGGGTTCAGGTCAGGCGATTTTGCTGGCCAATCAAGCACAGTAATCCCACGATCATTGAACCAGGTTTTGGTGCTTTTGGCAGTGTGGGCAGGTGCTAAGTCCTGCTGGAAAATGAAGTCAGCATCCCCATAAAGCTTGTCTGTGGAAGGAAGCATGAAGTGCTCCAAAATCTCCTGGTAGACGGCTGCATTGACCCTGGACTTAATGAAGCACAGTGGACCAACACCAGCAGATGACGTGGCTCCCCAAATCAACACAGACTGTGGAAACTTCACACTGGATTTCAAGCATTTTGCAGTGTATGTCTCTCCAGTCTTCCTCCATATTCTGGGTCCTTGGTTTCCAAATGAGATGCAAAAGGTGCTCTCATCAGAAAAGAGGACTTTGGACCACTGAGCAACAGACCAGGCTTGTTTTTTTTTAGCCCAGGTAAGACGTTTCTGACGTTTGTTGTTCAGGAGCGGCTTGACAAGAGGAATACGATATTTGAAGCCTATGTCCAGGATCCGTCTGTGTGTGGTGGCTCTTGATGCACTGACTCCAGCCTCAGTCCACTCCTTGTGAAAGTCCCCAACACTTTTGAATGGCCTTTTCCTGACAATCCTCTCCAGGCTGCGGTCATCCCTGCTGCTTGTGCACCTTTTTCTTCCACACTTTTCCCTTCCACATAACTTTCTATTAATGTGCTTTGATACAGCACTTTGTGAACATCCAGCTTCTTTTGCAATTACCTTTTGAGGCTTTCCCTCCTTATGGAGGGTGTCAATGATAGTTTTCTGCACAACTGTCAGGTCAGCAGTCTTTCCCATGATTGTGATTCCTACTGAACCAGACTGAGAGACCTTTTAAAGGCTCAGGAACCCTTTGCAGGTGTTATGGCTTAATTAGCTGATTAGAGTGGGACACTTTGAGCCTAGAATATTACACCTTTTCACAATATTCTAATTTTCTGAGATTGTGGATTTGGGGTTTTCATAAGCTGTAAGCCATAATCATCACAATTATGACAAATCACGGCTTGAACAATCTTGCTTTGCATGTAATGAGTCTATCTCATACTGTATATTAGTTTCACCTTTTAAGTTGCATTACTGAAATAAATGAACTTTTGCACGATATTCTAATTTTTCGAGTTTCACCTGTAGATCTGCACATGACATGACACTTAACTTATTTAATAAACCATTGGCTTTTTGCAAACTGCTATCCCATGCCATAAGTTGGAATTCAACTTGGAGTGGCAATTAAAAATAAGATGTTCTGTAGGTGTGCTGATACTATGATGGAATTGCAGACGTGCCATAAACCAAGTACTCCAGTTAATGAAGTTAAGGCAAAGGTTCCCCTTGCACATATGTGCTAGTCGTTCCTGACTCTAGTGGGCGGTGCTCATCTCTGTTACACTAGGGATTCTATCCACCAAACTGCTGATCTTGCTAATTGACAAGCTCAGTGTATTAGTCACTGAGCCACCATGTCCCTCACTTCGGTTAATATATTGTGCTAAATCAAAAGTAAACCATATTGTTAATTAGAGTCGGGTTTCCAATAGTTGGGTTTAGTCCTCTTTTTCTCTTTTCATTATTGCAAGGAACTTAGTAAATAAATAATTGTTAGTCCAAGAATCATATCACAGGAGTTTTACATCAGGACAATGTGCTATGTATTTAAAACTCCTTGCATTGGGACTTTGTAGAAAAGCTATTCTGACTTTTCTGACCTCATACATTGTCATTCAAAGTTTGTACTGAAACATTTCCAAAATTACCTTTGCCATCATCCTTAACTAATCATTCACATTTGATCTTCAATTTGTGCTCTATCTAAACCAAATGCCACAATCTTACAATATTTCAATGGCTCTATGCTTCATTCAGCAAAATACTATATATTACAGACCTAAAGAGATGGTAAATAGGCATAGAACCAAATGTTTTCATTTTACTACTAGAGATGCCCAGTTAAAGGGCCAATTCATATACTTCACAAAATACCTTATTAGGACCAAGCTGCTTCTAAATATACCTATTTTCCCTAGGTTTATCTTGAATAACTAACCTGTTATCTATTTTATCTTCCTGTTTGACACCTGTTTTAAACAAAATTTGCATGCATGCATGAACTTGTATTATGTAGTCAATCCCCTAATTTAATTTTTCTTGGTGCATAAATTTTGTCCTACTTATTGAACTTTTGATTGATCTGCTTCAATGATATGTTGTGATCATTGTGCAGAAGGCACCGTGGTGCAGAAGCCACCATATATGTCTGCTTCACTGAAAAACAAATATGTGCGTGGGTATGTGTCTTTCATTATTCACGGTATAGGGGTTTACCTGCCTAGGCAGGGGGTTGGACTAGAAGACCTCCAAGGTCCCTTCCAACTCTACTATTGTATTGTATTGTATTACTTACATCAAATATAAATGTGTGGTGAGGGATAAAAGTAAATCTGTATAATAATCAACATATCATTTTGAAGTGAGCACCATTAAAACATCCCTTTCAATCATTAAAAGAGGCTGGTTTGGACATTCTGATTTTTAAAAAAACCTTTTCCACACTTGGTTCTTCCAATGTGCAGCTTTTCAACAAAATTCACCTCAATCTGGTAAAAAAAAAAGAGTTACTTTACAAGAGGAAGGCCATAATATTGGCAGAGGCAGACAAGCTTCTCAAACCGGGTAGCAAGTTATGTTGGCCTTTATGCCCCTTATGACTGTAATAAATAAGTAATCTGATTTATTGGCCTGATCCCAATTAGCACTGACTGGGTGTCTGATATAATCCCACACCTGGTTTTTGAAACAGATAGTGTGGTCTGCACGCACTCATGTTAAAAATCTTTCTATTTTCTATTTTGGACAATAGAATGTGTTTTGTCTTCCTTTTCATTGTAAAAAAGTTGGTCACCTTATATATGTCATTTTAAGCATATGGTTTGGTCATGTAATTTTTCATTTTGCCAGGAATGTGGGCCAGCCTCTTTTTCCTTTGAAACAGAAGTCTGGCACCATCTCTGGGTGAAAACTGGAATTACACATATGCTTTTATTACATTCACATGCAGTACGAAAACCTTTTCCAGTAATTGCAAAGCAAACACCGAAAAGATGAAAACAGAGCTTAGAATGAGCTTTATAAAGCAGTCAGAGTTAGGAACAAAGTAAGTTTTATATTTCCAGAGACTGTGGAGTCATTGTGGTGTAGTGGTTAATGTTCTGGATTAGAAGACCCAGGTAATTTTTAGCCCTTCAAGAGTAGACCAGATTATGAAACCAAATGAACGCTAATGATACTTTAATTATAAGTTTATGGTAATAGAATCTTGCAAATTTGAAAGTGCTTCCCCTCTCCCTGACTATATATATAAGAGACCGAGGGAAGGTCTTGCTAAAATGTTTCCTCGGGTTACAGTTCTGCCCTGAATTCAGATTTCTTTTATCGGATGTCCTTGTAGTGACTCTTCCTCCTATTTCTCAAAGTTATCCCTTCTGCCCATTGCAGGCCTTTAAAATTTTATATATATTTTATAAATAATTTTTATCTAAATTTTAAAAAACCCTAAATAAAACTAACATAAACATAAACCCCCCAAAATAAAAACTAACATAAAATCTAACATAAAGGAAGTAAGAAAGAAAAAGAAGAAATCTGAGAAAAAGCAAAAGATGCTAGAAAGGGGGCAGAATGTTAAAGAAAAGCAGAAAAGAAAGAAAAAGTACAAAGAAGCACCTTCTGATATTTTTCAAGAACAAACATTTTAACCTTTCTCTAGAGTTGCATCACATAATTTTTTATAATCTACCCTAATCATAAAAACTGTAAGTCATAAATTCATTGCCCAATAAAGGTTCTAATTCTCCTTTAGAAACGGAACCCACCTGGATGTTTGACCAGTCACTCTCTCTCATTCTTAATCACTGTCAGCTCTGCAACAAGATGGTTAATAAGTGAAACTCCTTTTTGCATCAGGCATTGAGAACTTCACTCGAAGTGAGCAAAATTAATAGTAATAACAACAGTAACATGAACCTTGCAACCACATGGAAAACATATTTAAAGAAATCATATTTCCAGTGATTGGTCTTTGCAAAATACAAGCTAACAGAATAACAGAGTTGGAAGGGACCTTGGAGATCTTCTAGTCCAACCCCTGGCTCAGGCAGGAAACCCTATACCATTTCAGACGAATGGTTATCTAATCTCTTCTTAAAAACCTCCAGTGTTCGAACACCCACAACTCCTGGAGGCATTGCTCCACTGATTAATTGTTCTAACTGTCAGGAAATTTCTCCTTAGTTCTAGGGATATCATATCTCTTTATAGATATGAAACAGTAAAATGCAACAGTAAAAAGAGTACCTCGTGTTAACATTATTTTTTAGTGAAATATGGATTATTATAATACCAAAGTTGGATAATTTGAGATCGAAGTGTGGGTAATGTGCCTTCCAGAAAAATTTCACTCCCTGGTTCTGTAGTTTCAGGCAAACAACATAGATGAGAGTTTTTAATGCTATGCTTAGCTTGTTAGTCTACAAATAGTTTTGGTTTTCATATGAGGGGGTAGCCCAATGTATTTTGCCACCTGAAGCAAAGAATTAAAGGGTGTGTCCTCCCTCCCTCTCTCCCCCCTCTCCCCCCCCTCTTTCTCAAGTCCAACTGGACTTGCAAGTGAGACACTGTGTCTTCTGGCACTTGAATATGGCAAATTAGCAGAAGTAACCAAATGGCATATGGCTGCCTCTTGAACACAGTTCTAATCTCCCAGTCTCGGCTTTCTGAGGAACTGACTATAGCTTTGGTCCAGTTACTGTAATGATTCTAGATTCTTCTTGGGACCCCCAAAGTAATGTCAGATGGCTCCTTTCTAAATTTTTCTGCCTTCACGCAAGAGAGGCAGCAGGACTGCTATGGAATATGGAATGTGTATTTTAGATGTGTGTTTGTGTGTCTGTACTCATCTGAAATAGAAGGAACTATTAGATCCTTGTTGGCTTCTGAAAAATAGCTGGTCATGTGGCCTGCGACACATTGTCTTTCTTGACATCCTAAATGCGCCAAGCACCCTAGATAAGAAACAGGCTGGTGATAGTGTTTAACATTTATGTTCCACTGTGGAAAGGGTATTTTGTCTCATACTTTTTCCAGTCTGTAAAATCCAACACAGAAAGCAGCCTTAAACTTAATTAAGTCATTAGGCCATCTGATTTAATGTTACCCATGTAGGCTGGCAGCAACTTTGTGGGTCTAAAAAAAATAGTAGTTTCCTTGACAACACTGAAGATGATAAATAAATCAAAATCTTCATCAAGCAATTCATGATCTTTATGCTATGGCTTATATATATATATAATGTGTGTGTGTGTGTGTGTGTGTGTGTGTATGTATGTATGTATGTATGTATGTATGTATGTATGTATGTATGTATGTATGTATGTATTAAAAAGAAAAGAAAAGTACCAGTTATTTATATTTCTTGTCTGCAATTGCAATCTGGTACAGTGTAATCATTTAATCCTGATTGATTTTAAAATACAGACTTGAACCATCTGTTCCTGCTCACAGCAGACATTTAAGGTTATAAAATACTTCCATTATTTGACACCAGATGAGGGAGCCCTTGATACACATTTGGGGTTGATGCTGTTCCTTCTTACCTGCGTTCAAATAGGTTGTTGGCATTATTTTAGCTTTCTGGCTGTGTTTGTGTGATAGGAAATGAGTAACATTCAGAATTTGTGCCTCTCAAGACCCAAGAACATCTGTCTTCTGGATGAAGCAGCATTTCTTAGCCAAGTAGCTTCCAGATACCTTAAATTAAAACTCCCATTGTCTTTAGCCTGCAGTAAGGCTACAAGGTAGGAAGGCTGCTTTATAATGCTTGCAGGGATGGAAAAAAATGGATAAGAAAAATACAGGGTAGCAGAAAATAAAGTCAACCATGATTCTGAAGTCCATGGTTCAGAATATGTTACCATTTTATAAAGCAGGGAAAAGTGCAAGATTTGGTCCATAATAAAAAAAGCCTCTGCATGAAAGATGGAACAGTGTTCTTGTTTTTTATTCCACCCTCAACAGACAGATACATAGCCCAATCCTTTTGGAAAGGTTTGGGTTATATGTTTTATATTTAACCCTGCTTGATTGATATTGATTGATATTTTTTATTTTTTTCTTATTAATATATACAATACATACACAGACCGGAAAAATATGCACCAAGCCAGCAATAAAATGTGGAAACTGTTTGTAAGTGAAGCATAGTGACATTTTCTTTCAATTCAAGGGGTCTAATTTGGTGGGGCTCTAGATTCACTATGCAGGCGTGTAAGTACTAAGAATCTAGTTGTGTAATAGGATCGTATGGTATTGTTGGGGAATACGCAGAGGACCCCAAAGAAGGAATGCAAGGATAAATATATAAATATCAGCTTAGCCTGAATGAGAGGAAAGGTTGAGTAAGAAACTCAATTGCTTCCCTTTACTCCAATATAAAGCAAGGGTAGGAGGCTATGGACAAACCCTGTCAGATTTGAATGTTTCTACTAATATACTCTATAACAATAAAGTAGAATTCCTGTTCTGACCTAGGCTTCCCCAAAAAGCAAGAGGCAGAGTCCTGGTCCTGACAAAACTCCTTTTATTAAATGAATGTGAATTCCTTTCATTCACATTTGGCAAGGCCTGTCAAACAAGTCTTTCATAGGAATATTTATGACTACATACCTTATCTGTCTTGCAAAGCTGTCATGTAAATATTTTCTAAATGAGGTGCTGAGCAAGGAAAGACTGGGCACAGAGTCTCTCAGATTCACAGACAGATCTTCACACTCCTGAAATGAATGTGACGAATGTGACAAACGAACACATTGTTTCCTGCAAAAGTCCATTCCTCTTTTGCTCCTCTTTTATTTCCCATGGATGGGGCCAATCACCTTCCACCTGTGATTTTATCCCACGCCTACCCTGATTTCTGAGTTATTCTTTTCTTCTGGCAACTCTGCCCATGCACACACTGGGAACAGGCTCTAGCTGTTCCTCTGCCTCACTGCTGTATAGCTCCATAGACACCTGATGACTGCCAGATGGCCTAGGCCTCATCTCTGCCTCCAACGCAGAGCCCATGTCTGAGCCTTCCCCAGCCACCAAGACTGACTCCTCCCCAGCTTCCTCACTGTCTGACTCTGCTGCCAACCTTGCTGGCCCCTGGCGGGTCACAACAATTCCACTCATCCTTGTGGACTATTACCTTACCCATCTACGTTGAAGACAAACTGGTACAAAACAAGAAGGAAATTGGGAATGTAATTTAAGCAAGGCTGAAATATCAGGCAGTTCATGGAAGTTACTTTATAGAACAAACTTGCCTGTCGCCCACAAACATTTTCTTAGGATATGGGATGGTCTTGGTTTCCGTGTTAAAATGCATACATTATACATTTTGGTGCGGAAAGAGATATGCAAAACTATATATTGCCAAATTCAGATCTGTGAGTTCATGATACTAGACAAAATTGAAAAGCTTGTTAGGAGCTTTTGATGTACAAATCCAGGAGAATGAATAACACAGAGAGAAGGATGACTCAGACCAAGGAACCAAATGCTGTGAGTTGATTGTGGCACAGTACTGTGAGAATTAAATGTTCAGCAGAGTGATGGCATGTGGACGGGAAAATGTCCCTGTGTCTATTTGTTTTGGCAAATAGATGGATGCCCTATAATGATGTTGCATGTGATACACATTTTTTTAACAAAGATCTTTGAATGCATTATCATAGCATTAAATATTGGCAAATGCATTATTGAATGTGCAAGTCCAGAGCAATATGAGTGCTTCAGGCCCTATTGGGGCAGAAACAGATGGGAAATTCAGGAGAATGACATTACTCATACCTCTTCCTTCTATGCTATAATGTTTATTGGGAGGAAGGAATATTTAACTTGGTACTGTACATATCTTGCAATGATGGGAGTGTAGTTCGTTTTGTGAAGTTGCCATCAGAACTCTCACATCACCACACCAAAATTAGAATTGTAATCCTATTACCTCTTTGCATGCTACAATGCTCCTCTCTTTTTCTTTTTTGACATTTTGCATTCTCAGAGCCTCTTGATTCTTCCTGGATGCAATTACCATTCTGTAGCTGAATCATACCTGAAGGAAACACAAAACCATCTTTAAAGGGTAAGGTATATCTTCTGAAAAGATGCCCCTGTATGAATAAGCCAGAATAGGTCTGGAAAAAAAAAGACATTTGGAGAGTTGACCTTGATATTTAGGATGATGAAAGCAACTGGGAAAATAAGTAAGAAAAAAGGCAGTTGCCATAATAGCCCCATGCTGAGGTTAAAACAGCATGGAACTAGAGAACTCTCCTGCTTTTTTTTTTTTAAATCATAGCAGGCTGTCTTGTTTTGGCTTCATTGCTGGGCAAGATATCCATCACCATTAGATAATACCTCTCATCCTCCTTGACAACCAAGAGACCTAAGTGCTCACTTGGATAAAGTAGAAGCTCTGAAAGAAGCCAGTACCAATTTGGAATTTAAGATCAAGGTTGGTACAACAAGCAAGAAAGTTAAAGCCCCCTATTTTAGAACCACTGGAGATCTCAGGAACAAAGCACACCTGAAATCTTTGCATTGACAAAACAGTTTTTCCATTCTAGGAGCATTTCCTTCCAAATTCATACATTTGTTCCCTCTTTGACTAAAGTATGTTTTTCTTTAAGCACTTTCTCCTATCATATCATGTCATTTTTTCCTCCAAAACATACTTGTATGCAGGTCTTTTGTGTGTGTGTGTGTATGTGTGTGTGTGTGTGTGTGAATTACAACCTGAAACTGGGAAATATTCATATTTTTGTCATTTTGATTTTTTAAATATATTGTGAAAATACTCGCACAATGCTGCTAATCACAACCATTTTATATTCATAATGGATTGATTATGTGCCATCTACAGAGGAACAATTATTATTTCAGAATAAAAGAAAGGTTGCATATTTCACAAAAGGTTTCCTTTAGAGAGAGTGTCAGCTGTTTGATATTATCAATGGCATAGAGCACAGGTGTCAAACTCGATTGCGTCATGTGACGTATTGTGCCGTCTTTTGCCTTTGTAGCGCTGGGGTGGCCGTGGCCGTGGGCCGCCAGTTTAACAGGCCTGGCATAGATCGTAACCCTACCGGAAAGACTGTAGTGATTTTATGGACATTTCACAGCTCAGTTTCTAGTGATTTCATGGTATTATCTTTTTTGGGGGAAATTTCTATTTCCCAGTCCAATGTATAGCCTTATATCCTGATATTCCTCCATCAAAACACTAAAACCCCCCAAACCTGCTTAATTTTCTGAGATCAACCAAGGTCCTGGATGCCATCACCTAACTGGGGCAGCTACTTAGAAGGTTGATACAGCTGAATATGGTGTTAACAGTAAGCTGAACCTGAGGTCATTATTTCTTAATGCCATCCCCTTGAACTTTACTTGGTAGCAGACTGAAAACCAATGCAGATCATTTAACATAGGTATAATGAGGCAATCTACTCAAGGATTTGACCATTGTATTCTGGACTGTTAAATAATTTTGGTCTTTTTTTAAACCATTGGCCAGATGGTTTACAATAAAATAAGTTCCAAATGGTGATACAATTAGGTAATTACAGGTGAACTTATGCAGAAAAGGTAGATCCATTTCTTAAAAGCTTTTAGTCGGAAGCACACCTGTGTAAAATATGAGGAAGTAAAGGATGTCTGACACCAACTACAATTCCCGTCACACCAGCCAAGGTTAGACATGGATGAGAGGGAGCCACATTTAAACATCTTCATTTTTCAAGTCTGATTCACTTACTTTGCAGACAGTTGCTAGTTGAAATGAGTGTAGTGAGATGGGAAAGACTTTGCATACAAAGTAAGATTACAGAAAAGCAATGAACTAATATGAGTACAGTTTTTGCTATAGGTTCATATAGCTTTTCCTACCCAGCTGTCATTGTTGTGAACATGAGGTCATGCAGGAAATAAAAGGGCACCATTCCTTTTTTTTTTCTAGGCAGGATGGTTTCCCTCACTGGAGAAAGGTCATATGTGGGGAACTAAGGTAAGACCCCACCCCTCTCATTAAGAGCCATGGGATTGACTGAACTGAACTGGACTGTGGAACAGAACTCAAACTAAAACTTTTTGTATTGTTAAGTGATAGGGGCTCCCCCACCTCCCGAGATGGAGATCTAATGTTTTGTGTGCTAAGTACCCAGAAATAAAGTTTAAGCATCTGTCTTCGCTTTCTTTTAAAAACAGTTTAATCTGCAGAAATCAGTAGGGGATGATTTTGTTGGAATGCTGATAAACACGAAAGTCTGCTGACATCTGCAGATCAAATTAATGTTAAAAACAGAAGAGCATGTTTTATTAAAAAAGTAAAGGGTAAAGGAGTCCCTGCGGATTTTACTCTGCTTGCTGTTGCCGACTATTCCTCGCTAAGATGGCGGTGGCCGGGACTCTCTACACTTACCCGAGAACTGGCGGGCATTTAAAGCCCTCATTGCTATTCAATACAGTGGCGCCAAGATCAAAGTCCTCTCCACGCCACCCCAGTTCCACTTCGGGCAGACCAACAAGACTCCCGAATTTCTGAAAAAATTCCCAGTTGGAAAGGTCCCTTGCCTGTCCGTCCTTGCCATTGCTGACCTGGCCCTCCTTCTGACTGCCAGCGATGTAGCTGCCCTCTCCAGGGCTGACCCTGTCCTTTCCCAGGTCATGGCTTGGGTCCTGCAGGGCTGGTCTGAGGGGGTGGTGTCCGACGACTTCCCCCCTTCAAGGCCTGGCAGCTGGAGCTGTCACTCCACAGTGGGTGCCTCCTGTGGAGTGACAGGGTGGACATCCCACCTAGCCTCCGCCACCAGGTGCTGTCTCGCCTCCATGAGGGCCACCCGGGCATAGCACGCATGAAGGCGCTAGCTCGTAGTTATGTCTGGTGGCCTCACTTGGACGACGAGATAGCATCCTGGGTGGCCAGGTGCTCCCCCTGCCAACTTTCCCGGCTGGCGCCTCTGGCTGCTGTGCCCAGGGAATGGGAACTGCCCCAGTCCCCTTTCATGGCCAGATGTTCCTGCTCGTCGTGGACGCGTACTCTCGCTGGGTGGAGCTCATCATGGCTTCCACCACAGCTGAGTCCACAGTCCGGGGCTTTATGGCGCCTGTTCGCCACCCATGGCCTGCTGGGCATTGTTGTCTCAGACAACGGGCTGCGGTTCTCATCCACGACATTCCAGGAATTCCTGGCCACCCAGGGCATCCGCCATGCCCCTGTCGCCCTGTACCATCCGGCCAGCAATGGCCGGGCAGAACGCACTGTCTGCTTGGCCAAAGAGGCTTTGGGCCAGATGGACCGGGGCGACTGGCCAGCAAGGGTGGCTGCTTACCTGTTGGTTCAACACTCCACCCCTTGCCCTATTTCTGGAAAGACCCCGGTGGAGCTGCTGATGGGCCGATGCCTGCAGACCACCCTAGATAGACTGTACCCGCTCTACTCTGGGGAACAGCCTGGCAACCTGGGGCCCCCTTCCCATAGCTTCTTGGTGGGGGACCCTGTCTGAGCTAGGTCCTACACGGGGGATCTAAGGTGGGTGCCTGCCACCGTCACCTCTGTAACTGGTCCCTGTTCCTACAGGGTCCACCTACCCGATGGCACCGAATGGCGGCGCCCTGTGGACCAGTTAAGGCGCCGCCTGTCTCCAGAGACTCACGCTGACCCAGCGAGGCCAGCCACTGACGTTTCGCAGCTGGCCTCCTGCACTCCGCCACCTGTGACACACATGCCGTGCCCTTCGAGCGAGCCTCGTTTCCACCAGGACCTCGCTTCCACTGACGCCGCCTGCCGGCCACCACCCGTGGCGCCCTGCCCTTTCAGACAGGCCCCTCCAGGTTTTCCCTCTCCACAGGCCTTCACAAACTCAGGCCTTTCCTGCTCTGATGCCGCACTCCGGCAGTCCCACTCAAGCCCGCCTACAGCCGTGCCCCCTCACCCTTTCCTACCTATTACGCAGTGTCCACCGTTTGGACCAGGCCTCGATGATGACACCTGGAGCTCCACTCCCTTCAGGGAGGAGCTTCCATGGGCACAGCCTTCTCCGCTGTCGACTTACCCTCAACTGAGACGTTCTGGGCAGGTCCGCCAGCGCCCCACCTATCTTCGCGATTACGCTTGCGTGATGTTTGCGCATGCGTCCTCGCGGGGGGGGGGGGAAGAAGTATTATATTCCTTGACCTACAACTGGTCTGCCCTGCCTGACTGCTAGTAATAACAGCCGTGCCGCGCCTGATTGGCTAACACATGGCTTGGCTGAATCGTGGGCTATTACCCCGTTACCATTGGCTGCCCTGCTTGACAGCTCCGTATAAATAGCTGTCAAGCAGCTGAATCTCTCCTGTACATAGTTCGCTTTATGCCTGTTGCAAATAAATCGCTCTAATTCATCTCAAATTTCAAATTTCAAATTTTATTTGATTAGCCGCACCCTCTCCAGAAGGACTCGGGGTGGTGTACAGTTAAAACACATAAAAATATACAAATATAAGCAATACATAAACATATACATATGCATGTGCATGGAGGAGGTAAACAGATGAATAAAATAGAATTTAAAATTTCAATTTAAAATCCCCTCAATTACAATACAAAATACACAATTAAAAAACCCGTCAGGAGCGATATGATAAAACTATGGTTGAGCCAGGCCAGCTACTTGGAAGAGGTGGGTCTTAAGCTTTACGCGGAAGGAGCGGAGGTCAGAGGTGGTCCTGATATCAGGGGGGAGGTCATTCCACAGGGCTGGGCCCACCACAGAGAAGGCTCTGCTCCTAGGCGTCGCTCCCCGACACTATCTGGTGGACGGCAACTGGAGCAGTCCCTCTCTGTGTGAGCGAATTGGTCGCAGGGATGTGTGGGGCAAGATACGATCCTGAGGTCCTGAGCCATGGAGCGCTTTGAAGATCGTTATCAAAACCTTGAAACGCACTCAATAGACCACAGGAAGCCAGTGCAGCTCGCGCAGGAGAGGTGTCACATGGGAGTACCTTGTACTCCCCATAATCACCCGCGCGGCCGCATTCTGGACCAACTGAAGTCTCCGAGTGCATCTCAAGGGAAGCCCCATGTAGAGAGCATTGCAGTAGTCGAGGCGAGACGTCACCAGCGCATGAGTGACTGTGCGTAAGGCATCCCGGTCCAATAGGGGGTGCAATTGGCGCACCAGGCGAACCTGGTGGAACGCCCCCCTTGCCACGGCTGTCACATGGTCATCCATGGACAGCCGGGTATCCAGGAGGACGCCCAAATTGCGCGCCCGCTCCACGGGGGCTAGTTGTACGCCCCCAATGGCCAGAGATGGACATAACTGGTTGAACCGGGGGGCCGGAACCCACAGCCACTCCGTCTTGGAGGGGTTGAGCTTGAGTCGGTTGTCATCCATCCAGACCCGTACGGCTTCCAAGCACCGGGACATCACTTCGACGGCCTCGTTGGGGTGGTTCGGGGTGGAAATGTACAGCTGAGTATCATCAGCGTACAGATGATATCCCACCCCAAAACCATGGATGATCTCACCCAACGGCTTCATATATGTGTTGAACAGGAGAGGCGAGAGGACCGACCCCTGTGGCACCCCACAAGTGAGCGGCCTCAGGGTCGACCTCTGCTCCCCTGCCAACACACATTGCGTCCGGCCAGAAAGGTAGGAGCCGAACCACCGCAAAACGGTGCCCCGAACCCCTAACCCCCCCCAGTCGGTGCAACAGGATACCATGGTCGATGGTATCAAAAGCCGCCGAGAGGTCTAATAGGACCAGGATAGAGGAACAACCCCTATCTCTGGCCCTCCAGAGATCATCCACCAACGCGACCAAGGCCGTCTCCGTGCTGTATCCGGGGCGGAAGCCGGACTGGCGCGGGTCTAGATAATCATTTTCCTCCAGATGTCGTGGAAACTGATAAGCTACCACACTCTCTACAACCTTCGCCAAAAAGGGAAGTTTGGAGACAGGACGATAATTGGCCAGCTCCGTAGGGTCCAGAAAAGGCTTCTTGAGTAAGGGTCTCACCACCGCCTCTTTCAAGGCGGCCGGGAGAGACCCCGCACCCAACGAAGCGTTCACTAGGACCTGGAGCCAGTCACGTGTAACCTCCCAGGATGCCAGTACAAGCCAGGAGGGGCACGGGTCCAATAAACATGTGGTAGGTCGCAGCCGTCCACACATTCTGTCCAAATCCTCAATGTCAACCAAGTCAAACTCCTCCCAGACTGGTCTCTCAAGACTCGCCATGGACGTCTCGCCAAGACCACTGACAGGGACCCAATCCTTCCGGATTTGAGCGATTTTATCCTGCAGATATTTCCCAAATTCCTCTGCTCTACCCTGTAGAGGGGCCTCCCGCGGCCTCTGAAACAGGAGGGAGCGGGACACCCGAAACAGGGCGGCAGGGCGGTTCTCTGCGGATGCAATGAGAGCGGCACAATATTGACATTTGGCCGCTCTCAATGCCACAAGGTACGTCCTTAAATGGGTTCGTAACTGTGTTCGGTCAAATTCGGAACGAGAGGATCTCCAACGACTCTCTTAGGCATCTCTTGCGGCGCTTCATCACCCTTAGCTCCTCGGTAAACCAAGGGGCCAGGGTGGATCGTTGCCGCCGGAGAGGCCGCAAAGGCGCCACCCGGTTTAAGGCTCCGGTGGTCGCGTTATTCCACGCGTCCACCAGGTCCTCTACCCGGGGGCGGGTCAGGGCTATAGGAGGTGGCCCAAGCTCCATCTGGAACCTATCTGGTTCCATCAGGCGCCTGGGGCGGAACCATCTGGTGTTTTCAGGTTCCGCCTCACCGCAGCGGAGGGTAGCACCAGGGAAGTCAAGTCGGAGGAGTGAGTGATCTGACCATGATAGGGGAGTGATGGTTAAATCCCCTCCTCCCAGATCACTCAACCACTGGCCAGAGACAAAAACAAGGTCCAAAGTGTGGCCTCCCTCGTGAGTCTGGCCCTGAATCAATTGAGTCAGGTCCATGGCTGTCATGAAAGCCATGAACTCCTGGACCCCCTCGGAAGCTTCTCCCATCGATGGCAGGTTAAAATCCCCCATCACTAACAGTTTGGGGGTCTCAGCCGCCACCGATGCGATCAGCTCGAGGAGTTCAGGCAGGGCCGCTGATGTATAGCGAGGAGCCAGGTATACTATCAGCAGGCCCAACTGTCTCCCAGGGCCCCACCTCACGACAAGGGACTCACACCCGGATGTCTGCGGCGCAGTGGACTCCCTCGGTTCTAAGTCCTCCTGAATAATCACTGCTACCCCACCGCCCCTTCCCTGGGCCCGGGGCTGGTGAAATGCTCGGTAACCTGGAGGGCACATTTCCACGAGGGGTAAACCTCCCTTGTGGCCCAACCAGGTCTCCGTTATTCCTACGAGGTCCGGCTCCCCCTCAAGAATTAGATCGAAAATGAGGGGGGCCTTATTAACAACGGACCTCGCATTGCATAACAACAGCCTCAGGCCCTGGGTCTGCAGCTCCTGACCACCTAGTACGCGGGGGTTGGTACAAACGACCGGGTGTGACCAACAACCACGGTCTCCCAACCGACTGCGTGTTCTTAATCTGTCCTCGCATCTGCCCCTCCCTACGACCGTTGGAATCAAAGAGCCCTGTATAGGAACGGTATCCTCCCCCTCATCCTCCCTTCCACTCCTTCCGCTCGCGACCACACCTAGTGACCTGGCTCTGTCATCACTCCTGACCTCCACCCACCCCCCAACCCCAGAACCCCTACAAATTCTTAAAAAACATTTTACTAAAAAACCCCTTAATTTACGCTTCCTCCACCTCTCTGGGTTAATAAACCCGTCCTCAAGGTGGGCCCTCGAAAGGGCTGGAGGCCAAACCTGTGAGAAAGGGGATTCCCGCAGCTGCAGTAATTCCGGCTTCGTGTACATAAGAGTGAGATCATAGGGGCAAAATTAATTGGTTACAGGTGCTGAAGATGTAGATGTACCATAAAATCATTGTTTGTTGAAGAAGTTTTCCTTACCCAAGATGAAAGGGTGAGTTAGTGGGCTAGTCGCCTAACCGGGTTTCACTCGGGAGGGTTTCAAGATGGTGTAGGAACCGGTAAAGCAGATGTTAAAAGATGTTAAAAAGCACCGGCAAAGGCAGAGTCAAAAGACGCGATGGTAGCATCTAAAGTTCAAACCTAGTTTCCAGGTTTCCAGGTTTGCCATTCTAATTGTCTCTGCTCTAAATGCTTTACACAGCTTACCCCTCCTCCAGCTGCTTCGTTTTAGATCTTCCCACTTCTCCTCTCACACAACGAGGCAGTCCTCATCTCAGACGCGTCCAGCCTCATTCCTACGCCTAGAATTTAATAGGGGGGCAGTTCTCATCTCTGTTTCAAGGCCACTGAACCAGTGCTGTCCAAAGTCATTTCTGCGGTCATGTGGCCAGCATGACATCACAAAAAGGATGTTTCCTTCCCACTGCAGCGGTATCCATTTATCTACTTGTATTTGCATGCTTTCAAACTGGTAGTTTGGCAAGAGTTGAGGCGAGGATGGGAGCTCACCCCATCTCATGGTGCTTGGGTCTCGTTGGCTTTCCAGCTAACAAGCCCAGCATCTTAACCACTGAGCTATCATGCTGCTCCTATTTAAAAAAGTGATACTCAATAAAATAATGAACATTCAGCTATATGATTTTTTTTCTAACATATTTTACTATCTAATATTCCTTTACTGTTGATTCTTTGTAAAGCCGTATATTGTGGCTTTATCATTTGTTCTCGCACCCTCAGTGATTACATTTTACAATAAGATAGATAGATACTTCAGATGTTTCAATCATTGGCCAGATTAGAGTGGTAGAGTTAAAGGCCATCATCTCCTATGCAATATAACACAAAGAGCAATCCATAGTCTATCCAAATCTATCAACTGAGCTATGCATCTTACAGGGGAATGCTTGGGAAAGGTCAGGGCCAGCCTTCACCTCAGGCCACTGTTTAGGATGCCTGTTTTTAAGTGAATGCAAAGATTCATTACATTGTCAGCTAAGTGGGATCTTCAAATGAAGATGCTCTCCTATGACCTAAGGGAAGAATCAGGTTCTGGTAAAAGATCAAGCAATATCCTAAAAAGTGAAAATATGGGATTAGCATCAGCAAACAGATTACATGTGTTTATGTGACTAAAAAGGGTTAGGTCTTCGTTTATGTCATGTCAGAATAGGTAAGGAGAAAAAGGGAGTTAGTTTGACTTTATTCACGGACAGACAGGTTTTCTAGCATAATGGAAGCTTCTCTCTTACTGAAGAAGCTTCTTGGGTGAGAAGCTAAATGTCTTGAAAGAAAAACCAGAAAGTCCAGTTGCCTCTTGAAAAAGCACCTTTGGGACAACCATGACCTGGATGACTGAGAATCTGCGTAGACATTCTCTCTTACATTTTTCTTCAATCTAGCATCAACAGGGATTAAGTTGAAACCATCTCCCATATAATTTTATGTACTGATGCTGAACTACTTAGACATTTTCGCTCTAAAAAAAAATCTGAACCCTCTCCAATTGAAACTAGATCGCTTTCAAACACTCTGTGATAGACTCACACTCAATCCACATTTAATTCAGGTTACACAGAGAGAGGTAAATAATCTTCATTTGCTCAAAAGAGGTCCTACAAAACTCAACTCTATTAAGTGTAAATTTGATAGTGAGGAATTAATATGTAAGACATTCAAACCACTGTCTTCAGTCTTCCTCTCAAATTCTTTCAGCCAGCATTGATAATGCAAATCTAACACTGCAGCTTGACAATACTAGGCTGACCTCTGAGAATTGCAGGAGCTAGTAAGTCTCGATGTTCTCCCGCCCCCAAATAATTTTTATTAAGAATTATAAATGAGGGGAATAAGGCTCAATATAAATTACAAAAAAATACAATAGAAGAATACAAAAAAGACAGAAGTGTGTGAAACAGAAAAAAAGGAAAACAAAAGGAGAAAGTAATATCCTCCTTCATTCTAGCAGGTAAAAACAATTTTAAAAGCTTATCACTGTCTCAAAATAAAGCATAATTTTACATCTTCCCATAGCTCATCTGTTAGATAAGGAAAACAAGGCTATACCAATCAATCATTGCCAGTAAATATAAATCTAAGTGTTATTGCGAAATATCTAGTAGATATAACCAGATATAACTATTTTCTTCTTTTAAATCTGTCAAACAAGCCAATTTTATAAATCTTCACTGATTTTTAAAAAAATCTTTAATCCCTTCAAAAATGCCTCAGAGGTAGTTTGCTGCTCATTTGTGTTTCAAAGAAAAAAACCTTCAAAAACAACTTGAACCACAAGAAGGTGAGAGGTCCCACAGCCAGTGTCCCCGAAGAAACATATTGCTAAAATGGGAGAAGGATTAGAAGCATGTGGAGTGAGAGTGTAAAAAAAAAAGTCAAAATATTGTAGTGGTTGTGCAACTTTGATCACAACCTTGAACTTTCTGACCCCTCACTCCCAATGCCTCTGACCAGAATTATTGTGCTGAAGTAGCCAGAATCTTACATGTTTTCCCATCCCTGTGTATGTGGAGAAAGATATTTATTTCTGATATCCTAGTATTCTGTTCCCTGGGGTTCCTTAGACTCCACATTTTTAACACCATAACGTATTTATCAAAATCATTCTGAGCAAATCAGTTTAAAGCAACTTTCCTTAACTTGATGTTTGTTTGTGCATTTTAAGACTTGTCTTTCAAGAATATGTGAGGGCACCAGTTTTGGTAAAACTAAACATTGCAACTTTGAAAAATATTCTCAGCTGGCATTGGCATTAATACCTTGATAACTTTTCTATTACTGGAAATGAGACGTCTCTAAAATTAAATGCAATTAAATGAATTATAGAGATAAAGAGGCCAGTCCTAGCATGGCTTCACCAAAGCCTGACAGAAAAGCCTGAAAAATATGAGAGCATGATAGAGAAGAACTGGAAACACATTAGCCACCAATTCATCAACAAGTTTTCTTTGGAAGTCAGTTCTCCAGAAAAAAAAAAAGCTGAATATTTTGGTGTTTGCATTATGGTTGCTTAGTTTCCCATTTATTTCTTTGCAAATCGATGAGGTGAATCAGCAAGTTACCAGGAACAAAGACCAGTTGCAATCTGGGGTGGCAATCTGGAACTCATAGGCCTGAGGCATGCCCTACAAAGTTTGCGTATAGAGCTGTAGACTTAGATCAGTGTGGTGTGGAAATCTATCAGTCTATTGCCTTTTCCAACTCTGAAATAAGAACAGATATGTACAAGAAAAAAAAATCATCTATTACTGGAAAATATCTGCTGAAACTCTTCTATCCTAAGATTTGCTGAACTTCTAGCCACTTTAGAACATCAATAATTCAGTTTTGATATCTCTATCAAATCAAAAGTATTTGGTAGATCATTGGTTTCCAAATTATCATTTTGAAGAACTACTAAGTTGGAACCAGGCAGTATGGGTTAATCAATTATGAAAAAGTCTCCAAAGTTTCTTGCCATTCTTAATTCCCTCTGGAATTATGCTCTAGCAAGGAAGAAACTCCAGTCACATACAAAAACCAATAAATTAAGAGGTTGACGTGAAATTTTCTCCTGAATATTTAGAAGATAACTTTTCTAGAAAGTGTGCTTTTGTCTTCTGCAGCATTGGAAATAAAAATTAAAGAATATTTATGATGCCCAAGAAGCATTAAGGAGCAATGAGACTGCCATATGTTTTTAGAATGATTGTAAACACCTTTATTATTCTAGATTTGATGTGCAATCCCTTTTTGTTGACTAGCATTTTGTACAGAATGATTTGAGTTTACTCCCTCGTAGGGCATGTTCTTATCCCGAGCAAGATCTTCTGTTTGTCTTTTTCATGGGATGCTCTTTTGTTGATACTTCTAGCATCACCTCAGAATCTGATACAAAACTTTACAATACAAAACATGAAATACAAAATACGATCCAAAAAAAGATGTTGAGATTCTAGAAAGAGTGCAGAGGAAAGCAGCAAAGATTAGAGGTCTCTTAATCCATCAATCTCCATTGATTGATGTTTTCCCTTTGGGACTCCAAGCCAACTGGCAGAGCCATTCTAACAGAGCCCAGGCCCTTACAGAAGGTCAGAAGGATAAGAACGGATTTCATCTCAGGAGAGAAGATGTTCCAAAGATCAAGAGCCATGGCAGAAAAGATTCTTCTTTTGGACCCAACCAGCTGGAATTCCTTTCCTGATGGGGCTTATTGCATGCTCTTTCTGCAAGTCCGGGTGGGATAGGCTAGTTCCATTGGTAATATACAAAGTGGTTCCTCTTACCAGGGGTGAGCTGCTACAGGTTTGCTCGGGTTCAGGAGAACCCATAGCTAACATTATGGCTGGTTTGGATAACCTCCAAATCCCACCCCTGGCTGGCCCCTCCCATCCTGCCCCTCTCACGAGTCTCCATGCAACCTGTTTGGATGTGAGGTAAGTACAAGGCCCATGCAGAGACTCAGGGAGGAGATAAGAATGAGCCTCCTGGAAGTTCTGGAAGGCTGAAAACAGGCCCATTTCCAGGCTCTGGAGGGTCCCCGGAGCCCAGGGGAGGCACTTCTCGCCCTCCCAGAGGCTCAAGGAAAGCCTTTGGAGCTTGGGGAAGGTAAAAATACCTTCCCCTGCTATGGTACAGGAGGCTGACTAGGCCATGCCCACCATGGCCATGCCCACCAGCAACCGGGCAGAGAACCTGTTGGTGAAATTTTTGAAGCCCACCCCTGCCTCCTACCATTTTTTTCCTAGAACAGCAAGAATGTGAGATAGGCTGGAATAGGAGACAGTGATTGTCTTGTCCTCCCCCCCTCAAACCACATTAAAGCAAGAAGGGAATTTGACATATATGTGGATTTCAGTTCCATGAATTCTCAACAATGGACATATTAGATGGGTGGAATTCTGGAAATTGAAGTCCCACATCTGATGGGTGGAGTGTGATTTGGGGGGGGGAACTGCAGGTGCCCCATTTTTATTTGCTGCTTTGTACAGTGAACCCACCCATTGTGATTTAAGAAACATGGCTAAGCACTTCATAGAGTTGCACATAGTGTAAATCTAGCCATTGTTTAACATCTTTTTGCTGTCAGGAGTGGTATTTGGAGGTTTGAATGGTCTCTGGGTTCTGAGATGAGAAGGGGAAGGGGAATTAAATTTTAAAAATAAATATTACAGAACATTTAAAGAGGTAGGTTGGTAGGAGTGTATTTGTTTTGGCGGTCCGTTTGGTTTGGTGTTTAGTGAGGTGTGGAGATTTTTTATTGATTTATTAAGGGATGAGTTAAGCTGGTAGTAGACGAGAGTTAGCAGTTTGTCGGTGGGTCTTAGGGTGTTAGGGGCTGTGTGTGTATGATTTATTTTTTTTTTATGTGGTAGTAGTTATTTTTATTTGGAGTGAATGATTTTGTAGCATTGTTGGATGTTTTATAGAAGTAATCTTGTATATTTTGGATGTGGTCGCGTTAGGGGATTCTTTAGATGCGATCATGTGGCAATAAAGGCTAGTGTTGACGTAAGGTAGTGTGGTGGCGATGGATGTGTGGTGGATTGGGTGTGTATTAATTAACATAATAAGTAGGAGTGTAGGTAGGGTGGGGTACAGGGTGTTTTTTGCTAGTTGGTGTAGGGGTTCAGTGGCGGTGAAGGTTGTGAGTAAAATATATAGCATTTATTTAGATTATTACATGGCTCCTTGACAGGAGGGGGAGTAGTTCAGTTGAGAAGTATGTAGTTGTGGTGTTGGTGTGACGAGCGAGTAGTATAGTTAGTGAGTATGTGTTTTAGTTAGGAGTGAGGTTTTTGTGGAAAATAAGGCTAGAGTGGAGCTATAGGGGAGTGATCGGAACATCAAAAAGGAAATGGAGGTAGTTTGGGTTTTTTTTATAAGTGGGAAGGAGTGCGAGTGTGATGTATTGGGGAGGGAGCGTGGTGTGGGGTAGTCGGGGGTGTAGTGGTTGCGGAAGGGGTATGCTTGGTGAGAGTGGTGCGGTTGCGCCGGTAGGGACAGGGTGGAGTTGGGTGTGTGTTGGTGTGGGTGAGGGAGGTTGGGTGGTGGGCGAGGGTGGAGGAGGGTGGGTATATATTGGAGTGGGTATTAGGTTGTTTAATATTAATCTTTATAAAATTTTTATTTTTTACATTTAGGAGTGGAGGTTGGGTTTGGTGGAGGTGGGGGGGGGTGGAGGTGGGGTGTTTGTTATAGCAGCCGGAGTGGTGTTATATTGGTTTAATATGTTATCTTTATAAGGGAGGAGTGTTTGGGTAGCTTAAAGGTTGGGTGAGGGGTGAGTTTGCGGTTGGTTGGGTGGGTAGGCGTGGGGTATTTGGTTTTTTCATATTTATTTTTCATTTGGAGAGGTTGTGGTGGGTTGTGGGATGGGTGGGGAGGTGGTGCGGCGTTTAGTAGGGGAGGGGGGGTGCGAAGGTGGGGGTGTGATGGGGGAGGTGGTGTGAGGGTGTGAGGGTTGGGGTATGTTGGGGGGATTTGTTTCATTTATTATTTTTGTTTTTGGAGGGGGAGGTGTGGTTGGTGGGTGGGGGGGGGTGGATTGGGTGTGTGGTTGGGTGAGGGTTAAGGGGGAGCTGCGGGGAGGATGTTTAGTTGCTGGTGGGAGCGTTGTGAATTATGGTGTAGGGGTTTGGTGTGTGGGGATGGAGGTATCGTGATTGTGTTTTTCGTTTGTTGTAGGGGAGGTAAAGAGGCAGCGAAGGTGTGGGTGAGGGGAGGTGGTGGTATTGTGGATCGTTGGTCTTGGTTTGTTTTATTATTATTTGATGATATTTGTTTCTGTGAGGTTTTGTTATTTTTATTTTTTTCTATTTCGGTTATTTTTTTATTTAGGTGATGAAGTGTTGATCTGTGATTGTGTTTTTATATTTATAATAGTTTAAGTATAATATTTATGTAATAAATATATGTAGAAAGGGAGTGTTAGTGGAATTATTATGGTTATGTTTGGTTTTTTTGATTAGTTTCGGATTTTAATCTTAGGTTTTTCTTTTTTGAGGCTTAGTATTTGTCATTAAATGGATTTCATATGAGAAAAGGAGTTATTCCTTTATAGGGAGCTAGTCTTATTATTTTAATAAGAATAATAAATGATTTATTTTTAAATTATCTAAGGAGTATTTTTTTTTGTTTTTTTTTATAAAAGAGTTCTCTTGCTATGTATTATAGATGTTTTTTTTAATCTTATCCGTTTATTTTGTTGTTGGTGTTGTAGTTTTATGTTTTTTAGTTTTTTTTATTTTTTATGTTTTTTACTCACGATTTATGAGTGAGCTTCAGTATACTATATATGTTTTTATTTGGTTTTTTACAATATGGGATTTTGTATGTTTTTTTTATTGTTGTTTGGGGGGGGTTGATTTTCTTTAGAAAGATAAGGATTGTGTGTGTGAGAATGGTTTTATTTTCTTGTTTTCTATTTTAAAATCGCCATGAGGGAGACCTTATACTTAAACTTTTACTCTATTAAGGGTGCTGCTAGTGTTTGTATGTGTTTTTATACAAGTGCAGCAGGTACATGTACTCAACAGAGAACCGATTGTGCTTAGTATGGTTGGAAAGGCTGGGATAGAGAATTAGGTAGGTTACTTTGTGTGAAGTGTGATGAGGGGGTGGGATGGACTGTTATATGGGTTCAATGGGACCTTTGTTTGTGTGGTATTGGAGATGATCTTATCTAGTCTCTAACCCGGCTTAGTCCGACTCTTCGCGTCCATAGCACTCCTGAGCGCTATGGTTATCTATGGAATTAAACCCTTTTTTTTTTTATAAAGGAAAGGTCGTAATACATTAAGTTTTTATTTTACCCTAACAAAGTTTGCATGATGAAATCCCTTATATACCGTTATCAGACCTTATTAGAAAACCGCAAAACTAGCTTTATACGCTCAACATGTCATTTTCATTTAAGTCACTAAAGACAAGACTTCACAAACTCGTGCCTGGTGGCGCATTCACCTAAAATTGTCTTTTTTTTCCAGCCTATGGACGGCTCAGAAAGACAGACAAGTAGTTCAATGGCGGTTTGCATTACGTGCAACCCTTTCTTTGGGAGTGGTCAATGTAAGTATTTCAGTCAGCGCAAAAAGGCATGCAAGTCCAAAGGCCAGAAAAGGCATCATTGTCAAGAGATGTGGCAGATAGGATATAACTTAGTACACTTTAAGATAAGGAATGAGTTGTCTTTTTTTTTTGTGGCAATAGTCAAGGGCAATTGAGCTTTTATTTAAAATTGTTTGAGTAAGGCAAAAATTGTTTTGGCTCAAAATATAGTTTAGCTAAATACAAAGTATTCCGGCATTCAAGCTGGTATCAAGCATTGTGTATCGTCCACATGAGTTAATTGTTCTAACTGTCTAGGAGAACACTATTCCTAGCCTCAGTTCTAAGTTTGCTTCTACCTCCGTTGATTAGTTTTCTCACCATTTATGCTACTTGCTCATGGTTCTAGTCCCTCAGGTGCAAGCCATTGGGGAGTGGAGAGATAGTATTAGCTCCCTATGTAGATACTTCAAGTTATGTCATGAGTAGGGGCAAGCCTGGGAGCTTGGGCTGGAGATACTCGTGCCTCGGCTGAGGAATATTGGAACCAAAATGAAGTCAATGAGAAAGCTAATAGCAGATCATAGTGTGACACTCCCTACAGAATGATATATGAATATAGTCCTTCTGATTCTGTTAAGCGTAAACAATAGCCC
>JAKRSK010005357.1:0-41610 GCA_029891615.1 Natrix natrix natrix | reverse complement strand
GCTCTGGACAAAAGTAACGTTTTCTGGCTGAATTAAGGTTTTTTACCAATTCTTGGATACGAACTCCTCAGGGAAAATTCAGATCAGCGAATGTAGTGGTTTTGTAGCTTCCCCGACCCCGGACCCAACTAAGATGTGTATGTGGTTTCGAACCGAGCTCTGGGTCAAAAGTTAGGTTTTCTGGCTGAATTCAGGTTTTTTACCAATTCTGGGATACGATTTAGTCTAACTCCTCAAGGGAAAGCTCAGATCAGCGAATGGAGTGGTTTTTTAGCTTCCCCGACCCAGGACACAACTAAGATATGTATGTGGTTGAAACGAGCTCTGGGTCCGAAAGTTCCTTTTTCTGGCTGTATTGAGTTCCTTTGCCAATTGGGAGATGAGCTTTGGTCAGATCAGCAAATGGAGTGGTTTTTAGCTTTCCTGTCATGGACATAACCAATATGTGTTTCGTGTTCGAAACTGAGCTCTGGGTCAAAAGTTAGGTTTTCTGGCTGAGTTCAGGTTTTTTGCCAATTCTGGGATACGATTTAGTCTAACTCCTCAGGGAAAGTTCAGATCCGCGAATGGAATGGTTCTTTAGCTTCCCCGACCCAGGACACCACTAAATGATATGTGTATGTTGTTCGAAACGAGCTCTGGGTCAATAAGTTACGTTTTCTGGCTGAATTGAGTTCCTTTGCCATTTGGGAGATGAGCTTTGGTCAGATCAGCGAAATGGAGTGGTTTTTTAGCTTTCCTGTCATGGGACATAACCAAAATGTGTTTCGTATTCGAAACAGCTCTGGGTCAAAAGTCACCTTTTCTGGCTGAATAGAGGTCCTTTGTCCAATTGGGAGATGAGCTTTTGTCTAAGTCCTCAGGGAAAGTTCAGATGTGCGAATGGAGTGGTTTTTTAGCTTCCCGACTCAGGACACCAGTAACATGTGCATGTGGTTCGAAAGTGAGTCTTGGGTCAAAATTTACGTTTCTGGCTGAATTGGGCTCTTTTGCCAATTCTGAGGTACGCTTAGGTCTAACTGCTCAGGAAAAGCTCAAATCAGCGAATGGAGTGGTTTTTTAGCTTCCCGACCAGGACACCAGTAACATGTGCATGTGGTTCGAAAGTGAGCTCTGGGTCAAAAGTTACGTTTTCTGGCTGAGTTGGGCTCTCTTGCCAATTCTGATGTAAGCTTTGGTCTAACTCCTCGGGGAAATCTCAGATCAGCGAATGGAGTGGTTCTTTCGCTTCCCCGACTTAGGAGACCAGTAACATGTGCATGTGGTTCGAAAGTGAGCTCTAGGTCAAAAGTTACGCTTCTGGCTGAATTGGGCTCTTTTGCCAATTCTGATGTAAGCTTTGGTCTAACTCCTCAGGGAAAGTTCAGATCAGCGAATGGAGTGGTTTTTTAGCTTCTCCGACCAAGGACTAAACTAAGATGTGTATGTTGTTGAAACGAGCTCTGGGCCAAAAGTTCCTTTTTCTGGCTGTAATTGAGTTCCTTTGCCAATTGGGAGATGAGCTTTGGTCAGATCAGCGAATGGAGTAATTTTTTAGCTTTCCGTCATGGGACAAACCAAAATGTGTTTCGTGTTCGAAACGAGCTCTGGGTCAAAAGTTACCTTTTCTGGCTAAATAGAGGTCCTTTGTCAATTGGGAGATGAGCTTTTGTCTAAGTCCTCAGGGAAAGCTCAGATGTCCGAATGGAATCGTTCTTTAGCTTCCCCGACCCAGGACCCAACTAAGATGTGTACGTGGTTTCGAACCGATATCTGGGTCAAAAGTTCCGTATTCTGGCTGAATAGAGTTCCTTTGCCAATTGGGAGATGACCTTTGGTCAGATCAGCGAATGGAGTGTTTTTTTAGCTTTCCTGTCATGGGACATAACCAATATGTGTGTCGTGTTCGAAACTGAGCTCTCGGTCAAAAGTAACGTTTTCTGGCTGAATTCAGGTTTTTTGCCAATTCTTGGATACGATTTAGTCTAACTCCTCAGGGAAAGCTCAGATCAGCGAATGGAGTGGTTTTTTTTAGCTTCCCTGATTCAGAACACCAGTAACGTGCATATGGTTCGAAAGTGAGCTCTGCGTCAAAAGTTACGTTTCTGGTTGAATTGGGCTCTTTTGCCAATTCTGATGTAAGCTTTGGTCTAACTCCCCAGGGCATGCTCAGAATGTGAGCTCTGGGTGAAAAGTTACGTTTCTGGCTTAATTGAGTTCCTTTGCCAATTGGGAGTTGACATTTGGCCAGATCAGCGAATGGAGTGTTTTTTTAGCTTTCCTGTCATGGGACATAACCAATATGTGTTTCGTGTTCGAAACCGAGCTCTGGGTCAAAAGTTAGGTTTTCTGGCTGAGTTCAGGTTTTTTGCCAATTGTGGGATGCGATTTAGTCTAACTCCTCAGGGAAACCTCAGATCAGCGAATGGAGTGGTTTTGTAGCTTCCCTGACCCCGGACCCAACTAAGATGTGTATGTGGCTCCGAACCGAGCTCTGGGTCAAAAGTTAGGTTTTCTGGCTGAATTCAGGTTTTTTGCCAATTCTGGGATACGATTTAGTCTAACTCCTCAGGGAAACCTCAGATCAGCGAATGGAGTGGTTTTTTAGCTTCTCCGACCCAGGACTCCACTAAGATGTGTATGTTGTTGAAACGAGCTCTAGGCCGAAAGTTCCTTTTTCTGGCTGTATTGAGTTCCTTTGCCAATTGGGAGATGAGCTTTGGTCAGATCATCGAATGGAGTGATTTTTTAGCTTTCCTGTCATGGGACATATCCAAAATGTGTTTCGTGTTCGAAACAGCTCTGGGTCAAAAGTCACCTTTTCTGGCTGAATAGAGGTTTTATTTATTTTATTTATTATTCATATTTATAGACCGCCCCCTCTCCCGAAAGGGACTCGGGGCGGTGTACAGTCACTAAAATGCGTTATAAAATACATACATAAAACAGTTAAATAATTAAATACGTAGGTGGAGGAGGTTGCAAGACTGTATATAGAATAATAAATATAGTACATTAAAAGCTTATTAAAACCCCAAACCCAATTAAAAATGAATAAATCCCCGGGAGGTAAAACTAAGAAAGTGCCAGGCCAGCTGATTGAAATAGGTGAGTCTTTAACTTTTGCCGGAAGGAACGGAGGTCGGTGGTAGTTCGAATGTCTGGGGGGAGGTCATTCCAGAGGGTTGGGCCCATCACAGAGAAGGATCTACTCCTAGGTGTCGCCCGCTGGCATTGCCTAGCAGACGGCACCAGGAGGAGCCCCTCTCTGTGTGAGCGGATAGGTCGCAGGGACGTGTGTGGTAGGATGCGATCCTGCAGATACCTAGGTCCTATGCCATGGAGCGCTTTAAAGATGGTAATCAATACCTTGAAACGCACCCGAAAGGCCACAGATAGCCAGTGCAGCTCGCGCAGGAGAGGTGTTACGTGGGAGTAACAAGTACTTCCCATAATAACCCGCGCGGCTGCATTCTGAACTAGCTGCAGCCTCCGGATGCGTCCCAAGGGAAGCCCCATGTAGAGGGCATTGCAGTAGTCCAGGCGAGACGTCACCAGCGCATGAGTGACCGTGCGCAGGGCACTCCGGTCCAGTAGGGGGCGCAATTGGCGCACCAGGCGAACCTGGTGGAACGCCCCCCTTGCCACGGCTGCCACATGGTCCTCCATTGACAGCCGGGCATCGAGGAGGACGCCCAAATTGCGCGCCCGCTCCACAGGGGACAGCTGTTCGCCCCCTATGGCCAGCGATGGGGTCAGCTGGCTGAACCGAGGCGCCGGTACCCACAGCCACTCGGTCTTGGAGGGGTTGAGTTTGAGTCTGTTGTCCCCCATCCAGACCCCGACGGCTTCCAAACACCGGGACATCACTTCGACAGCCTCGTTGGGGTGGTTTGGGGTTGAAATATACAGCTGAGTATCATCAGCGTAAAGATGGTACTCAACCCCAAAACCACGGATGATCTCGCCCAGCGGCTTCACATATGCGTTGAACAGGAGAGGCGAGAGGACCGACCCCTGTGGCACCCCACAAGTGAGTGGCCTCAGGGACGACCTCTGCCCCCCTGTCAACACACATTGCTTCCGGTCGGAGAGGTAGGAGCCGAACCACCGCAAAACGGTGCCTCCGACTCCCATCCCCTCCAACCGGCGCAATAGGATACCATGGTCGATGGTATCAAAAGCCGCCGAGAGATCTAATAGGACCAGGATAGAGGAACAACCCCTATCTCTGGCCCTCCAGAGATCATCAACCAAAGCGACCAAGGCTGTCTCAGTGCTGTGCCCGGGTCGGAAGCCGGACTGGCGTGGGTCTAGATAGTCGGATTCGTCTAGGTGTCGTGGAAATTGCTGCGCCACCACATTCTCAACAACCTTCGCCACGAAGGGGAGGTTGGAGACTGGACGATAATTAGCTAGCTCCATTGGGTCGAGCGAGGGTCTCTTGAGCAAGGGTCTCACCACCTCCTCTTTCAAGGCGGTAGGTAAGTATCCCTCACCCAATGAGGCGTTCACCAGGCCCAGGAGCCAGCCTCGTGTCACCTCCCAGGCTGCCAGTACCAGCCAGGAGGGGCACGGGTCCGTTAAACATGTGGTAGGTCGCAGCCGTCCACGCAACCTGTCCAAATCCTCGGGGGCAACAGAGGTCCTTTGTCAATTGGGAGATGAGCTTTTGTCTAAGTCCTCAGGGAAAGCTCAGATGTGCGAATGGAATGGTTCTTTAGCTTCCCCGACCCAGGACCCAACTAAGATGTGTACGTGGTTTCGAACCGATAGAGTTCCTTTGCCATTTGGGAGATAAGCTTTGGTCTAACTCCTCAGGGAAAGCTCAGATCAGCGAATGGAGTGGTTTTTTAGCTTCCTGACTCAGGACACCAGTAACATGTGCATGTGGTTCGAAAGTGAGTTCTGGGTCAAAATTTACATTTCTGGCTGAATTGGGCTCTTTTGCCAATTCTGATGTAAGCTTTGGTCTAACTCCCCAGGGAATGCTCAGAAAGTGAGCTCTGGGTCAAAAGTTACGTTTCTGGCTGAATTGGGCTCTTTTGCCAATTCTGATGTAAGCTTTGGTCCAACTCCTCGGGGAAATCTCAGATCAGCGAATGGAGTGGTTCTTTCGCTTCCCCGGCTCAGGACACCAGTAACATGTACATGTGGTTCGAAAGTGAGCTCTGGGTCAAACGTGACGTTTCTGGCTGAATTGGGCTCTTTTGCCAATTCTCATGTAAGCTTTGGCCTGACTGCTCAGGGAAAGCTCAGATCAGCGAATGGAGTGGTTTTTTAGCTTCCCGACTAAGGACACCAGTAACATGTGCATGTTGTTCCAAAGTGAGCTCTGGGTCAAAAGTTACGTTTCTGCCTGAGTTGGGCTCTTTTGCCAATTCTGATGTAAGCTTTGGTCTAACTCTTCAGGGAAAGTTCAGATCAGCGAATAAAGTGGATTTTTTCCTTCCCCGACTCAGGAGACCACTAACATATGCATGTCATTCGAAACTGAGCTCTGGGTAAAATGTTACGTTTCTGGCTGAATTGGGCTCTTTTGCCAATTCTTACTTACTTACTTACTTTATTTAGATTTCTAGACCGCCCCCTCTCCCGAAAGGGACTCGGGGCGGTGTACAGTCAAATTAAAACACAAATACATAGGAATAAATATAAATACACAAATCTTAAATTAAATGAGGAGGTTAGAAGACTGTATCTTAAAGTAAAGCAGTTAAAACCTTAAAAACATCCCCAATTAAAACCCAAACCCAATTAAAATAAATCCCCGGGAGGTAAAACTAAGAGAGTGCCAGGCCAGCTGATTGAAACAGGTGAGTCTTTAACTTTTAACGGAAGGAACGGAGGTCGGTGGTGGTTCGAATGTCGGGGGGGAGGTCATTCCAGAGGGTTGGGCCCATCACAGAGAAGGACCTACTCCTAGGTGTCGCCCGCTGACACTGCCTAGCGGACGGCACCAGGAGGAGTCCCTCCCTGTGTGAGCGGATAGGTCGCAGGGACGTGTGTGGTAGGATGCGATCCTGCAGATAACTAATTCTGATGAAAGCTTTGGTATAACTCCTCGGGGAAATCTCATATCAGCGAATGGAGTGGTTTTTTTTAGCTTCCCTGATTCAGAACACCAGTAACGTGCATATGGTTCGAAAGTGAGCTCTGGGTCAAAAGTTACGTTTCTGGTTGAATTGGGCTCTTTTGCCAATTCTGATGTAAGCTTTGGTCTAACTCCCCAGGGAATGCTCAGAAAGTGAGCTCTGGGTCAAAAGTTCCCTTTTCTGGCTTAATTGAGTTCCTTTGCCAATTGGGAGATGACCTTTGGTCAGATCAGCGAATGGAGTGGTTTTTTAGCTTTCCTGTCATGGGACATAACCAATATGTGTTTCGTGTTCGAAACCAAGCTCTGGGTCAAAAGTTAGGTTTTCTGGCTGAGTTCAGGTTTTTTGCCAATTCTGGGATGCGATTTACTCTAACTCCTCAGAGAAAGTTCAGATCCGCGAATGGAATGGTTCTTTAGCTTCCCCGACCCAGGACACCACTAATATGTGTATGTTCTTCGAAACCGAGCTCTGGGTCAAAAATTACGTTTTCTGGCTGAATTGAGTTCCTTTGCCATTTGGTAGATGAGCTTTGGTCAGATCAGCGAATGGAGTGGTTTTTTTTTAGCTTTCCTGTCGTATTCGAAACTGAGCTCTTGGACAAAAGTAACGTTTTCTGGCTGAATTAAGGTTTTTTACCAATTCTTGGATACGATTTAGTCTAACTCCTCAGGGAAAATTCAGATCAGCGAATGTAGTGGTTTTGTAGCTTCCCCGACCCCGGACCCAACTAAGATGTGTATGTGGTTTCGAACCGAGCTCTGGGTCAAAAGTTAGGTTTTCTGGCTGAATTCAGGTTTTTTGCCAATTCTGGGATACGATTTAGTCTAACTCCTCAGGGAAACCTCAGATCAGCGAATGGAGTGGTTTTTTAGCCTCTCCGACCCAGGACTCCACTAAGATGTGTATGTTGTTGAAACGAGCTCTGGGCCGAAAGTTCCTTTTTCTGGCTGTATTGAGTTCCTTTGCCAATTGGGAGATGAGCTTTGGTCAGATCAGCGAAATGGAGTGGTTTTTTAGCTTTCCTGTCATGGGACATAACCAATATGTGTTTCGTGTTCGAAACTGAGCTCTGGGTCAAATATTAGGTTTTCTGGCTGAATTCAGGTTTTTTCCCAATTCTGGGATACGATTTAGTCTAACTCCTCAGGGAAAGCTCAGATCAGCGAATGGAATGGTTCTTTAGCTTCCCCGACCCAGGACACCACTAATATGTGTATATGTGTATGTTGTTCGAAACGAGCTCTGGGTCAAAATTACGTTTTCTGGCTGAATTGAGTTCCTTTGCCATTTGGGAGATGAGCTTTGGTCAGATCAGCAAATGGAGTGGTTTTTTAGCTTTCCTGTCATGGGACATAACCAAAATGTGTTTCGTATTCGAAACAGCTCTGGGTCAAAAGTCACCTTTTCTGGCTGAATAGAGGTCCTTTGTCAATTGGGAGATGAGCTTTTGTCTAAGTCCTCAGGGAAAGTTCAGATGTGCGAATGGAGTGGTTTTTTAGCTTCCCGACTCAGGACACCAGTAACATGTGCATGTGGTTCGAAAGTGAGTTTTGGTTCAAAATTTCGTTTCTGGCTGAATTGGGCTCTTTTGCCAATTCTGAGGTACGCTTAGGTCTAACTGCTCAGGAAAGCTCAAATCAGTGAATGGAGTGGTTTTTTAGCTTCCCGACCAAGGACACCAGTAACATGTGCATGTGGTTCGAAAGTGAGCTCTGGGTCAAAAGTTACGTTTTCTGGCTGAGTTGGGCTCTCTTGCCAATTCTGATGTAAGCTTTGGTCTAACTCCTCGGGGAAATCTCAGATCAGCGAATGGAGTGGTTCTTTCGCTTCCCCGACTTAGGAGACCAGTAACATGTGCATGTGGTTCGAAAGTGAGCTCTAGGTCAAAAGTTACGCTTCTGGCTGAATTGGGCTCTTTTGCCAATTCTGATGTAAGCTTTGGTCTAACTCCTCAGGGAAAGTTCAGATCAGCGAATGGAGTGGTTTTTTAGCTTCTCCGACCAAGGACTAAACTAAGATGTGTATGTTGTTGAAACGAGCTCTGGGCCAAAAGTTCCTTTTTCTGGCTGTATTGAGTTCCTTTGCCAATTGGGAGATGAGCTTTGGTCAGATCAGCGAATGGAGTAATTTTTTAGCTTTCCTGTCATGGGACAAACCAAAATGTGTTTCGTGTTCGAAACAGCTCTGGGTCAAAAGTTACCTTTTCTGGCTGAATAGAGGTCCTTTGTCAATTGAGAGATGAGCTTTTGTCTAAGTCCTCAGGGAAAGCTCAGATGTGCGAATGGAATGGTTCTTTAGCTCCCCCGACCCAGGACCCAACTAAGATGTGTACGTGGTTTCGAACCGATATCTGGGTCAAAAGTTCCGTATTCTGGCTGAATAGAGTTCCTTTGCCAATTGGGAGATAACCTTTGGTCAGATCAGCGAATGGAGTGTTTTTTTAGCTTTCCTGTCATGGGACATAACCAATATGTGTGTCGTGTTCGAAACTGAGCTCTGGGTCAAAAGTAACGTTTTCTGGCTGAATTCAGGTTTTTTGCCAATTCTTGGATACGATTTAGTCTAACTCCTCAGGGAAAGCTCAGATCAGCGAATGGAGTGGTTTTTTAGCTTCCCGACTCAGGACACCAGTAACATGTGCATGTGGTTCGAAAGTGAGCTCTGGGTCAAAAGTTACGTTTCTGGCTGAATTGGGCTCTTTTGCCAATTCTGATGTAAGCTTTGGTCTAACTCCTCGGGGAAATCTCAGATCAGCAAATTGAGTGGTTCATTCGCTTCCCCGACTCAGGACACCAGTAACATGTGCATGTGGTTCGAAACTGAGCTCTGGGTAAAATGTTACGTTTCTGGCTGAATTGGGCTCTTTTGCCAATTCTGATGTAAGCTTTGGTCTAACTCCTCGGGGAAATCTCAGATCAGCGAATGGAGTGGTTCTTTTGCTTCCCCGACTCCGGAGAGCACTAACATATGCATGTCGTTCGAAAGTGAGCTCAGATGAGCGAATGGAATTGTTCTTTAGCTTCCCCGATTTAGGACACCAGTAATATGTGTATGTTTGAAACCGAGCTCTGGGTCAAAAATTACGTTTTCTGGCTGAATTGAGTTCCTTTGCCATTGGGAAGTAAGCTTTGGTCTAAATCCTCAGGGAAACCTCAGATCAGCGAATGGAGTGGTTTTTTAGCTTCTCCGACCCAGGACTCCACTAAGATGTGTATGTTGTTGAAACGAGCTCTGGGCCAAAAGTTCCTTTTTCTGGCTGTATTGAGTTCCTTTGCCAATTGGGAGATGAGCTTTGGTCAGATCAGCGAATGGAGTGATTTTTTAGCTTTCCTGTCATGGGACCTAACCAAATATGTGTTTCGTGTTCGAAACAGCTCTGGGTCAAAAGTTACCTTTTCTGGCTGAATAGAGGTCCTTTGTCAATTGGGAGATGAGCTTTTGTCTAAGTCCTCAGGGAAAGCTCAGATGTGCGAATGGAATGGTTCTTTAGCTTCCCCGACCCAGGACCCAACTAAGATGTGTACGTGGTTTGAACCGATATCTGGGTCAAAAGTTCCGTATTCTGGCTGAATAGAGTTCCTTTGCCAATTGGGAGATGACCTTTGGTCAGATCAGCGAATGGAGTGTTTTTTTAGCTTTCCTGTCATGGGACATAACCAATATGTGTGTCGTGTTCGAAACTGAGCTCTCGGTCAAAAGTAACGTTTTCTGGCTGAATTCAGGTTTTTTGCCAATTCTTGGATACGATTTAGTCTAACTCCTCAGGGAAAGCTCAGATCAGCGAATGGAGTGGTTTTTTAGCTTCCCGACTCAGGACACCAGTAACATGTGCATGTGGTTCGAAAGTGAGTTCTGGGTCAAAATTTACGTTTCTGGCTGAATTGGGCTCTTTTGCCAATTCTGATGTAAGCTTTGGTCTAACTCCTCGGGGAAATCTCAGATCAGCGAATGGAGTGGTTCTTTCGCTTCCCGACTAAGGACACCAGTAACATGTGCATGTTGTTCCAAAGTGAGCTCTGGGTCAAAAGTTACGTTTCTGCCTGAGTTGGGCTCTTTTGCCAATTCTGATGTAAGCTTTGGTCTAACTCTTCAGGGAAAGTTCAGATCAGCGAATAAAGTGGATTTTTTCCTTCCCCGACTCAGGAGACCACTAACATATGCATGTCATTCGAAACTGAGCTCTGGGTAAAATGTTACGTTTCTGGCTGAATTGGGCTCTTTTGCCAATTCTTACTTGTGAATGCATGACAGTAGTTTGGTTCAGGCCTTGTTGAAGCTGAAACGAAAGTAGGCCATGAGAATGTGACCTTTAACATACATAATGCTTGCATAGGTTGATGGTTAACTGCAAATATCTAACTGTGTATAGGATGTTTGCTGACCACAATATTTAACTAACCGTTTATCTAGCTTAGCATAGCGTTTGTATAGGTTGTTGGTTAACTGCAAATATCTAACTGTGTATACAATGCATTATTAGGGATGTTTTTGAAAACCCCTTAACTGCTACATACCTATTAATTATTTTCTTGTGGAAAATTACTGAAGGTATTTCTTTGTATGTGTCCACTCCCCCGCCCTAAAAAAACTGCTTAATAAAAAGGGTCTGTACAGAACATGTCAGGAGGAATGTAGCCATACATCCTCCAAGCTCTGTGCTTGCCTACCTCGAACTAACTCTTTGTGTGGTGTCTTAATTTGCGGCCTTCGTCCACGTGTGGACCCTCCAAATTCCCGGTGAGGACCGGGGCTCGTTCTCCCACCCAAGGGAGAACCCTGAAGGCCCAGACAGGCGAACCCGGGCTCAAATATGTCGCGAACCTTGCAGCGACATCTGGGGGCTCGTCCTGTCCTGTCTTGGTGTCTTCATGGGCACGATCGTTGTCTAGCGGTGTGCTCTCCTTCACTCCTGTGAACTTACCCGGCCGGACGCGCCACTGTGCACACGTAAGTCATGGGCTCCTCGGGCTGAAAGGTTTCTGCTCATCACCGAGAGGAACTTTTCGCTCTCGTGAAGCGTACTAATTCTCTCCAAAAGATTAATAGCATCACTGTCTATCCGCTTTCTCGAAAATCTATCGCTTACTCTCTATCCTAATTCTCCTTCAGACGATTCTTCCGTTTCTTTTGTTCCTAATCCTTCTCCTTCGGACGAAACCCCGAAGGTTTCACCACCTCCTTATGAGGCCCCCAAAGTCTCAGTCGCTTCCTCCGCTCCCCTGGCGGAGACTTCTGCTTCTTTTCCTACTGAAACTCCTACTGACTTTCCTGACGTAGATCCACGGGCTGGCTCCTTTTCTGCCTTTGTTGCCTTGTATGTATGTATGAAATGAAGGAAGTTCCTACTAAAGGTTTGCCTTCAACCTGAGTAAAAACCCTCTGCACATTTTTCTGACCAACCTACTCTATTAGTCCTAAAGTAAAAACCTGGCCTCCAGAAGGCAGTTTTGATTTAGATTTTGTCAACAAATTTGCTGATTTTCTGGCCACCATCAGATGAATCAAGGGCCCCACCCAGATGCAAATGATGTGTTAATGAAAGTCTCCATACATCTTGGATCTTTAAAAATATGCCAGCATGAGCCAACCTAGAACCCTGGCTGAATGCAAACAATGTGTGGACAAACATCTCTGTACATTGTTTTTATACATCTTGATATTTAAACATGCCAGCGCGTGCTGGGATATCAAGATAGAATTTGGATCTTTAAAAATTAGCCAACGTCCGTTGGCAGATCCAAATTAGAAACGAACACCCCAGGGCAGAGACAGGCATTAACTATCTAGTGCTTAAGGAGATAGAACAGCCGGGTCACTTCAAGCAAAAGTAAGAAATTTAGCAGGTAACAAAAAGGTAAAGCCTGTCTGAATGGAAGACCTAGGTAATTGGACTGATTTTATTAACATTATTTTTTCTATTCCAAAATTTGATTTTTTTATTTTATTTTCAAAATAATTTTTTTTTCAGTGTCTTTTAATTGACTATGTGGTCTGTATGACTTTTCTGCTTGCCTATTGTTCTCAATTCTTTGCTTTCATAAGACTGTTTTTTTTTTGGATGGAAGATGAAATTGTTTATAAGGACTCTTATGAAAGTTTCCTACCTTGCAATATTGTTGTTTTTGTAACACTAAAAATTGTTTTTTGCTATTTTATTTTTTCACATCTTTTTTTAATAAGCTTTTTAACTATATTTCTGACTTTTATTATGTGTGTCAATTTATTTTTAATTTTTTAGAAACTATGTTTTTTTTTTCTTTAGATTTATTTTTGATTATTTTTTTTCTCATCAAAATGCCTGGGGACTGGCACAATTTTGCCATATGCCACTCAACCAGGCCAAGCAAATTGTTTTATTTTGTTCCTAGTGTTTTGGGGCATCCCCCTCTGGGGACAAAGAAGTTAATTTTTATGATTTGGCCTCTAATCACTATGGCAAATGGATGTCACCTATGTTTTCTTTTTTTTGGCTCCTTAGAAATAAATTCATTTATTTAGTTAGGGGGTTGGACTAGAAGACCTCCAAGGTTTTTTCCAACTCTACTATTGTATTATTATTGTATTATCTATTTTTAATTTTTGGCCACATTTTTTTTTCCAGCCTTTATTGCCTTGGGCAAACTTTTTTTTAAAAAAACTGACAATGGCCTGGCCTATTTTTCATTGGCCTTTTTGTAATTTTGTACTAATTGCACCAGTTTTAATTTTTGGGGTTTTTCCTTATAATTCCACAGGTTAAGCCATTGTGGAACGTGTTAATTGGTCCTTCAGGGACTGTTTTTTCAAACATATAAAAAAAGGAGGGATTTTGGGTACCTAGTAATTTGGTGTACCCCAATTTGGCTAATTTGGCATAGGTAACACAATAGATTTAAAAAGTTTGTTTGCCTCCCCCGCAAGGGGGACGAGGATATGCTGTGCTTGTTTTTACAGATTTTTATGGATTCTAGTACGTGATGTTTGTCTAGACAAGAATATTGTCGTACCAGTTCCCAAATCCAGTTCCAGAGATGACCAAGATGACTTTACAGACAGCACAGTGGCCAATACGATCTTGCCAAAACAGCTGTCCAGTGATATGAAAAACCAAAAACCACCAAAGCAGTGCTGAAACAACGACACGACAACTTATGTGCTGCCATTTTTGCCAAGTTTTTAGTCATCATTAGTCATCATTTGTTTATGTTTACTTGTTTTGTCATCTCACCAAAAAACTCATTTGAACAGTGACTGCAATAAAAATCTATGTGTGCAACTAACATTACACACACTGACTTGAACTGTACATGAAACATTTGCTTTTTATATGCTTGGATCCTGTTTGAATTTTGCCTGCAGTAATTCAACACTTCATTGGTTCGAATTATAAGACTATCTTTCATTGAGGATTAATTGCTTATGATCCTCCCTCTGAAAAATGTAACATGTGTTAATGTAGTTAACTGTATATTTTTAAGTAATAAGCCTTATTGTCTCTTATTTCTTCCTCCTATTTTGCTCTTAATAACAGTCATGCCTTTCCTAATGCTGATCCGGAGTGTTGGATGTGCCTTTTTTTTCCAACCACCATTTTATGAGGCCATAGGTTCTGCAGTACCTTTTCAATCTATGGTTGCTCTCCAGAATTCTCTTACTTCACTATCTGAAGTTGTTTTACAGAATAGAAGAGGATTGGATTTGTTATTTTTAAAACAGGGCGGCTTATGTGTAGCTTTAAAAGAAGAATGCTGTTTTTATACTGATAGTTCAGGCATTGTGCTTGATTCTATGGCAGAATTAAATACCCGATTGAAAGAGAGAGAGTCAGAACGCTCCAAGTCTCACACATGGTATCAAGGAATGTTTAACTTTTCTCCATGGCTTACAACTTTGCTTTCAGCCCTTATAGGTCCTTTGATTTTGATTTTGATTGCTTGTATCATTGGTCCTTGTGTTATGGGAAAACTGCTCAGGTTTTTGCGTACTCGCCTGGGTGATATAGATAAAGAAGTTGATGCTACTCGCAAAGATTTAAACCTACTGCAAAATTTGTTACCCTCCTCGCATGACACCTTCAAACAACCGTTGTTAACATTTTCGGATTCAGACTCCGATACAGAAAGTGAGCTTCAATTCCCGGATAAGGTGAATGGTTCTTCTCACTGCCTGCCGGAGGGTGGGCTGTTAGAGGAACGCATAGCCTTGGAGGGATATTGACCTCCTTTTAAAACAAAACAGAGGAGATGTGAATGCATGACAGTAGTTTGGTTCAGGCCTTGTTGAAGCTGAAACGAAAGTAGGCCATGAGAATGTGACCTTTAACATACATAATGCTTGCATAGGTTGATAGTTAACTGCAAATATCTAACTGTGTATAGGATGTTTGCTGACCACAATATTTAACTAACCGTTTATCTAGCTTAGCATAGCGTTTGTATAGGTTGTTGGTTAACTGCAAATATCTAACTGTGTATACAATGCATTATTAGGGATGTTTTTGAAAACCCCTTAACTGCTACATACCTATTAATTATTTTCTTGTGGAAAATTACTGAAGGTATTTCTTTGTATGTGTCCACTCCCCCCGCCCTAAAAAAACTGCTTAATAAAAAGGGTCTGTACAGAACATGTCAGGAGGAATGTAGCCATACATCCTCCAAGCTCTGTGCTTGCCTACCTCGAACTAACTCTTTGTGTGGTGTCTTAATTTGCGGCCTTCGTCCACGTGTGGACCCTCCAAATTCCCGGTGAGGACCGGGGCTCGTTCTCCCACCCAAGGGAGAACCCTGAAGGCCCAAACAGGAGAATCCGGACTCAAGTGTGTCGCGAACCTTGCAGCGACACTTACTTACTTACTTACTTTATTTAGATTTCTAGACCGCCCCCTCTCCCGAAAGGGACTCGGGGCGGTGTACAGTCAAATTAAAACACAAATACATAGGAATAAATATAAATACACAAATCTTAAATTAAATGAGGAGGTTAGAAGACTGTATCTTAAAGTAAAGCAGTTAAAACCTTAAAAACATCCCCAATTAAAACCCAAACCCAATTAAAATAAATCCCCGGGAGGTAAAACTAAGAGAGTGCCAGGCCAGCTGATTGAAACAGGTGAGTCTTTAACTTTTAACGGAAGGAACGGAGGTCGGTGGTGGTTCGAATGTCGGGGGGGAGGTCATTCCAGAGGGTTGGGCCCATCACAGAGAAGGACCTACTCCTAGGTGTCGCTCGCTGACACTGCCTAACGGACGGCACCAGGAGGAGTCCCTCCCTGTGTGAGCGGATAGGTCGCAGGGACGTGTGTGGTAGGATGCGATCCTGCAGATAACTAATTCTGATGAAAGCTTTGGTATAACTCCTCGGGGAAATCTCATATCAGCGAATGGAGTGGTTTTTTTTAGCTTCCCTGATTCAGAACACCAGTAACGTGCATATGGTTCGAAAGTGAGCTCTGGGTCAAAAGTTACGTTTCTGGTTGAATTGGGCTCTTTTGCCAATTCTGATGTAAGCTTTGGTCTAACTCCCCAGGGCATGCTCAGAATGTGAGCTCTGGGTCAAAAGTTACGTTTCTGGCTTAATTGAGTTCCTTTGCCAATTGGGAGTTGACATTTGGCCAGATCAGCGAATGGAGTGTTTTTTTAGCTTTCCTGTCATGGGACATAACCAATATGTGTTTCGTGTTCGAAACCGAGCTCTGGGTCAAAAGTTAGGTTTTCTGGCTGAGTTCAGGTTTTTTGCCAATTCTGGGATGCGATTTAGTCTAACTCCTCAGGGAAACCTCAGATCAGCGAATGGAGTGGTTTTGTAGCTTCCCTGACCCCGGACCCAACTAAGATGTGTATGTGGCTCCGAACCGAGCTCTGGGTCAAAAGTTAGGTTTTCTGGCTGAATTCAGGTTTTTTGCCAATTCTGGGATACGATTTAGTCTAACTCCTCAGGGAAACCTCAGATCAGCGAATGGAGTGGTTTTTTAGCTTCTCCGACCCAGGACTCCACTAAGATGTGTATGTTGTTGAAACGAGCTCTAGGCCGAAAGTTCCTTTTTCTGGCTGTATTGAGTTCCTTTGCCAATTGGGAGATGAGCTTTGGTCAGATCATCGAATGGAGTGATTTTTTAGCTTTCCTGTCATGGGACATATCCAAAATGTGTTTCGTGTTCGAAACAGCTCTGGGTCAAAAGTCACCTTTTCTGGCTGAATAGAGGTTTTATTTATTTTATTTATTATTCATATTTATAGACCGCCCCCTCTCCCGAAAGGGACTCGGGGCGGTGTACAGTCACTAAAATGCGTTATAAAATACATACATAAAACAGTTAAATAATTAAATACGTAGGTGGAGGAGGTTGCAAGACTGTATATAGAATAATAAATATAGTACATTAAAAGCTTATTAAAACCCCAAACCCAATTAAAAATGAATAAATCCCCGGGAGGTAAAACTAAGAAAGTGCCAGGCCAGCTGATTGAAATAGGTGAGTCTTTAACTTTTGCCGGAAGGAACGGAGGTCGGTGGTAGTTCGAATGTCTGGGGGGAGGTCATTCCAGAGGGTTGGGCCCATCACAGAGAAGGATCTACTCCTAGGTGTCGCCCGCTGGCATTGCCTAGCAGACGGCACCAGGAGGAGCCCCTCTCTGTGTGAGCGGATAGGTCGCAGGGACGTGTGTGGTAGGATGCGATCCTGCAGATACCTAGGTCCTATGCCATGGAGCGCTTTAAAGATGGTAATCAATACCTTGAAACGCACCCGTAAGGCCACAGATAGCCAGTGCAGCTCGCGCAGGAGAGGTGTTACGTGGGAGTAACAAGTACTTCCCATAATAACCCGCGCGGCTGCATTCTGAACTAGCTGCAGCCTCCGGATGCGTCCCAAGGGAAGCCCCATGTAGAGGGCATTGCAGTAGTCCAGGCGAGACGTCACCAGCGCATGAGTGACCGTGCGCAGGGCACTCCGGTCCAGTAGGGGGCGCAATTGGCGCACCAGGCGAACCTGGTGGAACGCCCCCCTTGCCACGGCTGCCACATGGTCCTCCATTGACAGCCGGGCATCGAGGAGGACGCCCAAATTGCGCGCCCGCTCCACAGGGGACAGCTGTTCGCCCCCTATGGCCAGCGATGGGGTCAGCTGGCTGAACCGAGGCGCCGGTACCCACAGCCACTCGGTCTTGGAGGGGTTGAGTTTGAGTCTGTTGTCCCCCATCCAGACCCCGACGGCTTCCAAACACCGGGACATCACTTCGACAGCCTCGTTGGGGTGGTTTGGGGTTGAAATATACAGCTGAGTATCATCAGCGTAAAGATGGTACTCAACCCCAAAACCACGGATGATCTCGCCCAGCGGCTTCACATATGCGTTGAACAGGAGAGGCGAGAGGACCGACCCCTGTGGCACCCCACAAGTGAGTGGCCTCAGGGACGACCTCTGCCCCCCTGTCAACACACATTGCTTCCGGTCGGAGAGGTAGGAGCCGAACCACCGCAAAACGGTGCCTCCGACTCCCATCCCCTCCAACCGGCGCAATAGGATACCATGGTCGATGGTATCAAAAGCCGCCGAGAGATCTAATAGGACCAGGATAGAGGAACAACCCCTATCTCTGGCCCTCCAGAGATCATCAACCAAAGCGACCAAGGCTGTCTCAGTGCTGTGCCCGGGTCGGAAGCCGGACTGGCGTGGGTCTAGATAGTCGGATTCGTCTAGGTGTCGTGGAAATTGCTGCGCCACCACATTCTCAACAACCTTCGCCACGAAGGGGAGGTTGGAGACTGGACGATAATTAGCTAGCTCCATTGGGTCGAGCGAGGGTCTCTTGAGCAAGGGTCTCACCACCTCCTCTTTCAAGGCGGTAGGTAAGTATCCCTCACCCAATGAGGCGTTCACCAGGCCCAGGAGCCAGCCTCGTGTCACCTCCCAGGCTGCCAGTACCAGCCAGGAGGGGCACGGGTCCGTTAAACATGTGGTAGGTCGCAGCCGTCCACGCAACCTGTCCAAATCCTCGGGGGCAACAGAGGTCCTTTGTCAATTGGGAGATGAGCTTTTGTCTAAGTCCTCAGGGAAAGCTCAGATGTGCGAATGGAATGGTTCTTTAGCTTCCCCGACCCAGGACCCAACTAAGATGTGTACGTGGTTTCGAACCGATAGAGTTCCTTTGCCATTTGGGAGATAAGCTTTGGTCTAACTCCTCAGGGAAAGCTCAGATCAGCGAATGGAGTGGTTTTTTAGCTTCCTGACTCAGGACACCAGTAACATGTGCATGTGGTTCGAAAGTGAGTTCTGGGTCAAAATTTACATTTCTGGCTGAATTGGGCTCTTTTGCCAATTCTGATGTAAGCTTTGGTCTAACTCCCCAGGGAATGCTCAGAAAGTGAGCTCTGGGTCAAAAGTTACGTTTCTGGCTGAATTGGGCTCTTTTGCCAATTCTGATGTAAGCTTTGGTCCAACTCCTCGGGGAAATCTCAGATCAGCGAATGGAGTGGTTCTTTCGCTTCCCCGACTCAGGACACCAGTAACATGTACATGTGGTTCGAAAGTGAGCTCTGGGTCAAACGTGACGTTTCTGGCTGAATTGGGCTCTTTTGCCAATTCTCATGTAAGCTTTGGCCTGACTGCTCAGGGAAAGCTCAGATCAGCGAATGGAGTGGTTTTTTAGCTTCCCGACTAAGGACACCAGTAACATGTGCATGTTGTTCCAAAGTGAGCTCTGGGTCAAAAGTTACGTTTCTGCCTGAGTTGGGCTCTTTTGCCAATTCTGATGTAAGCTTTGGTCTAACTCTTCAGGGAAAGTTCAGATCAGCGAATAAAGTGGATTTTTTCCTTCCCCGACTCAGGAGACCACTAACATATGCATGTCATTCGAAACTGAGCTCTGGGTAAAATGTTACGTTTCTGGCTGAATTGGGCTCTTTTGCCAATTCTTACTTACTTACTTACTTTATTTAGATTTCTAGACCGCCCCCTCTCCCGAAAGGGACTCGGGGCGGTGTACAGTCAAATTAAAACACAAATACATAGGAATAAATATAAATACACAAATCTTAAATTAAATGAGGAGGTTAGAAGACTGTATCTTAAAGTAAAGCAGTTAAAACCTTAAAAACATCCCCAATTAAAACCCAAACCCAATTAAAATAAATCCCCGGGAGGTAAAACTAAGAGAGTGCCAGGCCAGCTGATTGAAACAGGTGAGTCTTTAACTTTTAACGGAAGGAACGGAGGTCGGTGGTGGTTCGAATGTCGGGGGGGAGGTCATTCCAGAGGGTTGGGCCCATCACAGAGAAGGACCTACTCCTAGGTGTCGCCCGCTGACACTGCCTAGCGGACGGCACCAGGAGGAGTCCCTCCCTGTGTGAGCGGATAGGTCGCAGGGACGTGTGTGGTAGGATGCGATCCTGCAGATAACTAATTCTGATGAAAGCTTTGGTATAACTCCTCGGGGAAATCTCATATCAGCGAATGGAGTGGTTTTTTTTAGCTTCCCTGATTCAGGACACCAGTAACGTGCATATGGTTCGAAAGTGAGCTCTGGGTCAAAAGTTACGTTTCTGGTTGAATTGGGCTCTTTTGCCAATTCTGATGTAAGCTTTGGTCTAACTCCCCAGGGCATGCTCAGAATGTGAGCTCTGGGTCAAAAGTTACGTTTCTGGCTTAATTGAGTTCCTTTGCCAATTGGGAGTTGACATTTGGCCAGATCAGCGAATGGAGTGTTTTTTTAGCTTTCCTGTCATGGGACATAACCAATATGTGTTTCGTGTTCGAAACCGAGCTCTGGGTCAAAAGTTAGGTTTTCTGGCTGAGTTCAGGTTTTTTGCCAATTCTGGGATGCGATTTACTCTAACTCCTCAGTTAAAGTTCAGATCCGCGAATGGAATGCTTCTTTGGCTTCCCCGACCCAGGACACCACTAATATCTGTATGTTGTTCGAAACCGAGCTCTGGGTCAAACATTACGTTTTCTGGCTGAATTGAGTTCCTTTGCCATTTGGTAGATGAGCTTTGGTCAGATCAGCGAATGGAGTGGGTTTTTTTAGCTTTCCTGTCGTATTCGAAACTGAGCTCTGGGACAAAAGTAACGTTTTCTGGCTGAATTAAGGTTTTTTACCAATTCTTGGATACGATTTAGTCTAACTCCTCAGGGAAAATTCAGATCAGCGAATGGAGTGGTTTTGTAGCTTCCCCGACCCCGGACACAACTAAGATGTGTACGTGGATCCGAACCGAGCTCTGGGTCAAAAGTTAGGTTTTCTGGCTGAATTCAGGTTTTTTGCCAATTCTGGGATACGATTTACTCTAACTCCTCAGGGAAAGTTCAGATCAGCGAATGGAGTGGTTTTTTAGCTTCCCCGACGCAGGACACAACTAAGATATGTATGTGGTTAAACGAGCTGCCCTTTTCTGGCTTAATTGAGTTCCTTTACCAATTGGGAGATGAGCTTTGGTCTAACTCCTCAAGGGAAAGCTCAGATCAGCGAATGGAGTGGTTTTTTAGCTTCCCGGACCTAGGACACCACTAATATGTGTATATGTGTATGTTGTTCGAAACCGAGCTCTGGGTCAAAAATTACGTTTTCTGGCTGAATTGAGTTCCTTTGCCATTTGGGAGATGAGCTTTGGTCAGATCAGCGAATGGAGTTTTTTTTTTTAGCTTTCCTGTCGTATTCGAAACTGAGCTCTGGGAGAAAAGTAACGTTTTCTGGCTGAATTAAGGTTTTTTACCAATTCTTGGATACGATTTAACTCCTCAGGGAAAATTCAGATCAGCGAATGGAGTGGTTTTGTAGCTTCCCCGACGTCGGACCCAACTAAGAAGTGTACGTGGTTCCGAACCGAGCTCTGGGTCAAAAGTTAGGTTTTCTGGCTGAATTCAGGTTTTTTGCCAATTCTGGGATACGATTTAGTCTAACTCCTCAGGGAAAGTTCAGATCAGCGAATGGAGTGGTTTTTTAGCTTCCCCGACCCAGGACACAACTAAGATATGTATGTGGTGGAAACGAGCTGGGGGTCAAAAGTTCCCTTTTCTGGCTTAATTGAGTTCCTTTACCAATTGGGAGATGAGCTTTGGTCTAACTCCTCAAGGGAAAGCTCATATCAGCGAATGGAGTGGTTTTTTAGCTTCCCGGACCCAGGACACAACTAACATATGTATGAGGTTGAAACGAGCTCTTGGTCAAAAGTTCCCTTTTCTGGCTTAATTGAGTTCCTTTGCCAATTGGGAGATGACCTTTGGTCAGATCAGCAAATGGAGTGGTTTTTTAGCTTTCCTGTCATGGGACATAACCAATATGTGTTTCGTATTCGAAACTGAGCTCTGGGTCAAAAGTTAGGTTTTCTGGCTGAGTTCAGGTTTTTTGCCAATTCTGGGATACGATTTAGTCTAACTCCTCAGGGAAAGTTCAAATCTGCGAATGGAATGGTTCTTTAGCTTCCCCGACCCAGGACACCACTAATATGTGTATATGTGTATGTTGTTCGAAACCGAGCTCTGGGTCAAAAATTACGTTTTCTGGCTGAATTGAGTTCCTTTGCCATTTGGGAGATGAGCTTTGGTCAGATCAGCGAATGGAGTGGTTTTTTTTAGCTTTCCTGTCGTATTCGAAACTGAGCTCTGGGACAAAAGTAACGTTTTCTGGCTGAATTAAGGTTTTTTACCAATTCTTGGATACGATTTAGTCTAACTCCTCAGGGAAAATTCAGATCAGCGAATGGAGTGGTTTTGTAGCTTCCCCGACCCCGGACCCAACTAAGATGTGTATGTGGCTCCGAACCGAGCTCTGGGTCAAAAGTTAGGTTTTCTGGCTGAATTCAGGTTTTTTGCCAATTCTGGGATACAATTTAGTCTAACTCCTCAGGGAAACCTCAGATCAGCGAATGGAGTGGTTTTTTAGCCTCTCCGACCCAGGACTCCACTAAGATGTGTATGTTGTTGAAACGAGCTCTGGGCCGAAAGTTCCTTTTTCTGGCTGTATTGAGTTCCTTTGCCAATTGGGAGATGAGCTTTGGTCAGATCAGCAAATGGAGTGGTTTTTTAGCTTTCCTGTCATGGGACATAACCAATATGTGTTTCGTGTTCGAAACTGAGCTCTGGGTCAAAAGTTAGGTTTTCTGGCTGAGTTCAGGTTTTTTGCCAATTCTGGGATACGATTTAGTCTAACTCCTCAGGGAAAGTTCAGATCCGCGAATGGAATGGTTCTTTAGCTTCCCCGACCCAGGACACCACTAATATGTGTATATGTGTATGTTGTTCGAAACCGAGCTCTGGGTCAATAATTACGTTTTCTGGCTGAATTGAGTTCCTTTGCCATTTGGGAGATGAGCTTTGGTCAGATCAGCAAATGGAGTGGTTTTTTAGCTTTCCTGTCATGGGACATAACCAAAATGTGTTTCGTATTCGAAACAGCTCTGGGTCAAAAGTCACCTTTTCTGGCTGAATAGAGGTCCTTTGTCAATTGGGAGATGAGCTTTTGTCTAAGTCCTCAGGGAAAGTTCAGATGTGCGAATGGAGTGGTTTTTTAGCTTCCCGACTCAGGACACCAGTAACATGTGCATGTGGTTCGAAAGTGAGTTTTGGTTCAAAATTTTCGTTTCTGGCTGAATTGGGCTCTTTTGCCAATTCTGAGGTACGCTTAGGTCTAACTGCTCAGGAAAAGCTCAAATCAGTGAATGGAGTGGTTTTTTAGCTTCCCGACCAAGGACACCAGTAACATGTGCATGTGGTTCGAAAGTGAGCTCTGGGTCAAAAGTTACGTTTCTGCCTGAGTTGGGCTCTCTTGCCAATTCTGATGTAAGCTTTGGTCTAACTCCTCGGGGAAATCTCAGATCAGCGAATGGAGTGGTTCTTTCGCTTCCCCGACTTAGGAGACCAGTAACATGTGCATGTGGTTCGAAAGTGAGCTCTAGGTCAAAAGTTACGCTTCTAGCTGAATTGGGCTCTTTTGCCAATTCTGATGTAAGCTTTGGTCTAACTCCTCAGGGAAAGTTCAGATCAGCGAATGGAGTGGTTTTTTAGCTTCTCCGACCAAGGACTAAACTAAGATGTGTATGTTGTTGAAACGAGCTCTGGGCCAAAAGTTCCTTTTTCTGGCTGTATTGAGTTCCTTTGCCAATTGGGAGATGAGCTTTGGTCAGATTAGCGAATGGAGTAATTTTTTAGCTTTCCTGTCATGGGACAAAACCAAAATGTGTTTCGTGTTCGAAACATCTCTGGGTCAAAAGTTACCTTTTCTGGCTGAATAGAGGTCCTTTGTCAATTGGGAGATGAGCTTTTGTCTAAGTCCTCAGGGAAAGCTCAGATGTGCGAATGGAATGGTTCTTTAGCTTCCCCGACCCAGGACCCAACTAAGATGTGTACGTGGTTTCGAACCGATATCTGGGTCAAAAGTTCCGTATTCTGGCTGAATAGAGTTCCTTTGCCAATTGGGAGATGACCTTTGGTCAGATCAGCGAATGGAGTGTTTTTTTAGCTTTCCTGTCATGGGACATAACCAATATGTGTGTCGTGTTCGAAACTGAGCTCTGGGTCAAAAGTAACGTTTTCTGGCTGAATTCAGGTTTTTTGCCAATTCTTGGATACGATTTAGTCTAACTCCTCAGGGAAAGCTCAGATCAGCGAATGGAGTGGTTTTTTAGCTTCCCGACTCAGGACACCAGTAACATGTGCATGTGGTTCGAAAGTGAGTTCTGGGTCAAAATTTACGTTTCTGGCTGAATTGGGCTCTTTTGCCAATTCTGATGTAAGCTTTGGTCTAACTCCTCGGGGAAATCTCAGATCAGCGAATGGAGTGGTTCTTTCGCTTCCCCGACTCAGGACACCAGTAACATGTGCATGTGGTTCGAAAGTGAGCTCTGGGTCAAACGTGACGTTTCTGGCTGAATTGGGCTCTTTTGCCAATTCTGATGTAAGCTTTGGTCTAACTCCTCGGGGAAATCTGAGATCAGCGAATGGAGTGGTTCTTTCGCTTCCCCGACTTAGGACACCAGTAACATGTGCATGTGGTTCGAAAGTGAGCTCTGGGTCAAACGTGACGTTTCTGGCTGAATTGGGCTCTTTTGCCAATTCTGATGTAAGCTTTGGTCTAACTCCTCGGGGAAATCTGAGATCAGCAAATGCAGTGGTTCTTTCGCTTCCCCGACTCAGGAGACCACTAACATATGCATGTCGTTCGAAAGTGAGCTCAGATGAGCGAATGGAATTGTTCTTTAGCTTCCCCGATTTAGGACACCAGTAATATGTGTATGTTTGAAACCGAGCTCTGGGTCAAAAATTACGTTTTCTGGTTGAATTGAGTTCCTTTGCCATTGGGAAGTAAGCTTTGGTCTAAATCCTCAGGGAAACCTCAGATCAGCGAATGGAGTGGTTTTTTAGCTTCTCCGACCAAGGACTAAACTAAGATGTGTATGTTGTTGAAACGAGCTCTGGGCCAAAAGTTCCTTTTTCTGGCTGTATTGAGTTCCTTTGCCAATTGGGAGATGAGCTTTGGTCAGATCAGCGAATGGAGTAATTTTTTAGCTTTCCTGTCATGGGACCTAACCAAAATGTGTTTCGTGTTCGAAACATCTCTGGGTCAAAAGTTACCTTTTCTGGCTGAATAGAGGTCCTTTGTCAATTGGGAGATGAGCTTTTGTCTAAGTCCTCAGGGAAAGCTCAGATGTGCGAATGGAATGGTTCTTTAGCTTCCCCGATTTAGGACACCAACTAAGATGTGTACGTGGTTTGAAACCGAGATCTGGGTCAAAAGTTCCGTATTCTGGCTGAATAGAGTTCCTTTGCCAATTGGGAGATGACCTTTGGTCAGATCAGCGAATGGAGTGTTTTTTTAGCTTTCCTGTCATGGGACATAACCAATATTTGTGTCGTGTTCGAAACTGAGCTCTGGGTCAAAAGTAACGTTTTCTGGCTGAATTCAGGTTTTTTGCCAATTCTTGGATACGATTTAGTCTAACTCCTCAGGGAAAGCTCAGATCAGCGAATGGAGTGGTTTTTTAGCTTCCCGACTCAGGACACCAGTAACATGTGCATGTGGTTCGAAAGTGAGTTCTGTGTCAAAATTTACGTTTCTCGGTGAATTGGGCTCTTTTGCCTATTCTGATGTAAGCTTTGGTCTAACTCCTCAGGGAATGCTCAGAAAGTGAGCTCTGGGTCAAAAGTTACGTTTCTGGCTGAATTGGGCTCTTTTGCCTATTCTGAGGTACGCTTAGGTCTAACTCCCCGGGGAATGCTCAGATCAGCGAACGGTGGTTTTTTCACTTCCCTGACGCAGGACACCAGTAACATGTGCATGTGGTTCGAAAGTGAGCTCTGGGTAAAATGTTACGTTTCTGGCTGAATTGGGCTCTTTTGCCAATTCTGATGAAAGCTTTGGTATAACTCCTCGGGGAAATCTCAGATCAGCGAATGGAGTCGTTTTTTTTAGCTTCCCTGACTCAGGACACCGGTAACGTGCATATGGTTCGAAAGTGAGCTCTGGGTCAAAAGTTACGTTTCTGGCTGAATTGGGCTCTTTTGCCAATTCTGATGTAAGCTTTGGTCTAACTCCTCGGGGAAATCTCAGATCAGCGAATGGAGTGGTTCTTTCGCTTCCCCGACTCAGGACACCAGTAACATGTGCATGTGGTTCGAAAGTGAGCTCTGGGTCAAACGTGACGTTTCTGGCTGAATTGGGCTCTCTTGCCAATTCTGATGTAAGCTTTGGTCTAACTCCTTGGGGAAATCTCAGATCAGCGAATGGAGTGGTTCTTTCGCTTCCCCGACTCAGGAGACCAGTAACATGTGCATGTGGTTCGAAAGTGAGCTCTAGGTCAAAAGTTACGCTTCTGGCTGAATTGGGCTCTTTTGCCAATTCTGATGTAAGCTTTGGTCTAACTCCTCAGGGAAAGTTCAGATCAGCGAATGGAGTGGTTTTTTAGCTTCTCCGACCAAGGACTAAACTAAGATGTGTATGTTGTTGAAACGAGCTCTGGGCCAAAAGTTCCTTTTTCTGGCTGTATTGAGTTCCTTTGCCAATTGGGAGATGAGCTTTGGTCAGATTAGCGAATGGAGTAATTTTTTAGCTTTCCTGTCATGGGACAAAACCAAAATGTGTTTCGTGTTCGAAACATCTCTGGGTCAAAAGTTACCTTTTCTGGCTGAATAGAGGTCCTTTGTCAATTGGGAGATGAGCTTTTGTCTAAGTCCTCAGGGAAAGCTCAGATGTGCGAATGGAATGGTTCTTTAGCTTCCCCGACCCAGGACCCAACTAAGGTGTACATGGTTTTGAACCGATATCTGGGTCAAAAGTTCCGTATTCTGGCTGAATAGAGTTCCTTTGCCAATTGGGAGATGACCTTTGGTCAGATCAGCGAATGGAGTGTTTTTTTAGCTTTCCTGTCATGGGACATAACCAATATGTGTGTCGTGTTCGAAACTGAGCTCTGGGTCAAAAGTAACGTTTTCTGGCTGAATTCAGGTTTTTTGCCAATTCTTGGATACGATTTAGTCTAACTCCTCAGGGAAAGCTCAGATCAGCGAATGGAGTGGTTTTTCAGCTTCCCGACTCAGGACACCAGTAACATGTGCATGTGGTTCGAAAGTGAGTTCTGGGTCAAAATTTACGTTTCTGGGTGAATTGGGCTCTTTTGCCAATTCTGATGTAAGCTTTGGTCTAACTCCTCAGGGAATGCTCAGAAAGTGAGCTCTGGGTCAAAAGTTACGTTTCTGGCTGAATTGAGCTCTTTTGCCTATTCTGAGGTACGCTTAGGTCTAACTCCCCGGGGAATGCTCAGATCAGCGAATGGTGGTTTTTTCACTTCCCTGACACAGGACACCAGTAACATGTGCATGTGGTTCGAAAGTGAGCTCTGGGTCAAACGTGACGTTTCTGGCTGAATTGGGCTCTCTTGCCAATTCTGATGTAAGCTTTGGTCTAACTCCTTGGGGAAATCTCAGATCAGCGAATGGAGTGGTTCTTTCGCTTCCCCGACTCAGGAGACCAGTAACATGTGCATGTGGTTCGAAAGTGAGCTCTAGGTCAAAAGTTACGCTTCTGGCTGAATTGGGCTCTTTTGCCAATTCTGATGTAAGCTTTGGTCTAACTCCTCAGGGAAAGTTCAGATCAGCGAATGGAGTGGTTTTTTTAGCTTCTCCGACCAAGGACTAAACTAAGATGTGTATGTTGTTGAAACGAGCTCTGGGCCAAAAGTTCCTTTTTCTGGCTGTATTGAGTTCCTTTGCCAATTGGGAGATGAGCTTTGGTCAGATTAGCGAATGGAGTAATTTTTTAGCTTTCCTGTCATGGGACAAAACCAAAATGTGTTTCGTGTTCGAAACATCTCTGGGTCAAAAGTTACCTTTTCTAGCTGAATAGAGGTCCTTTGTCAATTGGGAGATGAGCTTTTGTCTAAGTCCTCAGGGAAAGCTCAGATGTGCGAATGGAATGGTTCTTTAGCTTCCCCGACCCAGGACCCAACTAAGATGTGTACGTGGTTTCGTACCGATATCTGGGTCAAAAGTTCCGTATTCTGGCTGAATAGAGTTCCTTTGCCAATTGGGAGATGACCTTTGGTCAGATCAGCGAATGGAGTGTTTTTTTAGCTTTCCTGTCATGGGACATAACCAATATGTGTGTCGTGTTCGAAACTGAGCTCTCGGTCAAAAGTAACGTTTTCTGGCTGAATTCAGGTTTTTTGCCAATTCTTGGATACGATTTAGTCTAACTCCTCAGGGAAAGCTCAGATCAGCGAATGGAGTGGTTTTTTAGCTTCCCGACTCAGGACACCAGTAACATGTGCATGTGGTTCGAAAGTGAGTTCTGGTTCAAAATTTACGTTTCTGGCTGAATTGGGCTCTTTTGCCAATTCTGATGTAAGCTTTGGTCTAACTCCTCGGGGAAATCTCAGATCAGCGAATGGAGTGGTTCTTTCGCTTCCCCGACTCAGGACACCAGTAACATGTGCATGTGGTTCGAAAGTGAGCTCTGGGTCAAACGTGACGTTTCTGGCTGAATTCGGCTCTTTTGCCAATTCTGATGTAAGCTTTGGTCTAACTCCTCGGGGAAATCTCAGATCAGCGAATGGAGTGGTTCTTTCGCTTCCCCGACTTAGGACACCAGTAACATGTGCATGTGGTTCGAAAGTGAGCTCTAGGTCAAAAGTTACGCTTCTGGCTGAATTGGGCTCTTTTGCCAATTCTGATGTAAGCTTTGGTCTAACTCCTCAGGGAAAGTTCAGATCAGCGAATGGAGTGGTTTTTTTAGCTTCTCCGACCAAGGACTAAACTAAGATGTGTATGTTGTTGAAACGAGCTCTGGGCCAAAAGTTCCTTTTTCTGGCTGTATTGAGTTCCTTTGCCAATTGGGAGATGAGCTTTGGTCAGATTAGCGAATGGAGTAATTTTTTAGCTTTCCTGTCATGGGACAAAACCAAAATGTGTTTCGTGTTCGAAACATCTCTGGGTCAAAAGTTACCTTTTCTGGCTGAATAGAGGTCCTTTGTCAATTGGGAGATGAGCTTTTGTCTAAGTCCTCAGGGAAAGCTCAGATGTGCGAATGGAATGGTTCTTTAGCTTCCCCGACCCAGGACCCAACTAAGATGTGTACGTGGTTTCGTACCGATATCTGGGTCAAAAGTTCCGTATTCTGGCTGAATAGAGTTCCTTTGCCAATTGGGAGATGACCTTTGGTCAGATCAGCGAATGGAGTGTTTTTTTAGCTTTCCTGTCATGGGACATAACCAATATGTGTGTCGTGTTCGAAACTGAGCTCTCGGTCAAAAGTAACGTTTTCTGGCTGAATTCAGGTTTTTTGCCAATTCTTGGATACGATTTAGTCTAACTCCTCAGGGAAAGCTCAGATCAGCGAATGGAGTGGTTTTTTAGCTTCCCGACTCAGGACACCAGTAACATGTGCATGTGGTTCGAAAGTGAGTTCTGGGTCAAAATTTACGTTTCTGGCTGAATTGGGCTCTTTTGCCAATTCTGATGTAAGCTTTGGTCTAACTCCTCGGGGAAATCTCAGATCAGCGAATGGAGTGGTTCTTTCGCTTCCCCGACTCAGGACACCAGTAACATGTGCATGTGGTTCGAAAGTGAGCTCTGGGTCAAACGTGACGTTTCTGGCTGAATTCGGCTCTTTTGCCAATTCTGATGTAAGCTTTGGTCTAACTCCTCGGGGAAATCTGAGATCAGCGAATGGAGTGGTTCTTTCGCTTCCCCGACTTAGGACACCAGTAACATGTGCATGTGGTTCGAAAGTGAGCTCTGGGTCAAACGTGACGTTTCTGGCTGAATTGGGCTCTTTTGCCAATTCTGATGTAAGCTTTGGTCTAACTCCTCGGGGAAATCTGAGATCAGCAAATGCAGTGGTTCTTTCGCTTCCCCGACTCAGGAGACCACTAACATATGCATGTCGTTCGAAAGTGAGCTCAGATGAGCGAATGGAATTGTTCTTTAGCTTCCCCGATTTAGGACACCAGTAATATGTGTATGTTTGAAACCGAGCTCTGGGTCAAAAATTACGTTTTCTGGTTGAATTGAGTTCCTTTGCCATTGGGAAGTAAGCTTTGGTCTAAATCCTCAGGGAAACCTCAGATCAGCGAATGGAGTGGTTTTTTAGCTTCTCCGACCAAGGACTAAACTAAGATGTGTATGTTGTTGAAACGAGCTCTGGGCCAAAAGTTCCTTTTTCTGGCTGTATTGAGTTCCTTTGCCAATTGGGAGATGAGCTTTGGTCAGATCAGCGAATGGAGTAATTTTTTAGCTTTCCTGTCATGGGACCTAACCAAAATGTGTTTCGTGTTCGAAACATCTCTGGGTCAAAAGTTACCTTTTCTGGCTGAATAGAGGTCCTTTGTCAATTGGGAGATGAGCTTTTGTCTAAGTCCTCAGGGAAAGCTCAGATGTGCGAATGGAATGGTTCTTTAGCTTCCCCGACCCAGGACCCAACTAAGGTGTACGTGGTTTTGAACCGATATCTGGGTCAAAAGTTCCGTATTCTGGCTGAATAGAGTTCCTTTGCCAATTGGGAGATGACCTTTGGTCAGATCAGCGAATGGAGTGTTTTTTTAGCTTTCCTGTCATGGGACATAACCAATATGTGTGTCGTGTTCGAAACTGAGCTCTCGGTCAAAAGTAACGTTTTCTGGCTGAATTCAGGTTTTTTGCCAATTCTTGGATACGATTTAGTCTAACTCCTCAGGGAAAGCTCAGATCAGCGAATGGAGTGGTTTTTTAGCTTCCCGACTCAGGACACCAGTAACATGTGCATGTGGTTCGAAAGTGAGTTCTGGGTCAAAATTTACGTTTCTGGCTGAATTGGGCTCTTTTGCCAATTCTGATGTAAGCTTTGGTCTAACTCCTCGGGGAAATCTCAGATCAGCGAATGGAGTGGTTCTTTCGCTTCCCCGACTCAGGACACCAGTAACATCTGCATGTGGTTCGAAAGTGAGCTCTGGGTCAAACGTGACGTTTCTGGCTGAATTGGGCTCTTTTGCCAATTCTGATGTAAGCTTTGGTCTAACTCCTCGGGGAAATCTCAGATCAGCGAATGGAGTGGTTCTTTCGCTTCCCCGACTCAGGACACCAGTAACATGTGCATGTGGTTCGAAAGTGAGCTCTGGGTCAAAAGTTACGTTTCTGGCTGAATTGGGCTCTTTTGCCAATTCTGATGTAAGCTTTGGTCTAACTCCTCGGGGAAATCTGAGATCAGCGAATGGAGTGGTTCTTTCGCTTCCCCGACTTAGGACACCAGTAACATGTGCATGTGGTTCGAAAGTGAGCTCTGGGTCAAACGTGACGTTTCTGGCTGAATTGGGCTCTTTTGCCAATTCTGATGTAAGCTTTGGTCTAACTCCTCGGGGAAATCTGAGATCAGCGAATGCAGTGGTTCTTTCGCTTCCCCGACTCAGGAGACCACTAACATATGCATGTCGTTCGAAAGTGAGCTCAGATGAGCGAATGGAATTGTTCTTTAGCTTCCCCGATTTAGGACACCAGTAATATGTGTATGTTTGAAACCGAGCTCTGGGTCAAAAATTACGTTTTCTGGTTGAATTGAGTTCCTTTGCCATTGGGAAGTAAGCTTTGGTCTAAATCCTCAGGGAAACCTCAGATCAGCGAATGGAGTGGTTTTTTAGCTTCTCCGACCAAGGACTAAACTAAGATGTGTATGTTGTTGAAACGAGCTCTGGGCCAAAAGTTCCTTTTTCTGGCTGTATTGAGTTCCTTTGCCAATTGGGAGATGAGCTTTGGTCAGATCAGCGAATGGAGTAATTTTTTAGCTTTCCTGTCATGGGACCTAACCAAAATGTGTTTCGTGTTCGAAACATATCTGGGTCAAAAGTTACCTTTTCTGGCTGAATAGAGGTCCTTTGTCAATTGGGAGATGAGCTTTTGTCTAACTCCTCAGGGAAAGCTCAGATGTGCGAATGGAATGGTTCTTTAGCTTCCCCGATTTAGGACACCAGTAATATGTGTATGTTTGAAACCGAGCTCTTGGTCAAAAATTACGTATTCTGGCTGAATAGAGTTCCTTTGCCAATTGGGAGATGACCTTTGGTCAGATCAGCGAATGGAGTGTTTTTTTAGCTTTCCTGTCATGGGACATAACCAATATTTGTGTCGTGTTCGAAACTGAGCTCTGGGTCAAAAGTAACGTTTTCTGGCTGAATTCAGGTTTTTTGCCAATTCTTGGATACGATTTAGTCTAACTCCTCAGGGAAAGCTCAGATCAGCGAATGGAGTGGTTTTTCAGCTTCCCGACTCAGGACACCAGTAACATGTGCATGTGGTTCGAAAGTGAGTTCTGTGTCAAAATTTACGTTTCTTGGTGAATTGGGCTCTTTTGCCAATTCTGATGTAAGCTTTGGTCTAACTCCTCAGGGAATGCTCAGAAAGTGAGCTCTGGGTCAAAAGTTACGTTTCTGGCTGAATTGGGCTCTTTTGCCATTCTGAGGTACGCTTAGGTCTAACTCCCGGGGAATGCTCAGATCAGCGAATGAGTGGTTTTTTCACTTCCCCGACTCAGGACACCAGTAACATGTGCATGTGGTTCGAAAGTGAGCTCTGGGTCAAATGTTACGTTTCTGGCTGAATTGGGCTCTTTTGCCAATTCTGATGAAGCTTGGTTAACTCTCGGGAAATCTCAGATCAGCGAATGGAGTGGTTCTTTAGCTTCCCGACTCAGGACACTAACATATGCATGTGGTTCGAAAGTGAGCTCTGGGTCAAAGTGACGTTTCTGGCTGAATTGGGCTCTCTTGCCAATTCTGATGTAAGCTTTGGTCTAACTCCTCGGGGAAATCTCAGATCAGCGAATGGAGTGGTTCTTTAGCTTCCCCGACTCAGGAGACCAGTAACATGTGTATGTGTTCGAAAGTGAGCTCTGGGTCAAAAGTTACGTTTTCTGGCTGAATTGAGGTCTTTTGCCAATTCTGGATGTAAGCTTTGGTCTAACTCCTCAGGGAAAGTTCAGATCAGCGAATGGAGTGGTTTTTTAGCTTCTCCGACCAAGGACTACAACTAAGATGTGTATGTTGTTGAAACGAGCTCTGGGCCAAAAGTTCCTTTTTCTGGCTGTATTGAGTTCCTTTGCCAATTGGGAGATGAGCTTTGGTCAGATTCAGCGAATGGAGTGAATTTTTTAGCTTTCCTGTCATGGGACAAACCAAAATGTGTTTCGTGTTCGAAACATCTCTGGGTCAAAAGTTACCTTTTCTGGCTGAATAGAGGTCCTTTGTCAATTGGGAGATGAGCTTTTGTCTAAGTCCTCAGGGAAAGCTCAGATGTGCGAATGGAATGGTTCTTTAGCTTCCCCGACCCAGGACCCAACTAAGATGTGTACGTGGTTTCGAACCGATATCTGGGTCAAAAGTTCCGTATTCTGGCTGAATAGAGTTCCTTTGCCAATTGGGAGATGACCTTTGGTCAGATCAGCGAATGGAGTGTTTTTTTAGCTTTCCTGTCATGGGACATAACCAATATGTGTGTCGTGTTCGAAACTGAGCTCTGGGTCAAAAGTAACGTTTTCTGGCTGAATTCAGGTTTTTTGCCAATTCTTGGATACGATTTAGTCTAACTCCTCAGGGAAAGCTCAGATCAGCGAATGGAGTGGTTTTTTCAGCTTCCCGACTCAGGACACCAGTAACATGTGCATGTGGTTCGAAAGTGAGTTCTGGGTCAAAATTTACGTTTCTGGCTGAATTGGGCTCTTTTGCCAATTCTGATGTAAGCTTTGGTCTAACTCCGGGAAGCTCAGATCAGCGAATGGAGTGGTTTTAGCTTCCGACAGGACACAGAATGTGAGTGGTTCGAAAGGAGCTCTGGGTCAAAAGTTACGTTTCTGGCTGAATTGGGCTCTTTTGCCAATTCTGAGTAAGCTTTGGTCTAACTCCTCCGGGAAATGCTCAGATCAGCGAATGGAGTGGTTTTTTCAGCTTCCCGACTCAGGACACCAGTAACATGTGCATGTGGTTCGAAACTGAGCTCTGGGTAAAATGTTACGTTTCTGGCTGAATTGGGCTCTTTTGCCAATTCTGATGTAAGCTTTGGCCTAACTCCTCAGGGAAATCTCAGATCAGCGAATGCAGTGGTTCTTTTGCTTCCGCGACTCAGGAGAACACTAACATATGCATATCATTCGAAACTGAGCTCTGGGTAAAATGTTACGTTTCTGGTTGAATTGGGCTCTTTTGCCAATTCTGATGTAAGCTTTGGTTAACTCCTCGGGGAATGCTCAGATCAGCGAATGGAGTGGTTTTTTAGCTTCCGCGACTCAGGACACCAGTAACATGTGCATGTGGTTCGAAAGTGAGCTCTGGGTCAAAAGTTACGTTTCTGGCTGAATTGGGCTCTTTTGCCAATTCTGATGTAAGCTTTGGTCTAACTGCTCAGGGACAGCTCAGATCAGCGAATGGAGTGGTTTATAAGCTTCCCGATCAAGGACACCAGTTACATGTGCATGTGGTTCGAAAGTGAGCTCTGGGTCAAAAGTTACGTTTCTTCCTGAGTTGGGCTCTCTTGCCAATTCTGATGTTAAGCTTTGGTCTCACTCCTCAGGGAAAGTTCAGATCAGCGAATGAAGTGGATTTTTTCCTTCCCCGACTCAGGAGACCACTAACATATGCATGTCATTCGAAACTGAGCTCTGGGTAAAATGTTACGTTTCTGGCTGAATTGGGATCTTTTGCCAATTCTGATGAAAGCTTTGATTTCCTCGGGGAAATCTCATATCAGCGAATGGAGTGGTTTTTTTTAGCTTCCCCGACTCAGGACACCAGTAATGTGCATATGGTTCGAAAGTGAGCTCTGGGTCAAAAGTTACGTTTCTTGTTGAATTGGGATCTTTTGCCAATTCTGATGTAAGCTTTGGTCTAACTCCCCAGGGCATGCTCAGAAAGTGAGCTATGGGTCAAAAGTTACGTTTCTGGCTGAATTGGGCTCCTTTGCCAATTCTGAGGTACGCTTAGGTCTAACTACTCGGGGAATGCTCAGATCAGCGAATGGAGTGGTTTTTTAGCTTCCCGACATAGGACACCAATAACATGTGCATGTGGTTCGAAAGTGAGCTCTGGGTCAAATGTGACGTTTATGGCTGAATTGGGCTCTTTTGCCAATTCTGATGTAAGCTTTGGTCTAACTCTTCGGGGAAATCTCAGATCAGCGAATGCAGTGGTTCTTTCGCTTCCCCGACTCAGGAGACCACTAACATATGCATGTCGTCCGAAAGTGAGCTCAGATTAGCGAATGGAATTGTTCTTTAGCTTCCCCGATTTAGGACACAACTAAGATATGTATGTGGTTGAAACGAGCTCTGGGTCAAAAGTTCCCTTTTCTGGCTTAATTGAGTTCCTTTGCCAATTGGGAGATGAGCTTTGGTCTAACTCCTCAAGGGAAAGCTCAGATGAGCGAATGGAATTGTTCTTTAGCTTCCCCGATTTAGGACACCAGTAATATGTGTATGTTTGAAACCGAGCTCTGGGTCAAAAATTACGTTTTCTGGCTGAATTGATTTCCTTTGCCATTGGGAAGTAAGCTTTGGTGTAAATCCTCAGGGAAACCTCAGATCAGCGAATGGAGTGGTTTTTTAGCTTCTCCGACCAAGGACTCCACTAAGATGTGTATGTTGTTGAAACGAGCTCTGGGCCAAAAGTTCCTTTTTCTGGCTTAATTGAGTTCCTTTACCAATTGGGAGATGAGCTTTGGTCTAACTCCTCAAGGGAAAGCTCAGATGAGCGAATGGAATTGTTCTTTAGCTTCCCCGATTTAGGACACCAGTAATATGTGTATGTTTGAAACCGAGCTCTGGGTCAAAAGTTACCTTTTCTGGCTGAATAGAGGTCCTTTGTCAATTGGGAGATGAGCTTTTGTCTAAGTCCTCAGGGAAAGCTCAGATGTCCGAATGGAATGGTTCTTTAGCTTCCCCGACCCAGGACCCAACTAAGATGTGTACGTGGTTTCGAACCGATATCTGGGTCAAAAGTTCCGTATTCTGGCTGAATAGAGTTCCTTTGCCAATTGGGAGATGACCTTTGGTCAGATCAGCGAATGGAGTGTTTTTTTAGCTTTCCTGTCATGGGACATAACCAATATGTGTGTCGTGTTCGAAACTGAACTCTGGGTCAAAAGTAACGTTTTCTGGCTGAATTCAGGTTTTTTGCCAATTCTTGGATACGATTTAGTCTAACTCCTCAGGGAAAGCTCAGATCAGCGAATGGAGTGGTTTTTCAGCTTCCCGACTCAGGACACCAGTAACATGTGCATGTGGTTCGAAAGTGAGCTCTGGGTCAAAAGTTACGTTTCTGGCTGAATTGGGCTCTTTTGCCAATTCTGATGTAAGCTTTGGTCTAACTCCTCGGGGAAATCTCAGATCAGCGAATGGAGTGGTTCTTTCGCTTCCCCGACTCAGGACACCAGTAACATGTGCATGTGGTTCGAAAGTGAGCTCTGGGTCAAACGTGACGTTCCTGGCTGAATTGGGCTCTTTTGCCAATTCTGATGTAAGCTTTGGTCTAACTGCTCAGGGAAAGCTCAGATCAGCGAATGAAGTGGATTTTTTCCTTCCCCGACTCAGGAGACCACTAACATATGCATGTCATTCGAAACTGAGCTCTGGGTAAAATGTTACGTTTCTGGCTGAATTGGGCTCTTTTGCCAATTCTGATGAAAGCTTTGGTATAACTCCTCGGGGAAATCACATATCAGCGAATGGAGTGGTTTTTTTTAGCTTCCCCGACTCAGGACACCAGTAACGTGCATATGGTTCGAAAGTGAGCTCTGGGTCAATAGTTACTTTTCAGGTTGAATTGGGCTCTTTTGCCAATTCTGATGTAAGCTTTGGTCTAACTCCCCAGGGCATGCTCAGAAAGTGAGCTCTGGGTCAAAAGTTACGTTTCTGGCTGAATTGGGCTCTTTTGCCAATTCTGAGGTACGCTTAGGTCTAACTCCTCGGGGAATGCTCAGATCAGCGAATGGAGTGGTTTTTTAGCTTCCCGACATAGGACACCAATAACATGTGCATGTGGTTCGAAAGTGAGCTCTGGGTCAAACGTGACGTTTCTGGCTGAATTGGGCTCTTTTGCCAATTCTGATGTAAGCTTTGGTCTAACTCCTTGGGGAAATCTCAGATCAGCGAATGGAGTGGTTCTTTCGCTTCCCCGACTCCGGATACCACTAACATATGCATGTCGTTCGAAAGTGAGCTCAGATTAGCGAATGGAATTGTTCTTTAGCTTCCCCGATTTAGGACACAACTAAGATATGTATGTGGTTGAAACGAGCTCTGGGTCAAAAGTTCCCTTTTCTGGCTTAATTGAGTTCCTTTACAAATTGGGAGATGAGCTTTGGTCTAACTCCTCAAGGGAAAGGTCAGATCAGCGAATGGAATGGTTTTTTAGCTTCCCCGACCCAGGACACAACTAAGATATGTGTTGTGGCCCAGCCGGTGCCGGTGCCGCTGCCACCAGACTCCGACAGCGAGGTGTCCTCTGAGTCGGCTCAAGAGGAGGTGGGGGACCCTGGACAGGGTTCCGACGCTGAGCAGGGCGCAGAGAGGCTGGTTGGCCACCAGGGGGCGCCTGAGGCATGGAGCAGTGGTGAAAGCCAAAGGAAGGGGGCTCCTGATGTCATGCCTTGGAGCAGTGGAGAGGAGTCACAGGACAGTGAGTCAGACAGCAGTGAGCTATTAGATGCTCGTTACCGACGTGCTACCCGGCGTAAGGAGCAATTGAGCAATTACCGGAGGTAATGGCTCTCAGCTGCTGATCATTAGACTCCTCTCCAGACTATAAAGGGACTGCTTGTGGACACACCCTTTGCAGGAATCAACTGATCATTGGAGTTGGAGAAGCTCAGATCTGTGTCGTACTTTGGCAGGCTGGATTGCTGCTAAAGGTTTTACCTGGATTACTGTCAATCTGTTCCCTGGACCTTGGCTGCTAAGGTGATTATCTGGAGCTTGGTAGCTGGATTGCTGCCAAGGGGTGTCGCTGTAGCTGGATTGCTGCCCAGAGTGCTATCTTGACCTTGGCAGGCTGGATTGCTGCCAAGGTGGAACCTGTATGTCAATAAACATCTTTGAAGACACTTTGTGTCGGAGTGTCTTGGTATACAAGAGGAGGGGGTCAGAACAGATATGTATGTGGTTGAAACGAGCTGGGGGTCAAAAGTTCCCTTTTCTGGCTTAATTGAGTTCCTTTACAAATTGGGAGATGAGCTTTGGTCTAACTCCTCAAGGGAAAGGTCAGATCAGCGAATGGAGTGGTTTTTTAGCTTCCCCGACCCAGGACACAACTAAGATATGTATGTGGTTGAAACGAGCTCTGGGTCAAAAGTTCCCTTTTCTGGCTTAATTGAGTTCCTTTGACAATTGGGAGATGACCTTTGGTCAGATCAGCGAATGGAGTGGTTCTTTAGCTTCCCCGATTTAGGACACAACTAAGCTTTCCTGTCGTATTCGAAACTGAGCTCTTGGACAAAAGTAACGTTTTCTGGCTGAATTAAGGTTTTTTACCAATTCTTGGATACGATTTAGTCTAACTCCTCAGGGAAAATTCAGATCAGCGAATGGAGTGGTTTTGTAGCTTCCCCGACCCCGGACCCAACTAAGATATTTATGTGGTTCCGAACCGAGCTCTGGGTCAAAAGTTAGGTTTTCTGGCTGAAAAGGTTTTTTACCAATTCTTGGATACGATTTAGTCTAACTCCTCAGGGAAACCTCAGATCAGCGAATGGAGTGGTTTTTTAGCTTCTCCGACCCAGGACTCCACTAAGATGTATATGTTGTTGAAACGAGCTCTGGGCCGAAAGTTCCTTTTTCTGGCTGTATTGAGTTCCTTTGCCAATTGGGAGATGAGCTTTGGTCAGATCAGCGAATGGAGTGATTTTTTAGCTTTCCTGTCATGGGACATATCCAAAATGTGTTTCGTGTTCGAAACAGCTCTGGGTCAAAAGTCACCTTTTCTGGCTGAATAGAGGTCCTTTGTCAATTGAGAGATGAGCTTTTGTCTAAGTCCTCAGGGAAAGCTCAGATGTGCGAATGGAATGGTTCTTTAGCTTACCCGACCCAGGACCCAACTAAGATATGTACGTGGTTTCGAACCGAAAGAGTTCCTTTGCCATTTGGGAGATAAGCTTTGGTCTATCTCCTCAGGGAAAGCTCAGATCAGCGAATGGAGTGTTTTTTTAGCTTCCCGACTCAGGACACCAGTAACATGTGCATGTGGTTCGAAAGTGAGTTCTGGGTCAAAAGTTACGTTTCTGGTTGAATTGGGCTCTTTTGCCAATTCTGATGTAAACTTTGGTTTAACTCCCCAGGGAATGCTCAGAAAGTGAGCTCTGGGTCAAAAGTTACGTTTCTGGCTGAATTGGGCTCTTTTGGCAATTCTGAGGTACGCTTAGGTTTTACTCCTCGGGGAATGCTCAGATCAGCGAATGGAGTGGTTTTTTAGCTTCCCGACCAAGGACACCAATAACATGTGCATGTGGTTCGAAAGTGAGCTCTGGGTCAAAAGTTACGTTTCTTCCTGAGTTGGGCTCTCTTGCCAATTCTGATGTAAGCTTTGGCCTAACTCCTCGGGGCAATCTCAGATCAGCGAATGCAGTGGTTCTTTCGCTTCCGCGACTCAAGAGACCAGTAACATATGCATATCATTCGAAACTGAGCGCTGGGTAAAATGTTACGTTTCTGGCTGAATTGGGCTCTTTTGCCAATTCTGATGAAAGCTTTGGTATAACTCCTCGGGGAATGCTCAGATCATCGAATGGAGTGGTTTTTTTAGCTTCCCGACATAGGACACCAATAACATGTGCATGTGGTTCGAAAGTGAGCTCTGGGTCAATCGTGACGTTTATGGCTGAATTGGGCTCTTTTGCCAATTCTGAAGTAAGCTTTGGTCTAACTCCTCGAGGGAAATCTGAGATCAGCGAATGCAGTGGTTCTTTCGCTTCCCCGACCCAGGAGACCACTAACATATGCATGTCGTTCGAAAGTGAGCTCAGATGAGTGAATGGAATTGTTCTTTAGCTTCCCCGATTTAGGACACCAGTAATATGTGTATGTTTGAAACCGAGCTCTGGGTCAAAAATTACGTTTTCTGGCTGAATTGAGTTCCTTTGCCATTGGGAAGTAAGCTTTGGTCTAAATCCTCAGGGAAACCTCAGATCAGCGAATGGAGTGGTTTTTTAGCTTCTCCGACCAAGGACTCCACTAAGATGTGTATGTTGTTGAAACGAGCTCTGGGCCAAAAGTTCCTTTTTCTGGCTTAATTGAGTTCCTTTACCAATTGGGAGATGAGCTTTGGTCTAACTCCTCAAGGGAAAGCTCAGATGAGCGAATGGAATTGTTCTTTAGCTTCCCCGATATAGGACACCAGTAATATGTGTATGTTTGAAACCGAGCTCTGGGTCAAAAATTACGTTTTCTGGCTGAATTGAGTTCCTTTGCCATTGGGAAGTAAGCTTTTGTCTAAGTCCTCAGGGAAAGCTCAGATGTGCGAATGGAATGGTTCTTTAGCTTCCCCGACCCAGGACACAACTAAGATGTGTACGTGGTTTCGAACCGATATCTGGGTCAAAAGTTCCGTATTCTGGCTGAATAGAGTTCCTCTGCCAATTGGGAGATGACCTTTGGTCAGATCAGCGAATGGAGTGTTTTTTAGCTTTCCTGTCATGGGACATAACCAATATGTGTGTCGTGTTCGAAACTGAACTCTGGGTCAAAAGTAACGTTTTCTGGCTGAATTCAGGTTTTTTGCCAATTCTTGGATACGATTTAGTCTAACTCCTCAGGGAAAGCTCAGATCAGCGAATGGAGTGGTTTTTCAGCTTCCCGACTCAGGACACCAGTAACATGTGCATGTGGTTCGAAAGTGAGTTCTGGGTCAAAATTTACGTTTCTGGGTGAATTGGGCTCTTTTGCCAATTCTGATGTAAACTTTGGTCTAACTCCCCAGGGAATGCTCAGAAAGTGAGCTCTGGGTCAAAAGTTATGTTTCTGGCTGAATTGGGCTTTTGCCAATTCTGAGGTACGCTTAGGTCTAACTCCCCGGGGAATGCTCAGATCAGCGAATGGTGGTTTTTTCACTTCCCTGACGCAGGACACCAGTAACATGTGCATGTGATTCGAAAGATTCGAAACGTAAAATGTTACATTTCTGGCTGAATTGGGCTCTTTTGCCAATTCTGATGAAAGCTTTGGTATAACTCCTCGGGGAAATCTCAGATCAGCGAATGGAGTGGTTTTTTTTAGCTTCCCCGACTCAGGACACCAGTAACTTGCATATGGTTCGAAAGTGAGCTCTGGGTCAAAAGTTACGTTTCTGGTTGAATTGGGCTCTTTTGCCAATTCTGATGTAAGCTTTGGTCTAACTCCCCAGGGCATGCTCAGAAAGTGAGCTCTGGGTCAAAAGTTACGTTTCTGGCTGAATTGGGCTCTTTTGCCAATTCTGATGTAAGCTTGGTCTAATTCCTCGGGGAAATCTCAGATCAGCGAATGGAGTGGTTCTTTCGCTTCCCCGACTCTGGAGACCAGTAACATATGCATGTCGTTCGAAAGTGAGCTCAGATCAGCGAATGGAATTGTTCTTTAGCTTCCCCGATTTAGGACACAACTAAGATATGTATGTGGTTGAAACGAGCTCTGGGTCAAAAGTTCCCTTTTCTGGATTAATTGAGTTCCTTTGCCAATTGGGAGATGACCTTTGGTCAGATCAGCGAATGGAGTGGTTTTTTAGCTTTCCTGTCATGGGACATAACCAATATGTGTTTCGTGTTTGAAACCGAGCTCTGGGTCAAAAGTAACGTTTTCTGGCTGAATTCAGGTTTTTTTGCCAATTCTGGGATACGATTTAGTCTAACTCCTCAGGGAAAGTTCAGTTCAGCGAATGGAGTGGTTTTTTAGCTTCCCCGACCCAGGACCCAACTAGGATGTGTATGTGGTTCGGTACCGAGTTCTGGGTCAAAAGTCACGATTTCTCGCTGAATTGAGTTCCTTTGTCAATTGGGAGATGAGCTTTGGTCTAACTCCTCACGGAAAGCTCAGATCAGCGAATGGAGTGGTTTCTTAGCTTCTACGACCGAGGACCCAACTAAGATGTT
>JAKRSK010005356.1:0-61701 GCA_029891615.1 Natrix natrix natrix | reverse complement strand
ACAGTGATTTGGAAAAGAGGATTAGAAAATTTTGTAATTAAATATTATGGATGTTTAGCTAGAATAGGACATAAGGATTTAGTGTTATTGGAGGATTTTAGAAATAGTAAATGAAATGCCAGTTTATGGTTATGTATTAAATCTTGGTATATTTTATGATGAAGGACGTTTAAACGATTATAGTCAAATGAAAATGGAGGTATGATGGTGGTAACATGTATAAATATCTGAGTTAAAATACTTGAGTTAATATTAATTATGTTTGATGACTGTGAAAGAGATGCACGAAAGCCTTTTTGTAACCAACTGATACACTTTCTACAGTACGTAAAGAAGGAAGATTTTATGTGTTGTGTTTGTTTTGAAAATTAAACATATTTTTTTATTACAAAAAAATACTTTATTCACATGACCTGAAAGTTTGCTAATGAAGGTATAACAAATTTAATATATAAATCCCTATTTCAGGACATGCCCAACTATTTTGTTCATCTTAAACTATAAGGGTAGTCAGTGCAATCATTTATATCCTATGCAAATCTGCACTCTACATCAATATACATTTGGAACACTCTTACCATGCACAGTAATAGTCCTTGGAAAAAACTAAAGTATGATAGAAAGTAATCATTGCCTGGATGTACTGGCTATTAAGTGGTGAATGGGCACTACTAAACCATATGTCATCAATAAACAAATCAGAAGTAAATCGTATTTATACACCACTCAAAAAAGAGAACAAAAAGCTAAGAAGGAACCAAAAAAAACCCCACTTTCTCTGCAACAGCTTATCCATAGATAAGCAGGAATTAATCATCAGACAATCAAGCAGAAAAGAATACTCTAATCAACAACCTACCAAGGAGAAAATCACACCCCCACCAAGACTGGCAGAACAAGTAACTGGATATAAACATACAGCATACCTTACACATAACACGATATTACTTAGTTGGGTAATGAAACATCTACAAAAGCCAAGGTTACAGGGTATCAAGGACTTCCCATACAATATCATCAAATAATCAAAACTTGTCATTTTAGAGATGGACAAAAGATAAATGTCCTCACTAGCGAGCTTTAACTCCATTTAAAATGAATACATTAAATCAGTTTGCCAGGTATGCTAAGCAAAAGCCTGCCAAATTGTAAATCATCTTTTTGGAGAGGTGTGTAGGAAAATAAACCTTTCTCCATTGTAGGGAGAAAATTATGATCTTGTAAAAATAGGCTCTTATTTTTAGGTTTTATTCTGGAACTCAAATTGCTATCATAATTGAGGTACGCTGCTGGGCAAATGGATAGTGAATTATCAATATACTTCAATTCAGGTCACATTTGCTTAACTGCCAAATGTAAACATTGTGAGGGAGATAAATACATAGTTATTAGGAAGAAGTAGCATTTAACTCAATTGGAACTGCTATAGCTCAATGGTCACATAGAGAAAGATTATTAGTTTCTGCTTGTAACCTGTGGAGACAAACAGATCTAGCCCAGCACTTACTCTGCCACACTTCTTATTAGTTGAAGCAGTGATCCATTTTATCTATCAAATTCTGTATAATAACTGTACAACTGTATAATGAAGTGTCTGATCTTTTGCTAACAAGCCATGCTCCATGAGATCAGGGAAAGATTATATGGCAATAGTATACATCAAGATAGATGATATTTTGCAAAGTACTGGGATGGGATTTGAAATCTGAGTCACTTTGCTTGCCAAATAAAGCAAGGAGTGTTCTCTAGAAATCCTTGCAGCTTCAGCAATGAGATAGAATCTAACACTTGATGACTTCCGGTTCCGGCTGCCGACGGCGACAGGCAGGCTCTGCTCGCCCCGCGCTTTCCCGGTGGGCCCCTCACTCCTTGGGGGGCACAGGACGCCCCATAGAGGCTCCTGCCGAAGGGGTGGCACCGCGGGGGATCCTCCAAGTCGGCGGCGGCCGGGGGGGCCCACATTGCCCCAGGCACTGGGGAGCATGATGGGGAGGCGCTCCGGCGTCTTCGCAGCGAGGCAGCGGGAAGAATGAGCAATCAGAAGGACGCGGCTGCGGTGCGGTGAGGCTGAATCCACTCTCCATTCCTTTTGCTTACTTGAAAGAAATTGCCAGCTACCTAAAATCTCCTTTCGACTTGGTTTTGAGAAGCGCGGCTGGAGGGAGGGGGATTTCCCCCCCCCCTCGGACAGGCGGCTGTTAATTATTTTTGCTCTCAGCCCTAGGGGGAGGAGGCAGGGAGAGAGCCAACTAATGACGCCATGCTCATAGCAAAGGCGAATTTCGGATTTAAACTTATAATGGAATGATGATCTGGAAACTTTGGAAACTTTGAAACTTTTGTTATGCCTCTTAAGCCCGAAGCTGGCAGGGCAAGATGGCACACTTCCGTTGTCTTTATAAACACTGAAAACTGACTCCACCTATAAAACTTCAGGCTTCCGGTCTTTGTCTCCGTGCTACTCAGATAAATCTCTTGTTGATTGTGACTTTTTGGCCTCCCTGGACTGAAAAACTTTACTCTATTGCCAGTGTGATTAGAAAAATCTTCTTCTGCCTGAACCTTTAGTCTCCTGAACTCTCTTGGCGGCTCTACCTCTCTGACTGATCACTCTCTACATTGATTGAACTCTTTATTGCATATATAATGTCACGCAAAAAACCACCTCCTGGGAAGCCCGGCTTGCTGCCTCTGCCCCGACATCTACAACATCCAGTCCCAGTACACAATCAACGATAACATCTCTGATGCAGCCTAAAACCACTGAGACTGAATTTCAACAAATGTTTCAACAAATTCTACAGGGACAAGAGGAGATAAAAAGACAACTAAAAGAGATGAAAGAAGAAATTAAAGAGAACCAGGACCAGATCAGTAAAACCTCACAGAGACTGGATCTTTTGGAGGGGGGGACGGCTGAGATGAGGGGGGAGATGGAAGGGGTGCAGAAGGGGAACAAAGAACTTGAGACCCAGCAGATGAAAACAGAATTTGAGAGAATGTCCTTTTATCTTAGATTTCAGAATGTGGTAGAGGCAGATGATGAAGATATAAGGGACATTATGACAAGTATTTTGGCTGAATACATCCAGAAAGAGAAACAACAGATGGGGTGGGAACTAGATTTGGTTTATAGAGTGAACTCAGCATATGCTAGAACACACAACGTACCCAGGGAGGTACACATTAAATTTCTCAGAAAAACCACAAGAGATGAAATTCTGAGTGCACAAAGGGGGCAAGCCTTGAAATACCAAGATAGGGAAATAACCATTCTGAAACAGATCCCCAAGAAAGTGAGGGAGAAAAGAAAAACCTATTCGCAATTAGCGAAGAAACTTTACGAGAAGGGGATATGGTTCAGATGGCTGATGCCTGAAGGTATGCTAATATTCTGGGAGGACACAAGAGTTAGAATTAATACACCCATAGAGGCGCAGGCCTTTATGGGAAAAAATAAAACACTCCTAGATAAACCAGATGATCTTATAACAGACATACAGGACACGGGAGGGGCCGGAGCTCTGCTGGCGGGGGGAGAAGGGGCAATACCGAGAAAACTCAGATCACAAAAATGAATAAGAAAACCTGCTTGATATAAATTGATTGAAATCATTAACTGAATCTACATGCTGACTATATATTGCTATTTAGTATTGAATTTTCTGTAAATGTATACTATGAGTATGGAGGGAGGGGACACCTGCCGCACACTGCAACTGCCAAAATTTGTAACCTTTCCATTACCCCTTTCCTTTTTTATTTCTTAAAAAAGCAATAAAATTTTGTTTTTTTAAAAAAAGAATCTAACACTTGATGACAGGATAGAACCTGCAGATGAGAACAGCTAACACCTGATAATGAAAAATAGTGCCCCATATATCTTCTTCTCTGTGATGTCTGCAAAGGAAACACCAATGTATCTTTTGCTGATTCCTGCGAGACTGATTCTGATTTATGAATCTTCAAATGATGATGGTGTGAATCTGTATTGGTGAGACTATATTATATTCCTGGTACAGGTTTATATAACATCAAAGGGCTGGAAGGGACCTTGGAGGTTTCTAGTCCAATTCCAGCTCCTTGCATGAGGCAGGAGTCCTTATATTATCCAAGACAAATGATTGTCCAATCTTTTCTTGAAAACCTCCAAGCATTTAATGTAGCCTCTTCATAAGTTGAAACCATCATGATATTAGAAATTGATAGAGACAGCAGGTTGAGATGATTGTGTTGAGAATGTTGGGACATCCTTAGTTGATATTGTAATCTCTGTTTCCAGTTTCCTTGCATTTGACATTAGCTGCTGAGCCCTGCAAGAACTCAAAGGACATACTCTCTAAAGTCAGGGAGACATTGTTATGGGAGAGAAATGGCCATTTGTTTTAAGCATCTAAGCTCATCCCAGGATAATAATATCCCCACCCTGTCAGTTACCTTTGGCTTTAAATGTTTACGTGGGATCTTCCCCAATATATCTTCACTTTCTATTTCAAGAGTTTTTATAAGTGTTAGATGAAATATCTGATAGAGTGATTAGGCCTTTGGTCATTTCCATCCCTAGTTCCTTCTGGTTTGTCATTTTCAATTATCTAGAGCTAAGTCAGTTAAAGGGACACAGCTGTCCACCCCTTGTCTGGTTGTTGATATCAGGGATACATTAGAGTATCTTATGCAGCTGCAAATGGATCAATTGCCTCAGTCTGCTAAGAATGATAAGCTGATGATTTTTCTTGTTGCCGTTCCTGAGAACTCCAGGGAATCAAAGTACTTCCAATTGATTTTAAGAGTTTTGCTGTTAGAATTCTCAGTTCAAATCAAATACACAGCTAAAATTAAAAATAGCTAAATGATTGTATAAAGAGTAATTTGCCATTTTGTCCAGATGAATTTTGTCATATTAGTATAATTAAGCTTTATAAGAATATATACAAAATTAAGTACATAACAGTACATTTTAAAAAGTAGTTGAGCCAATGAAGGAGAATATTTGTAGCTAAGGGTTGAAATGAAGGGTCCTTGGTGCTCTCTAAGCTTGCTTGTTTTCTTGCAGATGTTTCATTACCCAGGTTATCCTAGATAACATCATCTGTGCTAGTGAGGTGTGCTGTTTGCTGTCAGTTTATATTCTGTTGTCTTGCCTCTCTATGTGGGTGGGGGTGATCTTAGGCATTCTTTGGTTGGGCTGTTTACTGATGGCTCTTCGGCAGTTTCTTGATTGGGGTATTGCTTACTTGATTGTTGGTCTGAAGTTGACCAACTCCTTACTAGCACTGATGATGTTACCTAGTTAGAGTAATGAAACATCTGCAAGAAAACAAACAAACTCCAAGAGCACCAAGGACACCTCAAAGTAGTCGAAATACTGGCATCTAGCATTTGGCTTCTCTGTCACTATTTATTCTTATATTGCAAAAATATATGTATTTGTGGAAAACTTTGTACTGTACTTTGAATATATGTTAATGAAGTTGGCCATTTTCCACAATGGATCTAGTCACTGCCCTTTGCTGAATATTGAAAAGCGGGTTTCCATAAATGATCTTCAAAGATGAACCCACACTATAAACTACCAAGGGATACTACTTTAAGACAGATAAACTACATCCACAGCTATTCTCTTCCAACACCATTGTTTTTTTTAATAAAAAGAGCAAGTGATATAAATATTATGCAATCTGTACTATTAAACTACAATAACTCAGCATATTTATTGTATTAGAAATGTGAATAATGTGTTCCATCAGAATATTGAAAAAGAGACAACTCTTATAATATACTATGTAAAGCAGATAGATAATTGCTTGTTTTCTTAAAGACATGTGGTGTCTCCCCCCCCTTTATTCATAATGTCAGGTTCTTATATGAATCATTTGGAAATGATGTTGTGCTCTGCCTGTTAGAATAATGATCAGAATTATGATTTTAAAATACTAACAATAGCGTATGTTTTCAAACGCTTTCTTTCAGGGGTGGGTTCCTACCAGCGTTGGTACTGGTTTGCTTCACGCATGCACAGTTCACTGTAAATTGTTCTGTGCATGCGCAAAGAACATGAAAAACTACTAAAAAACATGCCGGCAATGGCAGTGGAGAGTGGGGAATTGGTTCAGGGGCATGGCCAGCCTGGGTCGCTGCCAGTTCTGTGACCCAGGCCAAATTACCACCAGTGGTTCGCCCAAACCGGTGCAAACTGGTAGAAAGCCACCTCTGCTTTCTTTGCTATCCAGAAATTAGCAGAGGATTTTAAAGATGCTACCTTAATTTCATTTTTAAAAATTGGATTTTTAAGGTAATCTAATTTAAAAGATTTATTTCACAGATGAAAGTTTACTTTCCTTTTTTTAGTTTCTGAATGCTAGTGAGAAGTAATATTATATATACAGATAAAAACTTCCTTCAGCCACAGTTGAATGACTTGGCTAGAAACATCTAACCTACTTTGCAGTTTCATTACTGTGAGGAGAAAATGAAGAGAGTCTGCTATTGTATGCTGCTTGAATTCCTGGAAGAATATCAACTACGATAGAAAAAAATGTAAAATAAAGCTATAAACTATTTCCTTTGCCTCTCCCCCCCCCCCGTAGACTCTCCCCTCATTTCCCTTTGCTGTCCCTGCTCTCTCTCCACTTGCATATGTAAACTGGATCAGTCCAGACTACTGTATAACATGGCCATGTTTCTGCTTCCTATCACTAGGAATACAGTAAATGTCACCTAAATGTTCATCTAGAAAACAGGAGATTAGAAACCGCAGATATTTTATTCTCATCAAGCATGTACCCTTCACTATCTCAACATGGCATCCTCTTCACAATGGAATCCTTACCTCAGCTGTCTTGTTACAAAATCATAGCTTTGCTTTACATTAGAAAAATGCATTTTCCTTTATTTAAACACTTATCGCACTTGCTCAAAACGTATTCATGAACCAGCTTTTTAAAATTTCCTGCCTCTCAACCTCAAAATTTATAAAAACTTCTGTCTTTCTATTGTTTCGGATCCCTCTTTTGTGGAAAGCTTTCATATATATATATATATATTTCCAATAAATATAAGCGCATATATATATATATATATATATATATATATATATATATATATATATATATATATATATATGCGCTTATATTTATTGGAAATATATATATATATATATATATATATATATATATATATATATATATATATATATATATATATATATATATATATATATATTTCCAATAAAATTTCCACATGGTTCTAATGTTTCTTTGCCATTTGTAAATATAGAATTTTTCCTAGAGGAGTTATTTCTAAAGTATTTTGAAAAGAACTGTTTTCAATATAATTTCTCGAGGGGAGTTTCTGTTTCATAACATTATATATATAGTAACTTCTCTGAATAAAATTGTATTGGCTCTTCTATTACTTTACTGGTTCTGTTAGCATTTTTTGAATAAACATCAAAATATTTAAAACAAAATCAAAGTTTTATTTTCTTATTTCAAAATATAATTTGGATAATGTATCAAGAGACTCAATATGAATTATTATTTGTATTTTCCTTTTATAATCATGTTTCAAATTTTCCTAACTAAATGTTAATTTTGTTATAGTTTGTCTTACTAAATTATAGATAAAATGAAGATAAATCTTTATTATAAATTATAAATTGTTTATGCAAAGAATGCTACTTAATTCCTTCTAGATCACTAGAGCTGAATTGTGTTGTCACATTTTTCCCAGCTGAAAATTAAATATGGAAATCATTGCACTGTATTATATGCAAACATATAATAGTTTCATCATTAACATTCCATATTAGTGAAAGTTTATCTCATAACACTTTAAGAGGAAAGTTTTCTTGCCTTGCTATATGGCCAAGAGTATGTTTGAATTTTTAAAAGCCCCCCCCCAAATAAGCTTAGAGATTTTTGAGCTTATTGAATTTATTTAGGAGTCCCCCTGCCCTTAAATAAGCTTAGGGAAATTTCAAACTCAATTTATAACCCCATTATTCCACTTTTCTCAGAAGTACTTACCTCCATGAAAGGATCAGAAATCTGTAATGGAAGGGTTAGTTGTAGATAGGACCTATCTATATGCTTTAGTAATCTGATCATAAATTAAAGCAGTGAGTGGATGATACTCAAGGAGTAGAAGAAAATGTGGGAATCATCAGATTTTACTTAGAAAGAAGTGTGTTGCATGGATAATGGTGTCATCTTTGATGATGTATGTTGAAGTCAAAGCATCACCATTATGGCTGTGAGGAAGGTGGTCAGAGCTGAATTTGTTCAGAATCATAATGTATTGCTAAGATAAGACTTGTATTTTTCGGTATCACTCAAAAATTAATGAATAAATGATGACACTATGCTTCTTACTCAAACATAAAGTACCAGAAATGCTAAATATTTGGGCCTTAACAACTAAGCCTATATAATTTCATTTCTCACCAACTTGTTTCATTGTTACTGCATCCTTCTTTAAGGTCACCTCTTTTTCTTCAAATGTGCTGAACAAAAACCTCACAGAATTACTTAACAACATGACTAATACTTAAGCTGGCTAGGTATTGTGAGTGTTATCTAGAAGACATTGGGAAGGCTGCCATAAAATGAAATTATATAGGAAGGGAATGATGTACATTGTAGACTTTGTTCATATTAGAGAAAAAGTTTCTAAATTTAAGAAGTTGTAAATAAACACCATTCTTGAAATATTGTACTATCTCAATGTACAGCTACCTATATCTGGAGTACAGATGCTAATGTTTCTAATGTTTGGATGGCTACAAAATTTCTAAGAAATACCAGCTCGTGTGGAAAAATTTTTTTTTTGGAACTGTGACTATATCACATTTACTGATGTGTTATTATATTATACTGCAAAATGATTGTATAATGAACAAAGTTGCTGAGGATAGGAACTTTGTAACGGGAATTTCACCAAGGTGAACAGAGTTTTTGGAGGAAAGTTTTGCATATAATACTGGTTGATTGATTATTGTTTGATTATTTGAAGAATGCAATTAGAAACATGAATAATAACCAAAGGAAAAACATGAGACTATAAGTGTACTTTTATAAGGTCTGTATGAATCGTTTGTACAGGTGCTTCAGAAACTGACTAAAATGCTCTACTGAACCTACTTCTAGAAGTGTTGGAATTCCAAATCTTTTCAAAGGGTTAATATGGACTACCTCTATTGTCTCAATATGTCTATGCATCCATAGAAGATAATTCTGTTGGGATTTCCTCACATTGGTAGTAAAAAGTCTCTTCTGCTTCAGACAACAGGAACATGCCCTTCAAATACTTCCCTGAGCTTTTGAGACAACAAACAGGGTTTGACAAAGTACTTTTGGTGTGTGTGTGTGCTTTGAAACATGAACACATGATTTGCAACAGTAACATTTAAGACTTTCTTAGGCCAAATTGCATTTCTCACTTGCATGTTTTCTGTCACGTTTTTGCCTACCATTATCTCACTTATGGAATTAACAAAAAATATTCTTAATGCTCATAAGGAATGTTAGCAACTCAATTTGGTATTATAAAGCAAAAGACAGGTGGTAGTCAATAAATTTGGATTAGAAACTGAATTTCTAATAGATTGGATGAAGGCAGAAAGGGATGTACCATATTTTTCGGTGTATAAGATGCACCAGAGTATAAGATGCACCAAGATTTTGAAGAGGTAAATTTTTTTAAAAAAGTTTTTGCATTCTGCAGACCTCCCAAATCCTCTGCATGCCTCATTTTTTGTGAAAAATGGGGCATTCAGTGAGTTTGAGAAGCCTGCAAAGTACTCCTGGGGGCTGGGTGGGAGCAAAAATGAGCAAAAAGCCATTTTTCACAAAGACGGACCTGTTTTTTGCAAAAAAAAAAAAAAAAAGGCATGCATAGTCTTTAGGAGGCTTGTAGAGTGCTCCTGGGGGCTGGGGAGGGAATGAGCAAAAAATGGACCATTTTTCACTCATTTTTGCCCTCCCCAGCCCCCAGGAGCACTTTGCAGGCCTCCCAAAACCTCTGCACGTCCATTTTTGTGAAGTGGGGGTGGGGTTTTGGGAGGCCAAAAATGCTGAATTCAGTGTATAAGACGCAGCCAGATTTTCACTCTCTTTTTTGGGGGAAAAAGGTGCATCTTATACTTCGGAAAATATGGTATGTACTGTAGAACTATAGTTCCCCCCCAGCTAAATATGCCTCTCAAAGTACTTCCCTCTCCCTTCCCACTCTTTATAATTGTGAAAAAGTAGGGGGGTTGTCTGAGAAGTTTACTCTGTTATTTTCTTAGTAAGATCTTAGCCCCCTTTTATTTGACTGTTGCCTTGGTAGAAGCTCTTCCGCCTTTCTCTCAAAGCCACTCTCTCCACCTTCTACAATATGTGGAAAAGGACAGTCATTTTCTGTTAGCATTTTCTGTTGCTCTATTTAATAACATTGAGATCAATGAATTCATAATACAATAATACTCTCTGTAGCTTTTGCCAACATAGCTAAATTTATTCCTATTCATTAGTAAATAAATTAACTAAGCTCATTTATTAAAAGAGAGTTCCTAGACTTTATGTGTAATTCTGGTTAGGTTTTCAAGTAGCGTCTGAACAAGAATGAGGTTACAGAACTCAATCTAATCTGTTATACTATGGATATTAAATTTTTCACATTAGATAAATTGGAATGAAGTGATCTGTTCATGAATTCTCTGCACATTATTTGTCTTTGAATTTATAAATATTTTAAAGGCTTATTATTCTTTAAGCTCTCTGACCTAATGCTCTTCAATGGTATTGACAAAAATTAATTCTGCCACTTCTGGACTGGACTAATCTCTCTAGGTTCCTTGGTTACCAGGGTATCTGCAAGGTAATTATGGTCCTACAAGAGTTGAAAGGCTTGATTATAGCAACTCATGCCCGTATCATCTTGAAGTTATATATAGGCAACATGCTTAATATTAGCCTCAAAAACGAGTTAAACAAAGTGGGCCAGAACCATGCTGGCAATAAGAATTATTTCAAACATATAACACCAGTTTGGGGGTTCCTGTATTAGCTTTTGAAATTCAAAATGCTGGATTTAATCTTTCATGGTTTGGCTCTGAAATAGTTTCAGGACCATCACCTTCATATAGAATTGGCCCAACTTGTACACTTATCTCGGAAAAAGGTGCTTAAGAATCCTTCCATATTCACTCAAGAGATTGGGAGGGTTTGGAACAGCCTTCTCTGAGATTCGGTAATCATCTAACCTTGATATAATTTAGGAAAACTGTAAGAGCAATGTTTCTGCAGTCATCTGCATTGTTATTTGCTTTACTCTGCAAATAAATTAACTGAATTTTAACAATGGCTTGTGAAGCATGTGGTTGAAATCTGTGATTGAAATAGCATTGCATTATATTAGAAAGAAAATAGAAAAGGAGGTCATGAGAATAGAAGGCACTGTACTATTCAAGGGTTACTAACTAATAAAGAAAAATATATTTGTAGGAACATCAAAGCAGCTTATTGAAAATGCAGCTTTTTACTAATATCATTAAATTGCTGTATAATAGCTGATCCCCCGAATATTATCTTAATGGTCTAGGGATATCTAAAATATATATTACAGAAAATAATATCCACAGAAGAAACATTTTAATATGTAGATTTACTCAACATAGAATATGAAAATTATTGAATAATTGCTGAAAAAGTAATTCATAATCCCAAATGTTAATAGTAAGTTAGCTAGTATGTGATTTTTCCAGCTCTTATAAAGAGTGAATACAATTAGGTAAGGATTTTGGAACAGTACACAGATGGCACAACATGGCAAAGTGAACTGAATGTTGAGCTCTCTGTTAGGCTGGGACTTGAAATGAATTAGGTTGATGATTGGCAAATTAATATAGTTTGAGAGAAGGATAATATGGCACATTTTCAACAATATTTTTTTTAATTTCTGTCAAATCTGCTAGAAGGTGTTAAACTAGCTGCCTAAGGAGATTTAAAAAGCTATCGTTTTTTTCTTATGGTTATATTACACTTGTCAGGTTTTTTTAAAAAAAGAAAAACACACATGCTACTGGATAGCATATTTATTCATTGTTCTTAAAGTAACCATTTTACTACAAAAAAAAAAAGGAAATTACAAATAATAAAGGAATGAAGAATGATAAATTAAGTCCAAGAGCAAAATATAAATCAAACAATTCAGAAAGAGCTGTGAACCACAGACAAATTATGCATATTCTAAACAGCTTAAAATAGAGGAACTACTGTATAAAGAAGTATAGAGTTACATTATTTTCTATCTCTAAGGAAGATTTCCAATCTTGGAAAATGATAATATACTCTTTACTGAGGCATCTTATAGCTGTAAGATAATGGTAGAAGTGAAAGGGTTACTGTTTATAGTACTGTTAATCAATCTGAGAGAAGATGCCATCCACATTCACTCTAAAGGTCAAATTACAATAAAGACAACATCTCCAAGTTTAAGAAAACACTCACTGCCAACTCTAATGCCCATAATGCTAATGAAAGTCTAATATTTATGCAGAGTTTTCTAAACATAAGAGACTTTACAAACAATTTCCTAAATATAGGTAAACAGTCAATATAAAAGGCATGATTATATTTTACTTTGTCAATAGGAACCATTGACCTTTTCTTGGCATGTCACAATGGATTATCTTAATAATAGTATTATGTTTTTGGATATTGCATCCTACTATAGATTGACAAAAGGTATTTTAGGGAACTATAGAGATACATAATGAATCAAAGGAGCCCCACTATACTGCAGAAAATTATCTGCTTAGCTAGCGATAATGATTGCAGAGGTTAAGCATTTAATTACATTAAGTAATTAAGACTAGTGGAAGGTTCTAGTTTGAATTAATCCCTGCTCTACTTCCCCAGCTAATTAAGAATAATAAGAATGGTGAATTTCCATTGTGGCCTTACTATCTATGATCAAGCAAAGTTGTATCTTGAGGGACTGGAGCTTGCAATAATAATTCCCCTTTTTGAAAAAAATAGTGTTTGGGTAGTTATTTAACTACCCTATAGATAAATTTCTACAGTCCCAGTTTGTGTTTCTAGATCTATAAGTAGAAAACATGCTGGAAAAGGCAATGGCAAACCACTTAACATCTGCAAAAAAGCCTTGTGACTACATTGTTGTGTCCATGTAGTCACTAGACCAGCGATGGCGAACCTTTTTTGGCTCGCGTGCCACAAGCGGGGGGAGCGCAGGGAGGTCGTGTGCGGGCGTGCCGAACCCATAATGCAATGCGCGTTCCCCCCAAAGCGCATGCACGCACAACGCGCTCCCCCCATTTTTACATGCTTTTTTCGCCCTCCCCAGGCTCCAGAGGCTTTATAGGAACCTGGGGAGGGTGAAAAGAGCCTCCCCCGCTCCCCCGGAGGCCCTCCGGAGGCTTCAGGGACCGTCCGGAGGCTTCCCTGAAGCCTTCGGAACGCTTAAAACGACCCTCCGAGCAAACCGGAAGTGAAAAATGATTTTTAAAAAGGTGAATTGAGCGCGCTGGCCAGCTGACAGGGCAGCGTCTAGCGTGCCCTGACAAATGGCTCCGCGTGCCACCTGTGGCACGCGTGCCATAGGTTTGCCATCACTGCACTAGACACTGAGCTCCATTCAAGATCACCTTTATTTTATCTTTTACTCAAACCCTAAATAAATATTACATTTGGTTCCACATGTGAGGACATTTTTTCTCCTTGCGACTTTTTCCCACTGGTTTTTTTTTTTCAGCCAGAGGAAGAAAGTATATAATATTAGACCTTAACATTTATCCTAGTTCCATTATATAGAGTAAAATTGAAAGCTCTTCCAACAAAGCTTTCAAAGAAGAAGGATAATGTTGGGTCATTTTGGAAAGAATGAAGAGTCAGTCCTGTAAATATTCTACTTTGACATAAGCTTCAGTGAATTTAATAAAAGATATGACTGTGTAAATATTATTGCATTACTGCGTAAATATTAATTTGCTTAAGTACATTGTCAGAAGCAAATATTTTCTTACTATTTGCAGATATACATAATGTCAGCCACCTACATGCATTCATATCATGTTCTTTTCAATCAATGTTGTGTAAAATGCAGAAAGAAGTAGTATGGAAATAAAAAGCACGAGGTAAAAAAAAGGAAGGGAAGTATAGGTACATGTGCCTTGCACCACAGAATTCACAATAACTATTCCATAGTTTTCTATTCATTGTTTTTTATTCTTTAAACTTGTCAATTCTTCTTGAGAATGTTAGTAATGTCTTCTTTGGCAAGTAGATGCTACATAAATTAAGTGAAATTAATTAATATCAGCAATAACCCAAATGACATATATCCTGTTCTATATTTTCATTTATAATACTTAATTATTAATTAATATAAATTAAGGCAAAGGTTCTAATTGTAATATTGTTGGGGATTGTTTTTGGATTTTATTTTCTTTTTCTAATGTATTTTCCTTTCCTTTCCTTTCCAGTTCATTGCTTTTGCCTCTTTATTCTTCATCCTACTCTCGATTACCACCTTTTGCCTGGAAACCCATGAAGCATTTAATACCATCAAAAATAAAACTGAACCTATCAAAGGTTCAGTTCTGCAGTATGAAATAGAGACAGATCCAGCTCTAACATATGTCGAAGGAGTCTGTGTGGTGTGGTTTACATTTGAGTTTTTAGTCCGTGTTGTTTTTTCACCCAACAAATGTGAATTCATAAAAAATCTCTTGAATATCATTGACTTTGTGGCAATTTTGCCTTTCTATCTAGAAGTGGGTCTGAGTGGGCTCTCCTCTAAAGCTGCTAAGGATGTGCTTGGTTTCCTCAGGGTGGTGAGGTTTGTGAGAATATTGCGAATCTTCAAGCTCACTCGACATTTTGTTGGCCTCAGGGTGCTTGGTCATACACTCCGTGCAAGCACCAATGAGTTTTTGCTGCTGATAATATTTTTGGCATTAGGAGTGTTGATATTTGCCACCATGATCTATTACGCTGAGCGAATAGGTGCCAAACCCAATGACCCATCAGCTAGTGAACATACAGAGTTCAAAAACATTCCCATTGGGTTTTGGTGGGCTGTGGTCACCATGACTACTCTTGGATATGGAGATATGTATCCAAAGACTTGGTCAGGCATGCTAGTGGGAGCTCTGTGTGCTTTAGCTGGAGTGCTGACCATAGCTATGCCTGTGCCTGTTATTGTCAACAATTTTGGAATGTACTATTCTCTGGCCATGGCGAAACAGAAGCTTCCAAGAAAGAGAAAGAAGCACATCCCACCTGCTCCTCAGGCAAGGTCCCCTACATTTTGCAAGACAGACTTGAATATGGCCTGCAATAGTACACAGGGAGAAGTCTGTCTTGGCAAAGACAACCGGCTGATGGAACATAATAAATCAGGTAGGACACAATTCCAGATGCATGTCTGGTATGTCTGGCAATATAAAGAATGAAAAAAACATTTAAACTTTCTTCAGCTGAAAGAGATAGATCATACACTTTCCCCTTCAACCATTATTTGTGTGCCAGTCCCATAAATGGCAAAGTAGCTAGATCTTGTATCTGTGAATTGCTTTCTATATAGTGTTTGCTAAATGTATTCTAAATGCTAAGTTGCTTTTTGTTCCATCTTTTTCTTTTCTAGTGGTGGCTTCCTCTGTTTTTGCTTATTGCATTGTACAGATGTTTAGTTCATGTTTGTGGTATACAATTGTGCTTTCATTCTGTTGAATTTTTATCTTATGTAATGTTTTCCTTGTTTGCTGGTGTTACAAAATACTAGCAGCAATCTTTACATTACTTAAACATAGGTTAGCTTAGGTTGTCCTATCCCAAATGAGTGGCTTGAGGTCTTTGAACTTCATACAATGCAGCCACCATTGAAGCCAAAGCTTTCTGAGAGTCAAGGATTCATGGATCTTAAGAAAAGGGCTGTCTAATTTACATGCAATAGAACAATAATACAAAAATAATACAAAAATTACACTAATAGTATACTTTCATGACTTAAAACAGATAGTATAAGTATAATCTTTATTGTCATTGTACTTAAATACAATGAAATTGGTTGTAGATAGTAATTTATCTGATATTCAGAAGCAGAATAATTTTTTGTAATAGTTTGAAAATTCTATAAGAATAATGACATATTTTGTCTATCTAAGTTTCACTTCTCTGTTTTACAATTATGGCTGTTATCCTTGACCTAGGAAACAAATAGAAATTAAATTTACCATAAATTAAGATCATGTATTTCATTTGGATTAGGAGCGAAACTTAAAAGTACCTTACCTTAAGTAGTCTAAGTTATAAATGCTACAAGATTATCATTTGGAATTGTCTGAAGTAAATAATCCGTAGAGGATTTTCATAATGTTATTAACACTGCGATCCTCCAGGTGTTTGTTTGGATATAAATACTGATAAATTCAGGGGAACTTTCTTTCAACCAAATGTCTTTCAAATAATAAAAGTGCAATTTTTAAAGATATAATTTTAATAAATTTGATACATAAACACACACATACACATGCAGAATTTAAAAATGCAGAAAAGAAGAAACAATGCTCATGCTCATGAGTTTCTTCTATCGGAGGGGTGTTAAACTCACGTCATCACATCATCACGTCATCATGTGACTTTTCCCCCTGCACTAAAATGGGGCTGGGCATGGCCAGTGAGTGACGTGTCTGGCCCACAAGCTGCAAGTTTGACATCCCTATTCTATTGTATTCTAACATGGAGAGGGCACAGTTTACAAGTGAGTAGAATAATGGGTGCTGATAAGGAGAAATTGGGGGGAAATAAAACAGATTATCAGAGCTGAATTTTTTTTCAAATGTCTATACGTTCCTCAGTTTCCATTGCTATCAGTAAAATAGGTCTATCATAATATTAATGTATTGCATAATAATATTATTTTCAGTGCAAAGAGGTTAATGAAAAGGCTTAAATATTAAAGAACCACAGTCTTCCCCAACCATGTATTCTTGAAATCTGATTTATACCTTATAATTTCCAAATAAAATGGCTTTATCTTGGGAGCACCATGATTGGAGAAGATAGCTTAGCCTTTTCTGTAAATATCATCTGCTCCAGAGTTGAGCTAAAATATGGTTTGATCCTTGAATACAGATTTTTCTTTGAAAATGAGCCATCATAGAAAATAATCTAGACTAATGTGTTAGTAAGAATATAGGGAAGCTTTAAGAGTTTTATGTAGAAGGGAGAGGGTGTTAACAGATAGTTAACAGACAACCTAGAAAAACCAAATATTTCCTTTCAAGATGCAGAATTTGAGGCAGAGGGAACCTAGACATATCTGTTAAAACAGCAGATCTCTGTGAATTGCTAAGGATCACTAGCTGATTATCTACCATATAAACCTTGCAACATATTGTACCTATACAATTTGGGACTTACCTGCTGAATTTAGACACTAGCCATATATTGCAGGTTGATTAATGCCTGCTTTTGCTTCCCTATGAATATTTTACAAAGTAATATATTTATCAACATTTTACAGATGATGGGCTCACGAGCTGCATTTAAATTTGTGACTTACAATTGAAAAACATTCTCATTAGTGTCTTTGTCTAACATTATGCTGAGTGACAGATTGGCCTTAGACTGCAGGTATTGCATATGTAAAAGCAATAGTGAAGTGTTAGAAAGAGCTGTGGACATTATGTAGGCTATCTTGTGTAACATACTGTCTCACTGCTAGCTAATTAATTTCTTTGAGTAGTGGATGAAATGCTATAGTATACATTTGCTGTATTTTTTAAATACGGAAGACACTGAGGCAATATATAATACTGAAGACAGCATCCATGTAAATGGCCAGTTTGTTCCTTACGAAATCATAGATTTTCAACTTTATGAGCAAACTTTTTTTTCATTTCATAACTTATTACTACTTATTCTTTTCCACCTTCAATAGTAAGAGTATAAGGCAAGTTATTTGTGATGTCTCATTTATTCATTGGCTATATGATGTAAATGGGCGTGGTGCTTTGACCAGTGTTATCAGGTGAAGACAGTGCAGAAAATGAGCAGCCATTGTCACCAGTGGAAAGGCCCCCACCAATCAGACGCTCTAGTACCAGAGACAAAAACAGAAGAGAGGGAACATGTTTTCTACTGACAGCAGGTGATTACCCATGTGCTGCTGATGGAGGGATCAGAAAAGGTATGAATTCTTTCCTTAGACTATAAATTTTATCACTATTCTTCTGAACAAATAATCCTGGAATAAAGCAGATGTGAATACATGCTATAGGAATTACTATAGTCAGTATTTTTCCTTCATATTTTCTTTTGTCCCTTTCTTGTTTCGTATTAAAAATGTCTTTAGCTCATTAATTCATGGGAAAATATGTTATTGTTTCATTCATGATTTCATTTGTCTACCTGAAAGAATATGGATGTAGCTTAGACCATTTTCATTAAATCGCTTTCTAAATAATTAGAAATTGCTGTGGGATAATTTAAATGTAAATTAGTTACTATTGTAATTTAGTTTATGCTGTACAACAGGGGTGTCAAATTCATGTTCTCATGGCAGTGTCATGTGACGTATTGGGACTACCCCCCCCCTTGCTAAACCAGGCGTGGGCATGGCCAGCGTGTGACACATCCAGCCCATGGGCCGGGAGTTTGATAGTCATGCTGTAGAAGGATGATTTAATTAACTCTGAGGTAGATAAAACAAAGTTCTGAAAAAGAAACAAAATTTTTAAATTACTATTTTTTACAAAGTGTTTGTATTGAAAGAAGGAACATGGTTACCCAAAGTCACTAAGTTAAGGATAGTTCCACTGTGTTGAATAGAAAATTGCTTCAGCTACACCGGTGTTACTATGTTTTTCCCTGCAGCAAACTAATGAAAGTTCGATGGCATGCCTAGGTCACTTGCATCTTTGAATCGCAATCCAATCTTTAAACCCCTCCTCCCCAAAAAGGTTATTTATTGCTTTATTTGTTTAAAAATATTAACTACCACTTTGCATTAGGATCTGGAAGCAGTATTTGAAAATCCATATCCACTTTTGTTCACAGTTTTCCATAACATATGGCATTTTAGTATACACTTTCTATTGCTGCACTTAGTTGTTAATATAAATTCCCCAATAAATCATTTTTAAAGCAAATTTCCATGATACTATTCTTTATTTCATAAATTTCCCAAGTACTTTTAAAAATGTACATATCCTTAATATTTATGTAACTACCCCTTTTTGTATGCAACATTCAGAAACGTAACACTCTTTTTCAGATGCATCTTTCACAAACAAATGGAATTTTTATGCGGATTTTTGACCAGAGAAAGATGGACACTAGTGGACTCAGTTCAGTGCTACTGTCTTTATTGCAACAGAGTCCGTACTGGGGAATCTTGCAAATCTGTTCCCACAGATTTCTTTTACATCCCTAGGTATGTCATCCATATTTTATGTGTTTGTTGTGGGAAACCCTGGTGTATTTGCAGCAATTATGGGTGCTATCTTAAAGAAATGTTGCTTCTGAGATCAAATAGCATTTGTATTTATATTCATCTCATTCTCTACAGTTCCTATTGACTAGATAATCCACATAGTTAATTTATAGAACAAGACCAGGAGGTTTTGGGCCATGCCCAACCTCTGCTGTGGAAAGTCACATTCATTCTCTCTCAACCCAACCCAACCCAACCTATTTTAGAGGATTATGGTTGTGAGGAGAAATTTCAGAAAGGTGTACTGTATATTTTGCTTTGATACCCCAGAGAAAAGGAGTGATATAAATTTAACAAAAAATAAGGAATATATAATTGTTTACATAAGAGTGAGATTAGTTTGTAGCTAAAGAGACTATTAGTCCACATCTTCTGAAATTTATAAGAATTATATTTATTTTGTGTATAATTCAGTTACAATATACTGTATTTGCTTCACAATGGATTCTTTATAAAATAAATGGAACTTATTCCCATGTAGCCTCTAGCTTAGATAATACAGCAGGATCCTATTATGAGTGAAGGAGGGGCGAGCACCCAGCCTAATGCTCACTTCTAACATGGTTTTATGATCCATCAAGAGAGTTTCTATAACTCTAGATGTAATGATTACATAACATCTAAATACTGTTTATTTTAGTGTCTTAAGTGCACATTCACTCTTTATTTTTTAAATAGCCATTAGAAAATTTTAATACTATGATTTTACTGAATAATTAAACACTAACATATACACATATTTTAATGAATTTCACTCCTTGTAAATACTTCAAATATATCAAATTTTAAATAGTATTAGATATAGAATGTTGGATGCCTGATGGGAACACTTTGCAAATGGAACTTTTTAACAAAATAAATGTAACCTTTGGGGTTACAAATAAAAAAATAGGCTTCATGAATTTAGGTGTAGAATGTTCTAGGTCGCAGAAATAGTCCAGTGCCCCTATACTTATCAATAAAATTCCCCTGGTGTATCTGATTGCCGGATGGGGAAAACTGTTCTATAATTATGATACTGACTTATATTACAAGAGAGCCAGTTACAAAATTTCTTTTAATTATCATTGAGAGAACCAATAGGCATGTCAAGTATATGCCAGTGGTCTTTGCCCTTAAAATGTACATGAAAATATGTTTTATTGATAAGCGGCACCTTATCTTTTTGTCTATCATTTAAGAAAACATTAGGACTTTTTATAGGCACTCATTGAAAACATATTATTACATTGCATTGTGTTGTTTGTCTATTTTCTGACTGAACTCAACTAATGTCTGCATTTTCTCATGAAAGGCTATGAAAAATCCAGAAGTTTAAACAACATAACTGGCATGGCAGGCAATGCCTTGAGACTGTCTCCAGTAATATCACCTTACAGCTCACCTTGTCTAAGACGCTCTCGATCTCCCATCCCATCTATCTTGTAAACCAGAGGCTATACGTTGATTACATTTCTGCAATTTAAATGCTGCTCATTAACTAACAGAATAGCTATAGCATTAACCAAGTTCTATTGCAGAAGTATAAATCTGTGTTATACTTGCTAGTGTCCAGCAGTAGCACTTGGATAGCTGAAGATCCTAATTTGCTTGTAAGATCCTCTAAAGTACAGTAGGTTTGTTTCCTCTGCTTTCTGTTATTGTCCTATATTACCACAGCAATAAAAAAAACCCTGAACAGTGTAAATAAATGACCATATTTTCAGGGAGATATATTTAAATAAATGTGCTTCCATTAATAATTATTCCATTGGATTTTCATTTCTTGTGATTCCAACCTGTTCTGAATATGTCTGAGATCTTGTCATAATTGCATAGGACGTGACTTCAGTCTAATCATGTTCATTGGCCATTCTGTTTCCATTCCTGAAATCCATCTTGCAGATTAGTTGGAATCATAGATGACCTAGGTCTGTGTAGATTTGTTGTTGTTTTAATTGTACCATCTTATTGAAATCAGAGCGATGTTCAATGGGTCTGCATGTGGGATTGGGTAGTTTGTGTTTATTTTGATTCTTTTTGATTTATTTTAAGATTATTTTTTTCAAAAATGTTATTTCTTAATTGATTTATTTTAGTACTGGGTTAATATATCAGAGTTCTGAATATTTCCGGTTGTTTGCACACAGATAACTGCAAAGAGGTTGTCATTACTGGGTACACGCAAGCAGAGGCCAGATCTCTTTCTTAATGGCTTGGGGAAGGCACAAAACATGAAAGAAAGGTAAACACAGTCCAGGCTTGCAATATTAAGTTAGCAAGTGCTGCTTGATAGTGCAGTCATTTCTCTTCTCCAGGATTCTTCAACATTTTCAGATGCAGAGCGCCAAGTAAATATATACATATATATATAAGGTTTATCATAGCTGTAAGAGGATAATAGTTTCAAAATGGGGTTTTGACCATCCTTAAACCTTTAACTCTAAGGCTTTCACAATTTATTTGTCAATATTTCTTCATTTTATTTTCTTTAAATGCTGTGTCTTGTGTGTTGTGTTACTGTTTCATTTGTCTTCATGTTCCACAGTTGCCTTCTTCAAAGCTGCTCTTTTCATGTGTAAGTTTAGCTGCTAAAAGTATTTGCTTCCTTCCCCCACTTTTTGATACATGTATCTATGCATATGCCAAGTATAGCCACTTCCTTAACATTTTTCAAAAGGTGGATTTAGCAATGGTTTCGCTGCTTCAATCCCACACTTTTTACAATCTGCATTCATTTTTATGTTCAAATTTTATTTTCTATAATTGCCTTTTCTTTATATTAAAAACAAGGTAACATGGTTTAAGCAACTTCATGAACTTAGTTGCAGATATGGAGTTTTGGGCTGGTGAGGAAAAACACCCAACAATGTGAAGGACTTAGACATTAAAGTTTTTTTAAAGTATTATAAGAGACCGTTCAGATTGTTGAAAATTCCCAGATTTTTGTACGTTTAGGATTGCTAGGGAAACCGGTGTATTTAAATATGTAACATTCTTTGTATAAAATGCATGTTATGTAAAAATGTACAAGGTTGTATTTGAACACTTATATTTCTTATACATGGAGATGTACATTTTGTTTTGGTAATAGCACTTGCAGATATAGCTGTACAGTACATATGTTTAATATGAAAATAGATTCATCAAGAAATTAATATCTGATGCTGCTATTATTGGCTACAGTGTTATACAGAATTTATCATGGATTTTTGACTGCTGAAAAAGGGACAATGGAATTTAGCCATACCAAGGACTGTACTGGAAAGAGTTTGCTCCTCCTGAATGGGCCCTGATCATCACCTAACGCCTTGAAGAGATTCTTCTAATTTTCTATGGAAGTTGAGCTTGTTATGAGGATTAAGGACCAATTTTAACAGCTGCTGCCAGCAGATGCAGTTATTAGTCACTATTGATGAGTCAACTGTAAATAAGATGTGTGTGCATGGAATATCAGCTTTAGACATCTACACCAAGGGATGCTGCATCTTTGAAACCCCATGAAAAAAGATCAACACAACTCTTTGTGTATTCTTCTTGGTCATTACAACAGGCCATACTGTGGATCATAAAAGGCACACAAGTTAACAATAGTGATGTTAGCACATATGTTTCCTCATAGCAACTGTATTTTTGCAAAGTTTGTAACTTAAGAACATTAATGTCATAGGATTTTGCAAGAAGTCTTTGCACTCTCAGTTTGCCGTATCTATATTTTTATGAATCCTAGTGAATGTGCCAAAAGATTATTTAGTTTTGATCTGGATCAGAGATGTGTGAATGTAGGTGAAAGTAGTAAGCTGAAGAAAAAAATCAGAGACTTGTATAGATGCTTTTTGTTGCTGTTTTGATTTACTTCATTGTTACCTCATAGGTATTGAAAGAAATAAAATATGGGCACTTAAATAATATAGTTTTTTTATTGAAATGACAAAATAACAAAATAATATTAGTAAATATAAAGTAGAAAATATGAAATAGAACTTAAAATGTATATTTTGCATAACAGAGAAATTCTTTACTTTTTTGTGATTTTTGTGATAAAATTGTTCTAGTCTATTCAACGTCTATGATGCTTTGTTGCCAGGTACTGTGTGATAACTTATGTTCTCTCCCTGCTGTTTAACAAGACCTTCTCCAGAAACTGTTTGTCACCCTATTTTGAATGTAAGAACGTTTCCCACATATGAAACTCTGTATTGTGGACCTTTTTGTGAAGCTGTCAAAAGGTGCATGCGAAGCCTGGTGGGAGCCAGTGGCCATGTAACTAACCAAAATGGAGAATAAAATGCAAAAGATCTTGGGGAGGACGTTGAAACACAACTCACAAAGTTGCTCCTATTTTCTTTTTTCTGCTGTGTCCTTTTTCTTGTCCCTTCTTTCGTTTAAGCAGTATTTGGCCATTCTGATTACAATGAGTATCTTTTATACAGATTATTTCAGGATGAAATAAGTGTCCCATAAAACAAGATGCCAAATGCATGAATGAAGAGAGACAGTGCTGTCATGCATCTCTCTTTTAATTACAACCAGCCTGTTACCTCTGAAACAAATTGTTTCCTGCCTCTAAATTATGTTCGAATTCTGTACAGTTCATTACACTGCAATCCTAAACATATATCAAATACATAGCAACTAGTTTCAGTAATACTTTGTAAGACTGTGGTATTATAATTCTCATAAAATATTTTCATATTCAATACTTAACTATGGAACAATTATCAAAGGGAAAGAAGTTTAGCTTTTCAAGAAATTGTTTACATCCATATATATTTCCTTTTATGTAAGAGGAAGTCTAAAGCAATATTACTATCCTTTTGTTGGTAACTATGCATGAAGGAGGAATATAATAACTGTGGCTAACAATGGGCATATGATATGCACTTCCTCTTGTAATACATGCAGATTAAAGTCAATGAAGTTTGGAGAGTCCAAACAGCCAAGATCACAGCAGCACAATTAAATTAGCACTTGTTTTGTATATGTGTTTATGTCAAAGATATTTTCAATGGGGACAGGCTTCAATCATGCTGCTGTGACACTCACCTTATCTGCTTTGACATATCTCTTGGAAGCCTCTGGCTGATTACCTATATGTCTGCTGTTCAAACATAATATAAAAAGTGACCTGTTAAATTTATTTAGCATTATATCACATTGTATATCATTTTTAAAATGCAGTACCTATTTTTTGAAAGTTTAAAAAGTCTCAGGGAAGCAGAATATCAGAAAAGTGCATAGACACTATTTAAATCATTTTTTTGGAATTTCCAGACAAAGGATTGCTCATTAAGATCTTATGTGTGTTGAATAGGAGGAGGTTTATTTGCAAATGTATAAGGCTCAAACCCAAAGATGACACAACAAAATCCAATTGAGTCCAATTGTTTACTTTCTTACACTTAATGGACAGAATCTTGCCAAACTAAAGTTATAAGTTTCTAACCTACAAGATATATCTTGAGAAATTCCAGATGTGTCTATCCTGAACCTCTTTCCTCTCTCCCCCCAGATTGGACTGTACATTCTCTTAATTTTGGCTTCTTTTTGATGGAATAAACTCCCTCCTCCTTGGAAAAGCTCTATGTTTCCAAAATGCCATAGCTTCTTGCCAGGGAATTCCGCAGCAGATGTCCAGATGAAGTCAGAGATGCTGACATGAATTTGTAGCTTTTTATAAATAAATATATTTACACCTATATATACAGCAAGTAAGACAGGCACACCACTACATTATGATGTAAATGACAGAACACACAGAAGAAAAAAACGGAAGGGGCGGGGAAGGGAAACTCACCCTCCATACCCACAGCAACCAATCACAATGCAGATTGCCTCATGCAGCAGCCAGCATTCTCCAACCAATCAACCATAACTATGTGTTCTGGCTCACTGCACAATCCCACTGTTCAGGTATTAAATTTAAATATCATCCATCCAATTTATAGCTGAACAGCATTTAAACCAAGTTGTTTCATAAGATCCTTGTGTTTCTATATACACAATGGCTTCGTCATGAGGTTTATATACACAATGGCTTTATCATGAGGTCAGCCAAATTATCTTCCGATGGACAATAAATTCGATCTATTACATTTTCTTTCATTGCTTCTTTGATAATTACAATATTTTTTTGTCAACGTGTTTGCTTCTGGATTTTATTGTCACCTACTGCTATTTGTATACATGTTGTGTTATTTTCAAATATTGGTATAGCTTCTTTCACTTCAATATCCAAATCTTTTAACAAATGTATATACCAGTGATGGCAAACCTTTTTTCCCCTCGGGTGCAAAAAGCACACGTGTGCGTGCTGACACCCATAATCCAGTGCCCCCTCACAGGCTCCCCCCCCCGCATGCAAGCACGACCCCTGTTTGGGTGCTAGCAGGCATCCCTGAAGCCTTCTGGCACCAAAAATGGGGATGGCTTTGGCACCCTGTGCACTATTACTCAAGTAACTGCATTCATGTATGAGCCCACATACATGTACACATCCACATTGCCCTTTAAGGCAGAGGAAATGGGTGAGAAAAACTGATCGTTGCCCGTCTTAATGGCCAAAAGCACTCGAAAGCAATCAGTGGAGCTTTTGCCTGTTGCCATTTTTAAAGCCAAAGGTGCTTAGGAGGTGCATGCACACTCAGGAAAAGGTCGGATGGAGAAAGGTGTGAACGAGCAATGGCTGTTGTCCTCCTCCCTCTTTCTGGAAAACACCCCCCCTCCTTCTTGCCCTTCTCTGGACCTGCGTCGCCAGATGGACAGCTCAACTTCAGGCAGCTTGCAAATGCACCACAGCCAATCGCTGCCACTTTCCTGGCCCCTTTCTCGGCAATTCCCACTCGAGGGTGGGAAGAAGAGGCAAGTGGACTTTTTAGGCAGTTATCCTCAACCGGCAGCAGCTGAGAGAGCCCACCTGTCTGGCCCCCTCTCCTGCAATGGAATGGGAGGAAGAACTCCCAATCTCTTTTCCAAGTAGCTGAAGGGAGCATGTGATTCATAGCGCTTGGAATATTTCAGCTAAATAGGTTGGAGATGGCTTTGGTGCTCTCTTTTAGGCCTCTGCCCACCACATTGAATGGGGCAAACTTGTTTGGGGAATGAGGCTCCAGAGCAGCTCCCCACTTCAAGTCAAGGTTGAGTTCTGATATTCTCCCATTAGGAGAGAATCAAAGCCATCCCCGTTTTTGGTGCCAGGAGGCTTTCAGGAAGGCCTGCTAGCACCAAAACAGATGTCGCATGCGCATGAGTAGGATGAGGTGGGGTAGGGGGAGTACCAAAAATGGGGTGTGTGGGAGCCGTGCCATCCCCTCCCCCGGTGCATGCACGTATGACCTCCCCTTACTCCCCACACATTCACATGCATCTCCCACCAGCACTACAGACCCAAAAATCAGGTGGCTGGTGGGAGGCACGCGGGCATGCGCGGTGGATCTTAGGTGGGAGACGGCTCGTGTCCCTGCAAAAAGGGGTACCATAGGTTCGCCATCACGAGTATATACCATGTTATCTCTGAACACAACTCTGACAATGCCATGAATTGTGCTTCAGCTGTGGAAATGGCAACTGAAGTCTTTTTTCTAGATTTCCAGCAAATAATGTGTTTGCAAACATTGCAACAAATCCTGAAATTGACTTTCTATATTGTACATCAATAGCCCAATCACTGTCCATAACATGCTTCAATTCTAATTCATTTGATGGTTGTAAATGCAATTTCAAATCCATGGTTGATCACTCTCACAACTTGGAGCCTGCCCTCCCCTCATCTCTATCTCTATCTTCTTTCAATTCTGCATTAGGACATGCAGTATTGATATCAAAATGGTGCACCTTATAATTTTACGATGCTGCAAATTGAAATGGTCAATTCAGAAGACCCACATAGTAGAAAATGTAAGAGTGACAGTAGTGATAAAAGAAGCATTAATACGTCTGATGAATGAAGAAGTGCAGTTGTTGCTTTTAAATGACAAATAATGCCCCATCTTGGATTTCTTTGTCCAAGACAAAAGAAATACCTTCCCACAGCCTTTTGATCATCTGCCCAGGGAATGAGCCTGAGATCAGAATATGGAACCCATCAGCTCCAAAACATAAAATAAGGTAAAGATATTTCATGTTTACTAAATAGTGTTTAAAAGTGATTGTATACTGGATTAAATCATTTCTTTTTAGTGGCAATATGAAAGGGTGATTATTTATATAAGACGTATCCTATGATCTAAAAGATCTCAACCTACTGAAGTTTAAAAATTGTAAAACACTTATATGCAAAGTTTAAGACTCTTATGTACATAGGAAAAATTAAGGGGAAATGGGAGATGGCTAAAAGAAAAATTGCTGGTACAGGACGGTACCCATTTTCAACACCCAAATTATTCATATAAGTGATATTTATTTCAATTTACTAGGGTCAAAGAGTGTTATTATTTTTTGAAGTTCTAGTGAATAGATACTAAAGGTTGTTTAGTTTCAGCCATTAGTTTCCGTCAAGTAAGGATTTTTTTTTAAAAAAATGATGTGATGTATATTGTCTGAACTGAGGATGAATTGATTAACATTGATTTCCTAATAGCTTTCACCATGAATGCTGTTGTTAGTTCCTAATGCCTATAAAATCACAAAGCATAATATATTATTCCATATTAATTGCTAAGTTTATTATTACAAAACACTACAAACTAAAATAAATATTTTTTTTGGATTAGTGGTATTAAAATGTGAGAAATTAACTGTAGCATAAAATTACTGTAACTACTAAGAATGATGAAAAATGGTACAACGAAGAACAATTCTCTAATAACCATAATTATTTAATAGAAATAATGTGTTCCCTATATATTAGCCTCTCTTATATATATGCTGTTCTAGATTAACATGTTAAATATGGATGGCATGTTTGTATTCTGTTGTAACACCAAATGTATTTTCATAGTTTTGTATGTATACCTGAATCATAGCTGCCTGAAAAGATGGCAACACTAAAAGTAAGAAGATTCTGGCTCCTAAAAGATAGTGTAGATACAAAACCAAAAAGCAATGGCAGTTTTCAATGCTCAGTTTTCCTATCTGTAAAATTAAACTGCCAACTCAAGCTAAAATAAGCCCTACCTCTCTCCAGTAAATTTGTACATGTCCCACATTTGTGTGCATGTGTGTAATTATATATTTCAAAAATTGAATTAGTATTTCTTAATTAAATTGTTTGTAAAATAAAATGCTCTGTTTATCTCCTGATGAATTATTTTTCTTCTAGCAGCAGAACAAAAAAACCAAGAACCAAACAGGAAGGGCGTGTTTACAAAGGAAAGAAAATTGTGAGGATATGAGCAAAACAGGATGAAGTTTAGGGAAAGAGGTAAAGGAGTAAGAGGAAATAAAAAAACTTAAATGTAAGGAGACAAGCAATCTTTCCCAAGCAACAATATCAGCCGCTATATTTGAAATCTCGCCTGTTCATCTTTCTCCCATTCTTCCAATTTCTTCTGTTCTTATATGTAAAACAACCCTAATCTAATCAATTCACTAGTAGTTGCTCTGTTTGTGTGAAGGGGAAATGTGTCTTCCTATCTGATCATTTCAAGTCTCTTTCTTTCATTATGTGTATATACACGCAACTTCTTTGTGATTATAATTTTTTTGCTTGAGTTCTGTATTTTTATTCTGGAAAATGAAATATGTTAAAGCAGAACTTTTTTCAAACAGTGGAGCAGTGGGGAGATATGCGGCTGAGAGGCATATGCAAGATGATTTGCATAATTGGAAACTATGATGTTTCATTAAAGCTGAATTGGACCCTCTGAGGGTGTCATTTTGTAGTTTTAGCTTTTAATGCTGTATTCAAGATCACATTTAGGCCACAGAGTAGACATGATGTTACAAGAAAATGTATTTTTCCTTAATGAGATAATCAAACATTTGATCCCTGCCTGATAATCTCTACTGGGTATTTCAGGATCCTAGAAGTTTCTGAAAATGCTCAATGTCTTTCCGAAATATATACATTGAATTATTTTGCAAGTTGACAAATTTGAAAGCAGTAATACTTCCCACACAATCAACAGATCATAGGAGAATGATTTCAAATCCTTTAGAATATTTTAGCCAATTGTAAAATAAGCTGCTATTGCAAAGATTGTTGTCATTTTAATTGCCAAGTATTCAACCACCTAGAATCAGGAACTAAGTGAAGCATCCTGGAATCTAAAAACCAAAACATTTTAGTATTATGATTATCCTTTTAGGATCTGAGTTTTCATATTTCATTTCTTTAAGCTATTTTTATATTTAAAAAGTTAGCTAAAACAAACTTATACGTTTATCCTGTGGAACTTCATTCTCTCTGAAGTCATTTCTGCCCTGGTGTCATAACAATGGTAATTGAGAGATGACAAAATATATGGTATGGGAGGAGGGGCACACAAACAAGCCTGAAGAAGGAAGGCAGATTCTTGAAGAGAAATAGATTAGCTCCCACTGGCTGGCATCATGTTGAAAGGCATGCAAGAACGCCAGAGGAATAAATATGACATTTATGTTAAAACACTGAAGCTTTGAATCATTGTGAATCATTTCATAGCTCATGTAGATGAAATGCAGTCTTTCCAATGAAATCCTCTCAGCAAGTAAAGCTTTTGTTAAAAAAATATACTGGCTTATGATGTAAATTCTGCAAGTTCATCCTAGCATATTAAGGTAACTCTGGAACTGTTGTCATGATACGAGGTAGTTAAATCATCATTTAAAGATGTCAATTTAAAATGAATCTTGAGGTATGTGTATGTTAGTAGTATTCATAATTAACTCCAAAAACAAACAAACTATAACAAAAATACCCATGTTCTTCACTCATTTAAGAATTCCAAAATGATATGTACTCTACTACCATTGTTTTATTTATTTATTTATTTATGTAATATATCAAATTTGAAGACCACCCTTCTCATTCTGGATAATGGACAATTAAAACATAAAACTCTCTCTATAAATATATTCCCATAGGAGGCAGTTAAAACAGGAATTAAACATTAAAGGGGAGAGGAGCTTCAAGGTGCTAACCAATGTCACTGCTATTTTTCTTTCATATACTCACCACATATAATTTCTTACAAAATATCCACATTCAGTATATTACATTACTTTGGACAATTTGTAGGCACTATAAACACGAATACTTCTAAATAGTGTTCGTTAGATTTACATTCTACCTTTCTCCGGATGCTTAAGCTGTCATTCATAGCACACTCATCTCCATTTTTTCTCCATAATAACAACCCTGGGTTAATTGTGGTTCCGAGACAGGATAGAACCTAAAGTTACCCAGTGAGTTTCCACAGGTAATAGCGGTCTTTTCAGTCTATTCCAACCTCTAACCTTTTCCAGTGCTAAGAGGCTCCTGACAGCAAACTTAGTAACTGATACAGATTTGTCTTTTCATACCTTAAACTCCATTTCATGAAGATACATCTGAAATTGGCCCTGGAACATCTGATACATCTGAATAGTCCATGAAAGTTTGCACAATATAAACTGCCCCAATCATTTAAATAGAAACTAGATTTTTTCTGCCCCATTGCATTCCCCTAAATAGCTATAATAAAACGCTTCTTTAGAGGTTTTGGAATTAATTTACTCCCTTCTGTCAGCTGCGCTGTAATGATGGAGCACTGGCATTTTCCAATTTACTATGGAAAATAGAAGAATGAAACGTTAATAAGGCATTGTTTTATAAATCTAAATGCAGGGTTTGCCTATAAGTCCACCAATGGGAGTGTGTTATTGCCTAAGAAGCAATGATAAAAAAGGCAGGTATTTTGAGCTTTCTGCTTAAACCATATCAGTAATTTTCAAGCAAAATGTTAGAATTCATGTAGAGGTGCCTGGTGGGAATATTTATTTTTATGAAAATTATTGGGAAAGGGAGGTTCAGCATAACTTAAATATTGATTTTAAAACTGAAAAATTAGCAGTAGAGTGCCTGCATGAGAAAGTATTAATAGATTAAAAATGGTAAGAAACATCTGGTGTCTAAAGACAGAAATAGACACAACTCTCCTATATAGAAGATGCAACTTAAAACTGTTTTAAAAGCACACACATATATAAGAGATAGATAGCCTGTCTCAAGCATTAATTAACCATATGACAAAAAGCTAAATAAATTCCAGTGGAATAGAATAGGAATTCTTTGATTCTTATTGCCAATATTTAACTGAATTACTAATATTAGAAATAAAATCACAATAATCTTTGTATAACTATTGTTACATATTCTGAAGAAATAATTGAAAAATAGCATATAAAATAACATAATAGGCTTCCTTCGTTCATAGGAAAATTGGATGCAATTGGTAGAATTATTTTTTGTCCATTATTTCTAATGATAGCTCAAATATATTTTGGATTTTTTGGAAAGAAATTAACACTCCAGCCTAAAATTTTGGATTGAAATATATTCACTCTCAGCTTTCTCACTGGCACTTTATGATATAATGGCAAGAGTGATCAATCTGATTCCATATGGACAAACTTTTATTTTTTAAAATATCTCTGAATTTCTGTTTTTCTTATACTCTTTCTTTGTGAATTATTTTGTTGATTATTTTTGGTCTGGGATAATTCTAGTTAGAATGCCTTGCTTTAGTTTTTGTTTGGTAATTTTTGTACATCAATCTTTATAAAAATTATAAAGATTCTTCTTTGATCACTTTGAATAAGGTTTTTTTTATTGAAGGGAGAAATTAATAGTCAAATGTCTTCTAAGAGCATAAATATGGCTCAGTAATCACTTAGGTCAGCGGTGTCAAACTCAATTTCATTGAGGGCCACATCAGGGTTGTTTTTGACCTTGGGGGTCAGGGTGGGCATAGCCAGGGTGGGCGTGACCAGCTTGATGTCACTCGTGTGAGGGGTGCCTTTGGTGGCCTGAGCTCTATGCCAGCGGAAACAGACTCCCAAGCTCTGCTTTCACTGGCAGAAGCACCACAGTCCAGTCCTTTGTTGTTTCCAGGGTGGCCCCGCAGGCCAGATCTAAGTACCCCGTGGGCCAGATCCGCCCCCCGGGCTTTGAGTTTGACATCCCTGGCTTAAGTCTTTCTTTTTTCAGAATTAAAGAAAAAAATCTGTCAGGGTCTTATTCTTAGTTCAGACACTGTAGAAATATATTTGCAGATGCCCATCATCTGCCAATGAATCATCATCTACTGGAAGCTATTTAATCATAATTCTGATTCAGACATAATTTTCCATTGCATGCAATATAGTTAAGCTTCACTGTACCAGAGCAGCGTAATTGGTTTTATTGTAGAATTATCCCAAAATAATACAGATAAATTAAAACAATAAATGAAGCTGTTTAGATGTGAAAAACAACCAGCTTTGATGAGAATATTTTTGAGTCTGGCAATCCATCATGTTTTATTTATACATAACGTTTGCTTCATCATTAGACTCTTTTTCAGATGAAGCAAGGGAGAACAGCAGATTGTTATATGCCAATATCTCCAGATTGTGCAGCTGCTTCTGTTTTCAATATCTACAAATTTAACAATGACAGATTTTTGTTTCATCTTTTTTCTTGGTCCTTATATTTAATGTTTCTTCCTTCAGACAATCACTGAAATTGTAATGATACAAAACTATTTCTAAATAATTTTCTGGCTTGTCAGCAACTTATAATTGGTTCTTCCCATTCCATAGATAAAAGACTGACAGATTTAAGATAGAAGATTTGCAAAGTATTTTCTTTAAAAAAAAAACAAACAATAGTTGTTACCTTATAGATGCAGGCAACATATAACAGAGTATCAAACATATCACACTGGAACAGATCAATTCAGGCTATATAGTGCTTGTACCTTATGTGCCATTTATAGATTTTTTTGAAATCTCCATTCAACCATGATTCATGCTCTAATTTTGCATATATAGTATACACCCCACTCAGAAGCTATAATTGACCCAAAATACAGCAGTTGATCTGGGAATAACAGATTTAATAGTGCAGTTGCTACATTGATTACCAATCTGCTTCTGGGTTCAATTCAAAGTTGATTGTCAGATCCTTCATGTCTTATCACCTAAATTCCTGCAACATTATCTCCCCGGCCAAAACTTGGCCAACCTTATGCTATCCTTAAAAGAAGGAATATTGTAGGTCCAGATCTCAGAGGGTGTGAAGCAGCAAGGATCAAATACAGACCTATGGAAAGAGTTCTCCCTGATACCATCTGCTGAAATTTATTTGAGGTCTATTTTATTTGAGGCCAAACACAAAATCCTTGAATGAATTTCTTTTTCTACAGTCAAAAGCCAACTTGAAACAAATCCATAATTTTCTTGCCACAAAGAACTTGTGATCTAAATGTAGGTAATAGAAAGAATACTGTAAGAAAGAATAATAGAAGATGCCAGAGAGAGAACTGAAAAATCCCCCTCCCATCCAGATATTATCAACAGCAAAGAAAAATTATCCCTAGCTACAATAAATCCACAAAGGAAGAAAAAGGAATACAGAAATGTATGCAAGTAATGTAGAAAACATTCCCAATTCATAACCAGAATTGATAGGCAAGCAGAACACCCAGTGGCTTTTCTATGATCTACATTGGGAATGCAAACACAATTCTCAAACAGTGTTAATTATTATATTTACAATTGAATTTTTTCAGGCTTAAGTGAGAAAGTATGGCTGAAGGTAACCTAAATTGGCGATATGTGGTTGGCCTATTCAGTTAATCAGTATAAGGAAAATGTGTTCACTGACTGTAATAATTTGGCAATGAATTATATAATAAAGAGCCTGGCTTCTCCAGTTGCTCTCTAGCCCAAATTCTTTCTTGAAGAACTGAGCAGGCAGAACATGGCAACTTCCCCATTGTTAATTGAGTTCAGATTATACAACTGACCAGGGATGGCTACTTACCCAAATAAATGGTGAAAACGGGACTACATTGGGTTAAAACTTTGTCTTCCTAACATCACATTTGATCGACTTTAGGTATTCATATAATACACTGACCTCCATCTCTGAATAAATTAAGGATGCCATGCCCTGTCAGCATAGTCTAGATCAGGGATAGTCAACCTTTTTATACCTACCACCCACTTTTGTATCTCTGTTAGTAATAAAATTTTCTAACTGCCCACCAGTTCCACAGTAATGGTGATTTATAAAGTAGGGAAGTAACTTTATGAAATTTATAAAGCAGAGTTACAGCAAACCCCTACCGCCCACCATGAAAGCTGGAACGCCCACTGGTAGGCATTAGGGACCAGGTTGACTACCACTGGTCTAGATAATGTTAAAGAAGGTCAGAAGTTCAGATATTTATAACAGTGCTCTTAATGATATATGAGAAAGCACTTATGTCAGAGCAGCTACATGGCATATTGTCTTAATACCAGGACCTGCTGTAACAGGGAGGGCATTGTTGAATTTATTTTAGGTCACTGAAACCTAAATTTAAACTATATTTTCTGAAAATGTTGTCTCATTTTTCCCCTTCATACTGACCCTTCTCAAATTTCTCAAAGGAAGTTAATCTACTGGAATAATGAAGATCAACAGTTACTAGCAGCTCTGCTTAGAAATATTTTCATTAATATTGTCATCATTTACAGAGTTAGCAAAGAATTATGTGCATTTTAAGGACAATCCAACAATATATCAAATACTGTATAATTTAATATCAGAAAAACTAGAAGAATATATATGGGGAATTTTAGGTAGGGAACACCAGCAGATTTGAAAGGAAGGGCTGTGACTAATCCTTTTACTGTAATCTTTACTTCTGTGTAACAAGTTCAAGTGTGACATGTTATCACTTGAAGGAAGTTGTTGGTAACCTAGCAACAATATATAGCAGAAAATTTATAGGATATATTGGACTTTGTAAGTGAAGCAGCTTATTTGAGGGGAAATTTCTGTATTTTTGCATTTGAAATAGAGGGTGAAAAGATTATGGCTTTCCAATATTACAAGACAGCTTGTAGTATATACAAATAAAGATGACATGCAAAAATGGTGGATTTTTACTTGCCTTTGCCAGATTAGTAGGAATGGTAAAAGTTGTAAACAAAATCTCAGAGAGAAGTATCACAGATCCAAGGAATCAGGAATTCTGAATAATAGCCATGTTTTTGGACCAAGAATTTCCTTTGCTTTTTCAATGGCATCCAAAAAACTGTCCTGCTAACAAGGGCAATGATATGATCAACATTCAGTTTGATATGATAATTCGACAGATATTTAATATTAATACAAGTTTCAAAACTTAATACAATTTGCAAGCATGTTTGGGAGATATTATGTGGCTGTTTGCTGCCTTAGGCTTTTGGGCTATGCAGAGCTGAACAAAACAGCCAACTGTCTGGAGAGTTGTAGGATCCCAGCAATGGTTTAGTATAGATTCCTATCTTTTCTAATCAACGGTCTTTGTAAGCATCTTCTTCTTTTTCTTTTGGTACATCTTTCTAGCTTTTTAAGGAAAACAATTCCATTAAGAAAGCTACAACTCCTGCTAATTGTTCTTTCCTTTTACGTAAACATAATCACATCTATAATGTGCACAGCTATATTTTGTGCTGTTAATCTTTATATCAGGGGTGGGGAACCATGGCTCTTTTGCGACTTGTGGACTTCAACTCCCAGAATTCCAGAACCAACATGGCTGCCTCAGGAATTCTGGGAGTTGAAGTCCCCCAGTCATAAAGGGGCCATTGTTTCCCACCTCTGCTATAGAGCAGGGACCTCCACCCTCCAGCAAACCTCCAAGCTTTGCTGGCTGAGGAATTCTGGGAGTTGAAGTCCACAAGTCGCAAAAGAGCCATGGTTCCCCACCCCTGCTTTATATTGTTATAATATATGTAATCTACTCTTTCTCTCCAATATAATAATAGTTCTTTCAAGTGTATCTCTATTGTCTATATTTATGGAAACTTCAAATGTTTCCTAAAAGATTTAATCAGAGCGTACAATTGGTGTGCAAAAGTTAACATACATAGTTGCATTAGCTACTTAGAAAAATAAGTATGCTATACCTTTAATACTGAATGTGAAATAACTGATTCTAGCTAATAAAGAAGCAAAGGCTCTTTATCAGTTTATTACTCAAAAAGAGAAGCAGGGGCTTGAAGAAGCAGAATGAAAAGTTTTTTAAAAACCCTATATCTCTTCCATCATCTCCAACATTTTCACAGAGCCAGATTCACTTGTGAGATAATCAGTTGATACAAAAGTCTGTGTTCTAGATTCACAACATTGTGATATTTCCAGAATATTATTTTTCTATTCATGAATATATCATTTCCTATTATAGCTCATTGTTTTCCTGCAAACTGGTGAATTGGCAATGTCTCACATTCATTAATTATTCTTAGAATATTCTGTTTTATTATATAGAAATGATAGCAGAGGATTATTGAATATCCATACAGATTGAAAGTAGAGGATGGTTAAATAGCCACACAGATCAAAATAAAGTGTACAGTGTACAGCCACCCTGGGCCTTGCTGTTTAATGGATTCAGCTATCACAGGAAACTCTCCTCAGAACATAAAGGAACCATAGATTATAACCATAGATGCAAACTAAACACTGCCGTCTACTAGCTGAATAATTACAGCAATAGAAAATACATTACAGCATGTATTCCAACAATTACATTAGGAGACATTATTAAAAAAATAAAAGGAAAGAAGTGGTTCCAAATGATTGCAAACATTCCTGCTGAAAAGCACAGGTGCTTTGAAGCTTAGCCTAAAGATTGGCTGTTGTTAGAGAGATGCTCTTTGCTTACTAAATATATAAGCAGTTCTTCCAGTACTATTTCCCCTCTTTCCCTGTTATAACCTTTTATTCTATCACATCTCTTCCCTTTATGCTGTAGTACTTTTACTTTAGGGTGGCTCAGTGACTAAGACACTGAGCTTGTTGATCAGAAAGGTCGGTAGTTCGAATCCCTAGAGCTGCGTAATGGAGTGAGCTTCTGTTACTTTTCCCAGCTTCTGCCAATCTAGCCGTTCAAAATCACGTAAAAATGCAAGTCGAAAAATAGGGACTACCTTTGGTGGGAAGGTAACAGTGTTGTGTATGCCTTCGGCATTTAGTCATGCTGGCCACATGACCACAGAGACGTCTTTGGACAGCACTGGCTCTTCAGCTTTGAAACAGAGATGAACACTGCCCTCTAGAGTCGGAAACAACTAGCACATATGTGCGAAGGGAACCTTTGCCATTCCTTTTTACTTTTATCCTATCTCCATCTTTCCTTCCTTTCATGTTTAGCTATTTCTGTTGCAAAGAATGAGGAGTGTGTGTGAGTGTGTATTTGTACATGTATGTGTGTGCAAATGGTTTCAATGTGTGTGAGAGAATGTTGGATGGATGTAGACAGTGATCAATTTGTGTTTTACATGCAGTTTTAATATGACTATTCAAGTAATATAAAAGTACAGTTTTATCCTGGCCCTATCAATTTTTTTTTCAGTGTGGCTGCTGCCATTGACACGGACATGAGCATGTGTCACATGTATAAATTTACTGAACAAAGATTTCTTGATAGACATGTACATGTATATGTATTGCTCCCTTTTGGAGGATTATTTTAAATTTCCTGTCATCTTCCTTCAGACAATGCAGTTCTTCTTCACAAATGCCAAAGAGATATTATGAGATAGAAATGTGTGTTCTTTGTTACAACAAAAATGGTTCAATCTATTTCTGGCTTGCAGATGTCAAGCAGTCAAAATCAATACATCTTACCATCCATAAGCACACATCATGAAATCACCCAAATATGTTCTCTCATCTGATTCTTATCAGTTTCAATCTGGAGGGGGGGATGTTTTTATAACACATCAATGGAACCTGCTCACAGAGAAAACAATTTTCTAGGAAATGTAACTGTTGCCATCTGCCACTAACTCCTGCTTGGCCAGATAGTATAGGATGGGTCTAATTAGACCTCCTCCCTTTTGCTTTGTAAACACGAGTTTACATTTTTTATACAGTTTTGAAGAGCTGACTGAAAGGAACTTAACGTTGTTGGCAGCAAAGGGGAAAAAAACGACTACTTCTCCTCCTCTCTCAAATAAGAAACAACAGTATGGCAGTTAGTAGCTGGTAGCACACACCCCTCCCCCAGATACTTTCTAGTTTAGTTTGCATCCCACACAAGCAATCACTATATTCAGTTTATATCACTAGCCAAAATAACACTTGCAGCTTATTTATTAAACATCAATAAACAATAAGATGAGTTAACTGGCAAAATAAGACAAGGCAAGCAAAACTAAGAAAGAGAGAAAAAAGAACCACAGGGAAGAATTCATAGTAACTACTATCTCTGTTAAAAGACTCACTGGAAAATAATAGTGTGGGTAATGGGCATGAATAGTCCCAAAAATTTGGCTTTTGGTTGTTCCAATGTTTATTTTTTAAGTACACAGAGGCAGCAGAATAGAGATAGAAAGCGGGATGCGGGAATCTCTCTTTTTTTAAAATGTGCCATGAAGAGAACAATTTGGTAGATATATATTGAGCTCTTATATGGCCAACACAATTAGTGCTGGGTTACTTGGACTTTACCTTGGCCCACTCGAAGTAAGAAGCAACCACAGTTCTGAAATAACAGTAAAGCTTTGGATTTTAAAAAAAGACCAAAATAAAGGTCATAAATCTTTTTATTTTATAAAATACGCCCCTATGTGAAAGATAATTACAAGAACAATATATTACATCTACACCAAAAATAAATACTTTGCTCAGATGTCATTGACGTGTATGAATAAATCAGGAAGATAGCTGTCACACCCTGATTTAGAAGCTTAGGTTTCATTGACAAGTAGCAATCTATAGGAGCTATTACTTGCATGGTTTTTTTTGCCATCTTTTAAGCAACTTGATGCTTCTGAATCATAACTTCATAGTAAGTTATGCTAGTAATGCTAATTGTGAGAGATTGTGAAAGGCACGCAAGTTCTCCTGTTGCAGAAAATCAAAGGACCCAGACTTCGAGATCAAGAAAAGCTTTGTTTTGGCCAAAAGGCTCAGGCAGTGTAAACCGACATCTTTGTCTGAACAAAAGATATTGATTAAGACACACTCTTTATAGTTCAAAACCAACAAAACACGGAAATATCTTAAAACATTTCTATTGGCTAAGCTCCTTATTGCTAGGCAGAAGCCGATTATCATGCAGCAAATATTGACTTATGCGGTTTGGCTAGGTGAGAAAAACTAGCTCTGTGGTCTGACATTTTAAAGTTCCTGAATTCAAGCTTCCTGTTCTTTTTCCAAGACTTTTGCACCTTACAAAGAGCAAAGATAAAGATGACTGAAGATAATCTAATCTGACCCCGAATCATCTCACTCTTATGTCCAAATCTCATTTTACGTCCTACTTTACTCCAGTTATATTTTAACCAAAATTCACTTGGTATCCTTCAGCATTTTGTTTAATATGTAGCATTGCAAATGCTGCCTTGTTACTGATGGAGAATTTCCCCCACCATTGTTTCTACATATAGTTCTACACATAGTGCTTATAGTCCAAGTAACATGGTTAGTCCTGAGCCAATAATGGAACAGAACTTAAATAATATTTTTGAATTTTACTGACCATAACAGGAAAGTGCTTCTAGAATAAAATGTTCAAAAGAATATTTTGTCTTCTATATAGAATTACCTTTATAGAGATATAATGATGATGATTTTAGCAGTGCTCTCCCTAAAACTAAGAGCTACACATACGAATTACATTAACCTATTTATAGCTTCAAAGGCTGTACCGAGCAAAGCATCAAATCAGAAGAAAGGAAGGTTTTGAAAGCATCTCATGCTGAGAACACTAGAAAAGATATGATGAGATTAAGGCAACAAGATCGAATAGGCAGAATGAGATGAAGGGAAAAGCTGGGATGTTTCAAGCAATCACAGCCTGTTGAAAGAGGATGGTTGCCATGGGAAAGAAGGAAAGGAAATGGTGATTGGATAGCTGACCTGAATGTGTGTATGTATAGCCTGGAGGAGTAAAAAGGTTACAGGCCTTACAAAATAGTAAGAAAAGATGGTAAGCAAGAAAAATCCTGCATGTATCAGAGGGAAAGGCTGCACCTTGTTTCTTACCAACTGTCTTTATATTGATGCTTCACCTATTGTGCAAACAGAACAGAGTCCAGCTAACTTGTGAACAAATGCAAAATATATATAGCAAGCTTTTCTTTGAGCTTTATATAGTATGATCTGGCATATAGAGTCTCTTACATCAAATGGATGACAAAAGCTGTTTACATGACATGCTTATCCATGCTGAACTTAGCTAAGTAACTCCATTCATACAATTCACAAACCCACAGACTAATCATATGGAAAGGGTTCACACATCAAGCCCATATGACTGCCCATTTAATGATTTACTGGGTCATGCAAACCTTGCCAAGGCCCAGCACTGCCTGCCATTGTACAAAACGTGTGTTGGAAAGAGGCATCCAAACATTTAATGTGCAAATGTTGAGAAAGCTGCACAGAAACAAAAACTATTTTTTAAAAGGATAAGTGCTTTGATTTTTGAAGGTAAATATGATTTACCTATTTTTTAAAAAAATTGTATGGCTGCTCATGTTATATATAAAAAGCCTAGGTTGAAAACCCAGAATACATATAACAAGAACAACAAATACAACTAAATTAAAACTCTCGTATAGCACTACTGCCCTAATATTCCATCTCAAGAACACAAATGCTGGACTTATCTTCCATCCTGGCCCAATGCCTGATGAGAAAGGAAGATAGGGGCCTTCTATATCTTGGATGGAGGCTATTTCATAGAGTAGATGCTAGTACAGAAAAGGGTTATTTCCAGGTTCCATCAAATGACCACAGGTAATACAGGTAAATCTAGTGTCCCAAATCTATTCAGTTTGGTGAGATGGATGTATTTCCTTAAAATAGGCAGTCGCTCAAATAGCTTGGCCCCCATGTCATTCAAGGCTTCAAATGTGATAGCTAAGAAGATTTGCAAGCTACAGCTGGCTGAGATTGCAGTGGCACAGATCGTTCTGGAGATTCCTAGGCTGGAGCTGTTATGCAAACTGCATTGGTAGCCAGTTTGCTTTCAGGTCCAGTTCAAGGTTTTGATTATCACCTTTAAATCCCTTCATGATATGGTATCAGGTTATCTGAGGAACTGTCTCACACCAATGGGATTGGCCTGCTCCACTCACTCCAGCAGAAGAAGCCTTCTATGGACACTGTCAGCCAAGGAATTTTGGCTAGCAGGATCAAGGAAAAGAGCCTTCTCTTCTATGGCCACTGGTCTCTGGAACATCTTGGCCTGAGGCACTCCTGAGAGTGTACTATGCTGGAAGTGGTTGGTTGAATAAGAGACAAAACTCCATCCCTGCACTACCTGTGCTCCTGGCTTTTAACCCTTATTTAACTGTTCTTAATTTTAATGTTTCTAATGCTTTTATATTTATGCTTTTATGCAGTCGTAAGCTGCTAAGAGTCACTCTGCATAGTGAGACAGGTGGCAAACAAACAAACAAATAACCAGCATCTTGAATTACATCTTAAAGAAACGTGAGGTCAGTACAACTCATGCAGCAGTGGTGTGACATGAGCAAAACACTAGGCATGAGAAGTGTGTGCACTGTTGAATTCTAGACTGCTTGACAGTTTCAGATGGTCTTCACAGGTAGCTCCATTTGAATTAGATTGGAAGAGAAAAGAGCGTAATATGTCTAAGTGCTCTTATTTCACTGTAATTACTCATGTAGGTACACTTCCTTCTCTGTGGATCAAATGATTCAGTTTCCCAGACATGATTTTTAAGCTCAGAGAATAAATTAAAATAGAGGTCTGGTTTCACATTTTGACATGTTACATGAACTCACATTGTACTTTGATGAAGGTTTGTATATGGTAACAAATCAGCCAGTTATTGTAGTTTGTCAGAACCTGGTACAATAGTATTTATGTCCAATTGTGATTTATTCAACGATAATGACTAGTGCAAGGTGTACACCTGACCTTCACTATTGTTGTTGCTAGTTAATATTGTATTTTGTACCACAGAGTTTGCTAGTGAATAAAGCTGCATTTTCTTGCTTTAGGAAACCAGAAAATGTTTCTTAAAACTGAAATATATTAATAGATAACAATTTAAGTAATATTTTGTAATATTTTCTGTTTCCGAAAATGGTTAGTGATTTCTATCTCTCCCTCTCTCTCATTGAAACAAATGAACCAGTTTGAAATGAAAATTGCTTTATTTTATAAAACGAATAAACATAATATTATGCAACATCTTATTAGTTCAAGTGAGCAAATTCCATTCTTTTCTTTCACAGAATAATCAACTATATTATGATGCTGAGGGATCATTGCAGAATATCTAGATTAGTATGTCTTCCTCATGTTACTAGTTTAGGAATCTCTCGTTCTACTTAATTTTAATCACATGAGCCTGGTATTGTGTTAAAGCAAGGAAACTAAACTAGTACCCTGAGGCATCCATTCAGCAGTTTTATAAAAAGCCATGAAGATAAGAGAGCTTTTCACTTGTAAATAATTCATACTTGAGGTACCTGATTTAGGAAGTTGTGTTACCCAATTAAGCATAGACTTACCTTGCCAAAATATTTTCCAAAATGTTTTAAAACTACTTTTAAATATGGATTATTCCAAAGAATTTCTCATGAGAATCAAATTTTAAGTTTTGAACCAAATAATGTTGAAATGTGTTTGCCTTAAATGTGGGGAATGTAACATAATTCTTATTATACCAGGAATCAAGTAAATCAAGTACTTGCCAAGATTTCAGGAAATCCAAATAATAATACTTCAGCTAACCCATAACCAGTGGTGGGTTTCAAATTTTTTTAGAACCTCTTCTGTAGGTGTGGCCTGTTTCGTGGGAGTGGCTCAGTGGTCGTGACTGGGTGGGAGTGGCTTGGCTGTCATGTGACATGGGCATGGCCAACTTGGAAAATGTGGTGAAACTCACTTAACGATGCTCTAGCTTAGCAACCAAAATTTTGGGCTCAATTGTGGTCATAAGTTCTCTTTCTTTCTCTTTCTTTCATCCTTTCTTTCTCTTTCTCTTTCTTTCTTTCTCTCTCTCTTTCTATCTTTGTCTCTCTTTTTTTCTCTCCTTCTCCCTCCATTCCTTCCTTCCTTTCTTGTGTGTATCTCTCCCACTTTCTTTCTCTCTTCCCTCCCTCCCTCCTTCCTTTCTTCTTTCTCTCTCTCTTTCTTTCTCTCTTTCTCTGTCTCTTTCTTTCTTTCTCTCTTTCTTTCTAAATCACTCTAAGGTTTGATGAAAGCAGTCACAAGTTTAGGGTGAAATAAGTCTTTCTCCAAAACTTGAACCAGGATTTCAACAAAAACCTCTAGGTCAGCATCAAGCTCAGGTTTTGACTTTTATCCAGAGCCCATCAGCTTCAAAAGTTTGGGACAGACCAGGTCTCTCCAGCTTAGATTTCCCAAACAACCCTGGCAATCAGGAAACCATGGGTGTGTGCCACCTCTGAACCCTCATCCACCCTTGATACTACAAGATGACTTATTGATGCTCAACTATCATAGGCTTTGGGAGAGTGGCCACTACAAGGGATGGAAGGCAAGCAAGGCTAGGAGGCATCAGAAAGCTAGGATGAGGGATGTCTATGGGGATTCTTGGTCATCCAGGATGTCCAAAAGATGCTTTTCCCCCCAAGAGGCAGCTGGACCTTCGGCTTTTTCCTTGAAGACCTTTCACTTCTCCTCCAAGAAGCTTCTTCACCTCCTCCAGCAGCTTCCTCAGAGCTGAAGAAGCTTCCTGGAGGAGAAGCAAAACATCTTCAAAGAAAAACCAGAAAGTCCAGTTGCCTCTTGGAGGAAAAAAAGCACCAAACAGATGAGGGCACCTGGTCCTAGCCTGTGCCCCTTGTGTATGGGCATCCATCCCAAGGAAGGACTCAACCCGGCTTCAAAAAGGACCCATGCTCCACAGCCAGCCAATCTGCAAAAGTGTGGAGGTGGGCGGGGGGACATGTCCATTCAAGACCAGTAATGCCCAAGTTCCCCCAACGTAGTGCCTTGACACGTGGGGGGTGGGGGTAGGTGGGTGGGAAAGGGATAAAAGTTGTGGGTATGGCATCCCCCCTCCCCCCAAAAAGCATCTCGGGTGGTTTCTTCAACCCTCGGCTGCGTTGTGCTTTTGCAAAACAAGCCTACCCTCAACCGAAAGAGGGTGTGTGGGCAGCTGCTGTTGTTACTCATGTTGTTGCTGAGCCATGCTCATGCTGGCGATCCGGAGGGCAGGGGGAAGAAGTTTCTCTTCTGCCTTATGACTTCCTTTGCTCCTCCTTTACCCAAAGAGAAACGCAGCTAGCGGACAAAAGCCTGCGGTGGCCCAGGACCAAGGTGCCCCATTGTAAAGTTGAGCCCCTTTTCTGTGCCAAGCGGGAAGGGAGCCTAAGCAAAGGAGGAGGTGGAGAGCTGGGCGGAGGAAGGGGGATACCCTAGCGAGGGCTGCCTGCTGCCAACTATAAGCCAGTTGATCAGGGTGGTGTGCTGCTGCTCCTCGTGCCACACTTTGCATGCGCCAGAGGCCCACGTGGATCTCTTATGGGATATTGGGCAACCTGGTTCTGGGAATCCCCCCCCCCAAAAGACCGACCACCCATCGCTCCAGTTCTTGCAGCTTTTTCTGGGGTTTCTTTAAAAAAATGCCTCTCCAGATGAGCTTGAAAACCTGTGAGGTTGCTTTGGGAGGGGGACAGATGGGCAGCATCATTCAAGTTTGTCTGGAGAGGCGTTTTTTAAAAGAAGCTCCCGAAAAAGCCGCAAGATGTGGAGAGACGTGCGGTTGGTCTTTTTTTTTGGGGGGGGGGGAAATCCCCAGCACCAGGTTGCCCAGTGCCATGAAGAGGTCCATGTGGGGCTCCAGAGGCAACAAAGTGTGGCACGAGGGGGCAGAAGCCCCTGAACCCAGTGGGGAGTGTAAGCAAAGGAGGAGGTGGAGAGCTGGGTGGAGGAAAGGGAAACTACTGCTACTGCTGGAGCTGCATTGCCCCTCTGGGTTTGGGGACTTCTGCCCCCCATGCTGCACTTTGCAGCTGCCAGAGGAGGAGGTCCGTGCAGTGCTCCGGAGGCTGCAAAGTGTGGCATGAGGGGGCAGAAGCCCCCGAACCCAGCGGGGAGCGTAAGCAAAGGAGGAGGTGGAGAGCTGCTGGAGCTGCATTGCCCCGCTGGGGTCGGGGACTTCTGCCCCCCGTGCAGGGCTCCAGTGGCTGCAAAGCACGGCACGAGGGGCAGAAATCCCCGAACCAGTAGGGCAACGCAGGTCCAGCAGTAGCAGTAGTTTTTCCCTTCCTCCACCCAGCTCTCCACCTCCTCCTTTGCTTACGCTCCCCGCTGGCTCTGAGGCTGCTGGCGCCCAGAGAAGGGGGGAAATGCTGGCCATCTGCTCCCCCTCCCAAAACAACCTCACAAGTTTTCAAGATCTTTTGGAGAGGCTTTTTTTTAAAAGAAACCCTCGAAAAGGCAGAACCAGAACTCACAGTCTCCTGGTTTCTAGTCTGGTACCTTAACTGCTGGCCTAAATTGACTCTGGTGAAGTTCTATTAAAGTAGAATAAAATATGGATTAAAATATAAGAATGAAGACGTGGCATAAAAGGGACAGTTAGAAGCTTGCTTAAAGGGACAGGGAAATGTCATCAGCCTTCAACCACAACATGTTCCAGCAAATGTCCCTCTGTCAAAAGTCCAAAACCACAAGGTTCAATTAAAGTTCGTTAATAACACGTAGTCCATAGCTGTAACAAAAGGAGAAGTAAGACTCCCCTATCTCCTTATAAGGCTTTTTCCTCAAGGTAACCAATAAGAAATGAGTTAAGTGTTTCCGTGTTACTCTTTCTTTGAGAACATATAAGAATGCGTGCTTTCATAAAGAAGGTTGTTCAGAATTTGCAATGTTAGCCATGTGCTAACTTTCTGAACCTGACTGCCAAATAAACTCCTCCTGTATCCTGAGAAGTCTAAAGACTGTCATTTTCTGCAGCACTATATTCTTCAGTCCTTTTTGGTGCAAGTAGTAATTTTAATTTAGAAGTAAAAGATTATGTAGGGAGAAAAGTCCAAATGCATAAAAAAAATCTTTCCTTTGTTTTTTGAAAAAGTGCATTCTGTCAAAGCCAGATAATTATTGCAGAAGGGCAGCTGTGGTCTGGCAGTTGCTTGTCATTTATATCTGCTGCCACCAAAAGATAAGTCTAACTCATTTGATTTAGCATGCCACTGAAGGGGAAGTCCTGTCGAATTCCATCAGCCCATGCTTCAGCTGGAAGGGACAAAAGCACCTGCACAGACCAAACCATTGAAAAATGGAACAATATCTCCCTTTAAGTAAATCCTTGCAACATTTTGATTGGAATGTATAGACCTGTCATAAATGATTTAAAGAGACCTTTTCAAGGGAACAACATGTCTAAAACCTTAAGACTTAATTAAAAAACTGAAGACAACATTTTGTTGGAATCATTCCCTATAGAAAAGGCTAAACTGATATAAAAGTAACTTAAAATATTTTTGAGGGAGGTTGAATTATAGATTAGATAAATAGGTAGGTAGGTAGGTAGATAGATAGATGATAGATAAATTCCGTAATTCTATTTTAATCAGTGTTTCTTCATATCTGGTTTCTCTTACAAAGTCTATAACTATTACCTTTCATATAATTGGGTTAAAGATGAGTATAAATATTCCCCAAATTTTGTTCATTAATAATTTTCCAATTATAATTGGAAAAATTAGTGAAATTTTACAACTTCTAGATGTTATATCGTGTTTCCCTTAAAATAAGGCAGGGTCTTATTTTCTTTTCGCCCCCCCCCCCCAATTTGCTTGGGCCTTATTATTGGGGAGGACTTATTGGTTTGGGATTGCCAGGTGGCTGCTCTCTTGCGAGCGGACACCCGAAGAGCCGGGCACAGCCTCAGGCGAAAACGGCTGTGTTGCGCTGTTGCAGCAGCGCAACAAAGCCACCATGAGGTGACCACGCTCATGAGCAACTGCCTGGCAAGCCCCCTTTCTAGCCAGGGAGAGAGCCACTCACTAACCCAGTAATATTCCAAAGGCGCTAAGCCGTGTGGTGCTCGGCCCAGCTGGAAAGAGAGGTTGTGTGAGCACTTGTTCTGTTTCCAGCTCGCATGCCTCCCACCCTCACCATGCCCAGCTCTCCCTGCAGGGCTGGGCTAGGGTGCTGCCGCCATCACAACTCTGCTGCCGCTGCCATTGTCGCCACCCTGCTCCCACCGCCCCACTGCCGCCGCCATGCTCCCAGCATAACCGGCTTCCAAACTCCGGAGATCCACTGCTGAGTCTTCCAGCAGCGGCCACTCTGGGACTATGCTCTATAGTTGTGGGCTGGCTGCGGGAAGACTCTCTGTCCCACCAGAGTCTTCAAACAGCCAGCCCACAACTATAGAGCGTAGTCCCAGAGCGGCCACTGCCAGAAGACTTGGCAGCGGATCTCTGGAGTTTGGAAGCCGGTTATGCTTGGAGCATGGTGGTGGCGGCAGCAGTGGGCCACGGTGTCACCGGCACCCTGGCCCAGCCCTGCAGGGAGAGCTGGGCATGGTGAGGCTGGGAGGCATGCGAGCTGGAGGTAGAACAAGTGCTCGTGCAACCTCTCTTTCCAGCCGGGCAGAGCGCCACATGGCTTAGCGCCTTTGGGATATTACTGGGTCAGTGAGTGGTGCTCTGCCCGGCTGAAAAGGGGCGTTGCCGGATGGCTGTTCGTGGGAGCAGCTGCCTGGCAACCCCCCGCTCCAGCTGGGCACAGTGCCACCCACCAACCTAGCGGTATCCGAAAGGCGTGAAGCAATATGAGCGCCTTTGCACCCCCTGGCTCCTGCGGCTTTGCGCCTTTGGGATATCGCTAGGTTGGTGAGTGGTGGTCTGCCTGGCTGGAGGGGGGTTGTCCAGGGGGCTTATTACTGGGGGAGGGCATATATTTTTGCCCACAGGAAAAATATGGCATGGTCTTATTATCAGGACATGTCGTAATTTTGGGGAAACATGGTAGAAGATAGAAAATCTAATAGGAGAAGGATTTGGGGCTAATTATGAAACTACAACCTGAACATTTAAAACTCTGCAACTGACATTTCTGAGCTGGATAATGTAAGTCCTGGTGACATGTTCACTTTGGATTTATAAATGTTTTATTGTGTATCCTATTTATTTATTTATTTGATTTTCATTCTATCATAGTCACATAATACTCAGCAGTTATACTGTCACAATAAAAATGACAATAGTATTAAAACATTATGCAATTCAAATTACAGAAACAAAACCCAAGACCCAAGTTGGCTAGAAATGCAGATATTATTGAAAGACTCTTAGAAAAATCTCTGTTTTTAATAACTTCCTAGAAGCCATCAAGCAACCATGTAATGGCACCGTAGGAAATTAATTCTACAATGTCAGTACTGCTGTAGGTAAATTCTAGCTTCAGCACCCTAACATCTTAGAAATTTTGGGGCGGGGGGCAGACAGAGACCTCTCCCTACATGAACTAATAAGCCAGACTATATCTGTTTGAGAACATACCCATGCTCCAATCCATGATTAACAGCACAGTTACTCAGAACTAACCTAGTAACAGGTGCAGGACCTGCAGTATAGATATAATATGCTCGCAGTGTAAAGAGCCAGTTAACACATGGTTTCAGCATTCTTGACTAATTGGCATTAACAGATAGTCCTTTAAGGCAGCTCCATCACCCTAAGGCATGACCAAGCAGAAACGTCAAATCCAAAAGGGTCCCAGATTTCAAACCAATTCTAGGTATAATACTAGCACCAAAGAAGAACCCAGATATAGGAACAGCTTGGGTTCAATCTGAACCTATGCTCTTCAGTTCTCTTTACTTTGCAACATCAGAGAACCCTTTTCATCTCTAATTTTTACCCAAACAGCCACACATAATTTTGGAGCAATGTAGCCTGAAAATTCCATTCATGCTCTTTTCAAGGAATCTGCCACTAAAAATAAAGTCCAGAGTCCTACAAACTGATGTGATTGTGGACAGTTTCAACAAAGATGTTGTCAGATAACATCATGAAAAGATAAAACAAAATTATTATTTGCAGAGGCCTCTTAGGAATAGTTAACTGATTCTTGAATGCAAATTTTTATTAAACCCTTTTTATATGCAAAACCATGAACTAAAGCAGACATACTGAATAAGTGAAGTCATCTTTTCATCCAATAAGTGAGCAAAGGTAGAAGCTAGGGAAGGAGGTTATACTCAGAATACCTATTCTATGCAAAAATCTCAGTGAAAAATAGGCCAGCTAGGATACTAATGCTAACTATCACCAAACAAAGAAAGCTTTACAAATCAGTGAAAAATATCCTAAACTGTTATTATGTACTTCCCTTGCAATTTTGTGCCTTGAAGTAAGATGCATATGATTTAAAGACCAGGTGAGGAAGAATTACGGTTCATTGTATAGCTATTCAGTTGGACAGCTTTATATATTTAAATAATAAAGAAGTCTTCATCAATATAGTTTTCCCTACTTCAACAAATAGGAGCAACAAATCACTGTCACTTGCATCCTGACAGAGGCTAACCTTGGTTTAACTTCTCTGTGATCAAATAAATCATTCAGATGGAAACACTGCTCCTTTCTTTTCTTTTTAAAATGTACTGCCATGCTTATATTGTGTGTGTTCTCCAACGCTCTTTTGAGGCAAAATTTGGAAGAATTCACTGCATAAGGTTATTTTTAACTTTGCAACATTAGGGTATATATTGAATAGTGTTTTTGGTTGTTATTTTTTGGATTTAGTTGGATTCATTAGGAAGTTTGAAAATAAACTGGATGTTTATCACATCTCAGATCTAATCAGGATATGCTTCAGCTCTCAAGAATTAATATGATCGTTGAGTTCACATGTTATTAGATTATTTTCAACTGAATAACATATTTTTGGAAAAATAAATATTTTTTTTAACTAACACAATACATAGTTGCAGCCCTGCAAAAAGCAGGCTATGAACTTATTTTAGGGTACACATTTATCTAATGCTGGCCTTATGAGTGTGGCTAAAATCACTGACCAGTGAGCCCTCTGAATAGTGCCAACAATTACAGTATTTGATTTGATTAAGAATTATGGAATCTTTGTAATTTGGGTAGCACCAGTCTCAATTTAATTGAGCTATGGGGTGATTATCAGCTTATATAGGGTAAAATCAGCTCAGCTTTTGCTCCAGAAGAAATACAATGAACACATTTCCCAACATTTTTCTGAAATGACAGGATGAGATGCTTCTCAATGGTTGAGATTCATGGCTCATTATTTTATTTTCAATTGTTCAGTTAAAAGTTCAGAAATTATTTTTTAAAATTATTTCTGCCTTTATAACCAATCTTTCTGATGGATTTAATTTTGTGCAACATACTTGAAAATAGTACTATTTTACAAAAGTCTGAATTCACAAAGTAAGATGTATTTGTTTTCACTATATTCAAATGTTTAATTTCAGTTTGGCTCTGAATCATGGCAGCTGCTAGGAATAACATCAGAAAGTATGAAATCATATATCAGAGTCAAATTGACTCCACTGGAATGAGCATTAAATCTTAGGTGTGGTTGATAGCAATGGAATTTAAGTGCCATTAATTAAGCTTAGATTCAGGTTTAGCCTTCCCTCTGGTCAAGGTGAGAGCCTCACTTCCCCAACACTGGAACTCTTTAAGAAGATGTTGGATAGCCATTTGTCTGAAACGGTATAGGGTTTCCTGCCTAGGCAGGGGGTTGGACTAGAAGACCTCCAAGGTTCCTTCCAACGCTGCTATTGTATTGTATTACTCTTGGCTGTAGGTTGGTGATGTTGACGTTCTTGTTATGAGTGTACAGATTACTGACACTGATACAGATAGACAGACTGTCAATTCAAACAACCCCAGAGCACTGAGATACAGTTGCTCTTTTTGTCAGGTAGACATAACAAACAAATCCTTCTGTGTGGGGGACATTTTTTCTTTCTTTTTAAAACCAAGCCAGAAGAGCTGAAAATAGAAAGGGACTAAAACTGATCCCCAGAGGCCCAAACTGACATTTGGATACAAATGGAAACATCTAATTTCAAGAGAATACTGCTTCTGAAGGAATAGATAACAAGTCTAGAAAAGAATATGCATTAGAATGTTGACGTTTATTTTTCTGTGGCATGTACATTTCCTGCTTTTATTTCTCTAGGTTGACTGAGAGAAAACATGCAAAAGCTGTGTGCATTACAGCTTTTTATGTTTATCCTCACTTGGGTATGGGAAATATTTTTTCCTTAGAATCTGTTATGATTTGGAATAAGAAATTGAAATGTTATTCCAATCTTTACAATGAATTCTTTATTATTAGCAGTAGCAGTTAGGCTTATATACTTCCTTCTAGTGCTTTACAACACTCTCTGTAATAGGTATTTGCATATTGCCCAAACAGTCTGGATCCTCATTTTACTGACCATGGAAGGATGGAAGACCGATTCAAACTTGAGCCCTGTCAGAATTGAGCTCCAGGCGGTGGGCAGAGTTAGCCTGCAATACTGCACTTTAAACACTGTGCTACCATGATTCTTCTGTGGCACACTAATGGTAGGACCAGATTCTTGCCAACTAGAGTATTACATTTAGTTTAGAATTTTGTCCTTAAAATTTATGTGGAAGCAGCTAGATTTGTATTTGTATTCTTTGAGGTGGAATGCTTATATTCTGGGTACTGAAAATTTAAAAATATAAAATTTATATTTTATATACATTTGGAAGAAGAGAAGGAATTGAAGAATCAGAAGACTAGTTCTTCTTCTTCTTCTCATCCCCTCTTTTTCCTTTTCATTGCCAAAAAGTCCAAGGCATAAAAGCCTTTTCTTTCGCATTTTGGAGAAAGGGAGGACGCCAGGTGATGTTACCCTGGAAGACAGAACATGACAGCAGGAAAATGAAAGTCCAAATAATTTATGTAACAAGAATTTCAAGATCTCCAAGCTTCTGCCCTATGCACTCATCTGTGTCACAATATTTCTCTTGTCTAACACTGAAGTTCAATATATTTGGAAATTCCAAATCCTTTGCTTGAAGAGGGATTCTTCATTAGGATATTGCCTTGTAGAGCAAACAGATTCTAGAGCCACATGGACCACAATATGTATTTCACTAGAGAATTCTAAGAAATCAACCATGCTCCCTCTTCAAAAATTGCTGTAAGGCAATACAAGTAGTCCTTGACTTCAAGCCATTCACTTGGTGAGCGTTTGAAGGTACAAACAGCACGGGGAAAAAATGATATGACTACACATATCTATATGAGTACACTACTTATACTCATGACTATTGCAGCATCCCCATGGTCACATGATCAAAATTCTGACTTTTGGCAACTAGCATGAATTTTTGATGGTTGCAATGTCCCGGAATCATGTGATCGCCTTTTGCAAACTTCTGATAAGCAAAGTTAATGGGAAAGCCAGATTCACTTAACAACCGTGTTACTAACTTCACAACTTCAGTGATTCAATTAACAACTGTGGCAAAGAAAGATCATAAAATGGGGCAAAACTCACTTAACAACTATCTTGCTTAGCAATAAAACATTAAGGCTCAACTGTGATCTTAGGGCAGGGGTGTCCAAACTTGGGAACTTTAAGACTTGTGGACTTCAACTCCCAGAATTCCCCAGCCAGCCATGCTGGCTGGGGAATTCTGGGAGTTGAAGTCCACAAGTCTTAAAGTTCCCAAGTTTGGACACCCCTGTCTTAGGGCCTACCTGTATACACCCAAATGAGGAGAGAAATACAAGTGGGACATTGTCTTATCTCAAGCAACAGGGCACTGGACATGCATCTGTTTGGTAAATATTACCTGACAGTCATTGATTATATAACTATTTTGGCCTCTACATTTCATTTTTCTGAGAGAAAAAGTGGGGCACCAATGTTTGAACTTATTTCAGCACCCAACAACAAATATAACTTTACTTGAGGAAAACACATACCGTACTTCTGTTGTATACCATATTCCTTTGAATTAAAGGTTGCTAGTAATGTGGTTTGTAAATCATTTGTGGAAAACTATATCAGTATTCTCTCAATTCTCAATCTGCAGCACCTATTTTGTTAAATTCATTTTAAATTACTTTGTGAGTCTCAAATCCCCCACCCAACCAAGAGCTGGTCTTTTTACTCCAAAGGAAAGTGAAGATGTAGGAACAGTACAGTACAGTCCTTTGTCCTCAGAAGAAAAGAGGTGAAGCATATGGCCTGGTTCCTTACTAATTGGTACTATTTCCACTACTTCATTTTCTAATAACATATCCTGTTGTCCATTTCCAATATTTCATAAATTATATCCGCTTCATCCTTGACTGGTGTGGTTTATTGTGATTTCACAAAATGATATGCTGCTTTTAGTTTTAGTGAATGCTTATCACAGAGATGAAAACCTATCTGATGAATATATAGAGTTCAGAGGCTGATTTTTTTTAAAAGAAAGGCAGACCTGTTGATGTTGTAGTACATAGAGAAAACCTTTTATTGCTTTTACAAATACCAGTTTTACAGATTCTATGGGCAGATTTTAGAATTTGGGTAATGAATACAGATTAAAAGAATATTTGAAGACCTGTAACAATTTGTTGCATTTTCCACTAACCATGTTTTTTTCTTCCATTTTCCACCAATCAAGAGAATTTGAGCATCACACATAATAAACAGTAGAATGTGTATATTTTAAAAAATATTACAGGATTGAAAAAGGAAAGTAGATATACAGGTAGTCATTAATTTATGACTGTTTATTTAGTGACATTTCAAAGTTATGATGGTACTAAAAAGTTTCTTACAACTGGCCTTACCTGGCAAGGGTACCTTGATCACGAAGGAGGTTTTCCCAGGGTGAGGCTCATCCATTGCACTTCGGGTGTGCTGACCCCCCAAATGCGGGAAACTCGACTGCATAATTTGAGGCATCCCTGCAGTTAATCAAAATTTGGGTGCTTGGGAACTGGGATGTACTTATGACAGTTGCAGTGTCCTGAGATTATATGATTGTCATTCCTAGTCAGCTTCTGACAAGCAAAGTCAATGGGAGAAGCAAGATATACTTTATGACCATTTGATTCATTTAACAGCCATGACACAAAGGTAACAAAATCAGGTGCAATTCACTTAACAATTGTGTCACTTATGATGGAAAGTCTGGTCCCAATTGTGCTACATTTACAAGATTTCCAGAGAACTGCTGGCAATCAATTTGTAAAGAACAGCATTCTCTGGAAAAAGAAATACGGTTAGTTTTTTTCCTAACCACGAGACAATTGGAATCTCAATGAAGAACAGAGGGTTGTGTCAGCCAGTTCAGGAATGATAAGTGAGTTTTCCTGGGTATGTTATAGAGCAGCTCTTGACATAAAAACACTGCTGGTTTGGGAATGAGCAGAGTGTTTTAAGAGTGTTATTCCCACTTCCGGTTCCGGCGGCTACAGCGACGGGCAAGAACTTTGCCTGCTCCCGCTCTTCGGTGGGCTTCCCCCGTCCTCGGGGGGGCACAGGACGCCCCGGAGAGGCGCCCTGCCGAAGGAGCGGCTCGCGGAAGGCTCTGGCACCGGCGGCGGCTGGTGGGGGCTTCTCCGCTTTGCTCCAGGCACCGGGGAGCAGTTTTGGAGGGCGCGCCTGCGTCTCGCCCTATGCTGATCGGAGAACGCAAAACTGAAGGAAGCAGCGGCAGTGCGGTGAGATGCTTCCTCTCTTCATCCCCTTACTTTTGAGTTGATGGACTTTTCAGTAATTTTAAAAGTTAATCTTTCGGATTTATTCTTGGAGGAGCGGCTAGAGGGGAGGGGGATTTCCCCCCCCTTGGACAAGCGGCTTGTAAAAATTCTGCTCTCGCCCCCAGGGGAAGGAGGAGGGGGGAGAGCCAACTAATGATGCCTCACCCCAGATAAAGTGATTTTCATGGGACTTAGTTCCAGAACTTATTGATGACCTGAGAACTTTCTGAACTTTTAAAATTTTTCCTATGCCTCTGAGCCCAAAGCTGGCAGGGAAAGATGGCACACTTCCGTTGTCTTCATGAACTGTGAAACCTGACTCCACCTTTAAAATTCAGGCTTCCGGTCTTTGTCTCCGTGTCACCCAGAGGAATCTCTTGTGGATTGTTATTTCCTGAACTCTTTGGAGAAAAAACTTTCATCTATTGCTAGATTGACTAAAGAAACTCCCACCTGTTTGGATCCTCTGCCTTCTGGACTCATCTGCCTGCTCTACTTCTCCAGCTGCCCAGTCTCTACACTGACTGATCTCTTTGTTTTATAAACCATGTCTCCAAAAAGACCACCCCCTGGAAAACCTGGCTTTGCTACTTCTGCACCGACATCTGCAACATCCAGTCCTGCCACACAGTCAAAGATTACAGAACTGATGCAACCTAAGAGTACAGAGATGGATTTGCAACAAATGCTCCAGCAACTCATACAGGGCCAGGAAGAAATTAAGAAACAATTAAAAGAAATGAAGGAAGAAATTAAAGAGAATCAAGTCCAAATTTATAAGAACTCACAGAGACTGGACCTTGTGGAGGGTGGGGTGGCGGAGGCGAGAGGGGGGGTAGAGGCTTTACAGAAGGGAAACAAAGAACTTGATATCCAACAAATGAAAACAGAGTTTGAGAGAATGTCCTTTTATCTTAGATTTCAAAATGTAATAGAAGCAGATGGGGAAAATATAAGGGACATTATGACTAATATTTTAGCTGAATACATACACCAAGATAAACAGCAGATGGAATGGGAGATAGATCTGGTCTATAGAGTGAATTCAGCATATGCCAGAACACACAATGTACCCAGGGAGGTTCATATTAAATTCCTTAGGAAAAGCACAAGAGATGAAATTCTGGGTGCACAAAGGGGGCAAATATTGACATATCATGACAGGGAGATAACCATCCTGAAGCAGATCCCCAAAAAAATTAGGGAGAAAAGGAAAAACTATTCGCAATTGGCGAATAAACTATACCAGAAGGGGGTGTGGTTTAGATGGTTGATGCCTGAAGGTATGCTGATATTCTGGGAGGAAACAAGAATCAGAATCAATACACCCATAGAGGCACAGGCCTTTATGGAAAAAAATAAAGCGAACCTAGAAAAAACAGAAGACACCACAATGGTCACACAGGACACGGGAGGGGCCAGAGCTCTGCCAGCGGGGGGTGAAGGGGCAACACCAAGAAAGCTCAGATCACAAAAATGAATAAGAAAACCACAATGTTATAAACAGACCGAAAGTAATAATGAAATTATATCTAGACTATATATCATAACTATATAAACTGATTGAAAACTATTTTTTCTAGAATTAATATGCTGATTTTTTTATGATTATGTATTAATGTTTTATATTTAGATGTATCCTATGAGTTTGGAGGGAGGGGGCGTCTGCCACACTTGCAACTGCCAAAATTTGTAACCATTCCACTTACCCTTTTCCTTATAAATGTTTTAAAAAACCAATAAAACTTTTTGGAAAAAAAAGAGTGTTATTCCCTTAATAAGTGAGCAACCAATATTTTAAAGAAAAACAGAAAAGCTGTTATCATTTGCACTAGATGCAATTAAGGCACCTTTCAGAAGCCCAGATAAAAGCTTGGTGTACCTATCATACTGATGGAAATATAGCCAAATTGATCCAGATTCAGGCAGAAGATGCAGCTTGGGCTATCTGTATAATAAGAAATACTAGAACATACTAACACACATATACACACCTATGTTGTATTACTACCTCCAAAACTTGTTCAACAAAATTTCAGGAGAGTAGTTCCTATCACATCTGGGCTGAAGAAATGTAGATGGTGTCAAAGAGATGCAGTATAATTTTTTTTCCTTTTTACTATCAAAGGAATTGTCTCAATTTTTTTCAGTGCAGCTGTGATAGCCCTTTGGCAAATAAAAAATGAGTTCACCAAAGAATAGAATAAAACTGTCCCATATAGCTATGGGTATCTGGTCATTCTTTTTAAAACAATCCAGTTTTTGCTTAAGACCCAAAACAGTTGATTTAGCAGTACCACTCTACTAATGTGGGGAATGATGGTTCTTGGCATGGGATTATGCCATAGCAACATAGTCAATGCTCGTGATCTGTGCTGACAAAGTATTGCTTACTTTTGAATGCTATCTGGGCCGGTCACCATCACAGCCAATAAACAATGTCTTTTACTTGTATGGAGCAGGCCATTTAAGCTGATTAAATATAACTGTGTCATCATATATAATTGTTGTGTACTCATCTCTGCAGTTTCGGGTACAATCCATTCAGCAATTCACATATGAGGACAGCAGATATTGTAACAGATTGGGCTTCTTAAAATAGCATATTGGGAAAGTACAGGGTACAAATGAGCAACACTGTTTATGTTGCAAGGAGTGTATTCAATCTGTTGAATGGGGAAAAAAAAGAAAAAGAAAAAAAAATAGAAAAATATATGACTGGCTGGAGCTGAGATTATAAAATAGAAAATTGCTAAAGTATTCCTTCTACTTTGCCACGATTTGATTAATGGAGCTGAAATTGAATATCTGACCATTGATAAAGGAGATTTTTGGATATTTGGCTGAGGGGTGGGTTCCAGCAGACATTACTGCTGGTCTGCTCGTGTGTGCTCTTTGTGCGTGCGCTTGATGCTCACTGTGTCCACATACATAGTGCAATTAAAATTGTTCTGCGCATGCACAGAACCAAAAAACAAGATGGCGGTGCTGACAGCGCCACCTGGGGAACCAGTTTGGGGGCATGGCAGGCCTGGGTCGCTGCCGGTTCCAGCCACCCAGGCCGCCAAACCACTATCGGTTCAGTCAAACCGGTCTGAACCGGTAGGAACCTAGCACTGATTCGGTTACTTCTCATCCAAGCAATGGACTGAGTAAATTTGCAATCATGATTCCTATTGTTAATCTAGAAGCATCTAGAAACAAACTATATTTTCGGAAAAAGTGATGCCCATTGTTATATTCCATTGCCTAAATATTCCTCGTTAACATGTCGTATGGTGAAGATAATGAAAGGTAAACCAAAACATTGTTGGAGACCTACATATTGCTCAAACCTACATTATCACCTGCTGGCACAAGAGATTTTCTCTTTTTGCCTTTTGCTATCCTATTGGATATTCCTGTTGTGGTAACTATGGTGTCAAGAGTGTGATTCTCTCAATCCATAAGATGTTTATTATTGCTGCACTACTAAGGCTGTTGGTCAAAGGAGGGACCTGAAGTTACTATCTTGCAAATCAACCAATCTTTTTCAAAATTCACCACTTATACCAGTGATGGCAAACCTTTTTCTTACTCACTCAATCCTCCCTGCCCACCTGCACATGTGCGCATGCACCCCCACGCATAGACACACAACACCCCCATGAATGCATGCATGACCCCTCCCCAACCTCCAGAGGCTTTCCTGAAGCCTTCCCTGGCCCCTTGGAGGCCCTCCAGAAGCTGGAAACAGATCAGTTCTGAACTTCCAGTTGGGCTGTTGGGGCTGTTTTTTTTTGCCCTCTTCAGGCTTCAGGAAAGCCTCTGGAGGTTGGGGAGGGTGAAAAATAGCCCCAACGGCCCAACCAGAAGTTCGTCCCCGCTCTCCTGGCCTTCTGGAAGGATGAAAAATCAGCTGGCTGGTGTGCACATGCGCACTGGAGCTGATGGCTGGCGTGCCACCAAATATGGCTCTGCGTGCCATAGGTTTGCCATCATGGACTTATATTATATATGCCTAATTTCATAACTTACTCTTCTTTACATAATCTTCTACTTTTTAAGAAATTTATTATCATTTTAACTCATACTGTAAGTACTGTTCTTCCTAAAATTATATCTCATTCTAGATATAGTTAAGATTTAGTACACTTTGTTGAGACTTCCTTCTGAGTAAATTCATTTATGATGTCCAATGACATTTCTTAAAATAAAACCCTTTTAATATATTTGACAGCAAAACATCATGTCCTGACACATTTGTGTGACTGATTTGATGCCAGCTTAACCCGGGACTGTGTTCACTAGCATCTAGACACAGATTGTCCAATCAACATAGTTCCTTTATCACAATGAAAGTGCAGGAATGAGTAAGTCCTTGGACATGGATTGCTATGAATTTATTGCTTCTAAATCCAGTGGCTCAGCAGTTTTGCTTGGTGGCTTAATACATTTGCTCTGTCCTTTCCAGAAGATGGAAAATGATAAGATTGACAGACTTTACTTTACTCCATTCTCTATCAATCTTATTTAAGAATTAAATACTATTAAGAGCAATTATGACACTGGATTCATGGAAAGAATGTGACCAATTCCAGACCTACTAGAATGCCGGGTTTCCAGCTCTTCACTATCCCTCCTTAACACTTTCAGTACTTTCATTGTTTAAACTGTTTCAGAATTTCTAGAGGTTTTAGGCAGAATCCATGGTCATTCATGGAAATAAAGATGTTCCTGGGGGCTGATGCTTTCTTTTGCAGCCAACTATATTTTGCATTCCTTCATGAATCATCACCTTGTTTTAAAGAGGGGGTTGCCTATCTCAATGATACTCTTAACTATAATTTGGTAGAGAAGACTACATTATCCAAGAAAAAGGAAACATCAGCTTACTCCAGTGTTTTGCTGAGAAAATGGACATTCACAGTCAGGATAATATCAGCATGACACTGGAAGATGAGGTAATTGAGTGAACGTGCAATGAACTCCTAGGGAAGAGCAGAGGCTAAATACATCTTCACTTATATTTACTATGTGGCTGAATTAAAGCTGAAAGAATATCCAGCTACTAATATGCCCAAAGGCAAAAGGAAAGTTTAATGTTGCAAAGATTTGTATATCTTCGCAACATTAGGCTTGTGGAATCTGAGAACTATGACCCAAGGCAAATATGAAGTTGTCAGAGCAGAAATGTCAAGATTTGACATTGACATTTTTGGAATCAGGGAACTGAAAAGGACTGGAATGGGTCATGTCACATCAGAGCAGTATCAAAACTTCTATTATGGATAAGAAAAATATAAAACCAATGAAGTAGCCATCATAATTAAAAATGGCTGTCAAATTTAGTGCTTTGATACATCTTCAAAATAGCAGGATGGTCTCAGTTCCAATAAAGGGTAACTAATAATATTAATAATTATTATTTTATGTTTATCTTGTAAAATAGGAACAGCAGGTTGAACAAAGAAATTGAAATCAAAATTGAAAATAGCGCATCTCAAATAGTTTGCATTTTAAAAGATAAAATTATTCAATGAAAGTAAAGAAGACTTAGAAGATCTCACTATGAAAGCAAAAGTAGAAAGTGAAAAGTGAACACAAAAAATAGTTTCAATCAGCATGCTTAGAGAACTCAAAAATGATACTGAAAAGGGGATTGTGGTAAATATATTTGATTTCTTGCATTCATAATAGATAAATAAGGACTGGAGAAATAACAGGGTTTAGTTCCTGTGGGGTGGAGCAATTATTTATTTGGAATAAATTCTAGATGTTAAATATATATTTTTGTGGCAACAAAAATCAGAAAAATTAAAGCAATGTGGTTTTTTCCCCATTGAACATATATAGTTGTGAAAGCCAAACATTTGGAAAGAATGCCAGAGCCCCATCTTTGTATGATACATTTGAAGATGATTATTGTGAATACTGTGAACTATAAGAAAAACTAATCAAACAGTTTTGGGCTACATGAATATTGATGGTGTGATAATCAGCAAGTAGAAATTAATATATTTGGCTTGCAATGAAGAGGATTAGAAGAAATAACTACTTGGAAAAACAGAAGAAAAAAGGAAAAGAGGAAGACATTAGATAAGGATTCAAAGAGATCTGAATACCTGTGATAGAGTTATGGATCATCACAAGGGAAAAATCAAACTACTAGATGTTCATTTATATATTCAGCTGGGATAAAGTTCAATTCCATGTTACCCAGTTTACTGATATGAGAGGAAGTTACAAAAGCAAAGAAATATAGAAATGCTAACCTGTTTGACCTGAAATAATACAATCTATCAAGTAAAAATCTCAAAAATCAGTAAAAAATAGCAGTAAAATTATTTTTAATCAATAAGAAGCAAAACAAGAAAGAAGGAATGGAAATGTGTTCTTAGAAATGT
>JAKRSK010005354.1:0-68874 GCA_029891615.1 Natrix natrix natrix | reverse complement strand
CTCTTTGCGAGGAAATTTGCTAACTGTAGAAGTGAAGAGAGCCTTGAATGCGGAGGTTATGTAGGGTTGATGTACTGAAAGTTTATTGTGAAATAAGCAATGATTGGATCCCAGTCCTGTTAATGGGAAGAGTAAAGTGGAGTGGAGTGGAGTAGAGAGTGAAATAGAATGGAATAGAATGGAATGGAATAGAATGGAATAAAATAGAATAGAATAGAATATCGGATGGAATATGAATGGAATGGAATAGAATAGAAGATGGGATGGAATAGGAATGGAATGGAATAGAATAGAATAGAATATTCCTGTTGATTATATTATGCAAATTATCCTGTTGATTATATTATGCAAACCTCATATAAGTATGCAGGTTAATTCAATAATTAAGTAAATTGTGAGAATTTTTCTTCTTTCCTTCCTTCCCTACTTCCTTCTCTCAATTTCTACTCTCCTCTCCCTCCCTTTCTCTCCTCTCTTTTGGGCTCTTCCGCCTCCCCTTCCCCTTTTTCTTCCTTCCTTCCTTCCTTCCTTCCTTCCTTCCTTCCTTCCTTCCTTCCTTCCTTCCTTCCTTCCTTGAAGTAACAAATTAACCGTGTTGGAAGGGTCATCTAGTCCAACCCCCTGCCCAAGCAGGAGACCCTGTATCTGCCTCTACCTAGGATCAAACTCACAACCTCCTGATTTCCTTCCTTCCTTCCTTCTTCCTTCCTTCCTTCCTTCCTTCCTCCTCCGTCCCTCCTTCCTTCCTTCCTTCCTTCCTTCCTTCCTTCCTTCCTTCCTTCCTTCTAGTTGATTACATAATGCAAACCCGCTGGTTTGCATAATATGATTATGCAGGTTAATTCAATAATTAAATAAACTGTGGGAGAATTTTACCTCCCCCCCCCCCCCATGTTTAGGCACATTGAGAAGATATTGTGGATTTTTCTCTCTTAGCCCCAAATCCCTCACAACCCTTCAGAGAGAAAAAGAGGTTGTCTACGGCACATAGATATAAATGCAAATCATATGAAAACATTATTACTCAAGCGGGTTCAAAGGCTGGGCTTTCACGGCAGACTAAAAGTCAGAGCCAGACGAATAAAAGCGTAAACTTTCTGTGTTCGCATGAAGATTCAATATCCAAACAAATAATCTAAATTACGAGTTGACATGGCCCAATTCACATAAACAGCCCAGGATAAAGATTCAGTTTCTCTGATCGTACTGGACTGTAAAGTCCCCAACCTCATTCTAGCCTGGTCTAACCTATTATGCCAATTCAGTCTGGGAGTTCTGAGCAAGTAAATGTCAAGGCTAATTTAATCATAATCCTTGTTTTTGGACTTGAACGAGAAAAGCCCAGAAATGAAATAAACAGGGACAAAATCTGGCTTTGTGGCTGAAGAGAAAATATCCCTCTGACTTTTGCTGGTAGCTTCAAAGTAAATACCAGCATTTGCCATCTCCCTAACAGTATAAAACATAGAATAATAAGCTTGGTCTTCTAGTCCAACTCTCCTGTTCAAGGTAGGAGACCTTATATCAGTGATGGTGAACGTTTTCGGCACCAAGTGCCCAAACTGGAATGCCTGTGCATGCACATCAGCGAGCTGGTCTTTGCATGCACTTGGAGCATTGGAAAACGGCCTGAAAAATGGCCACAAAACAGGGAGTTTTTCCAGCCGTTTTCAGGCCACTTTGGGGGCCAAAAACCGCTGAAAAATGACCTGAAAACAGCCCCAAACGGTCTGAAAATTGGCTGAAAAATGGCCCAAAATGGCTTGTTTTTTTGGCTGGTTTTTTGGCCATTTTTCAGACCAAAAACGGTCTGAAAACACCTTGAAAAGCAGCCTGTTTTGGGGGTCATTTTCCAGCATGATGGCACCTGCAAAGACCAGCTGGCCGGAAATCAGAAGAGCAGCTGGCGACAGAGAGGGCTCTGCTTGCCACCTCTGGCACCCGTGCCATAGATTTGCCGTCACAACCTTATATCATCCTGGTCAAATGGTAGTCCAGTCTCTTCTTGAAAACCTCCACTGATGGAGCACTCACAACTTCTGGTGGCAAGCAGTTCCACTGATTAATTGTTCTCACTGTCAGGAAATTTCTCCTTAGCTCTAGGTTGGATCTTTCTTTCTTTGATAAGCTTCCATCCGTTACTTCCTGTCTTGCCCTCTGATGCTTTGGTGAATAAATCAACCCACTTTTCTGTGGTGACAGCCCCATAAGTACTGGGAAATTGTTATCTCACCATCCTTAGGCCTTCTCTCTGTTAGACCTAGTTCTCTCAACCCAAATGGGACAACTCACTGTGGCCAATTCACTGCGGGACAAATCACTGTGAAACAATTCAACAAATGCAAAAGTTAAATGAATTTGGCCAATGAACCGTGGCCAATAATAATAAAATAAAGAACGTCAACCCAGAAATAGCAATAGCACTTAGACTTATATACTGCTTTACAGCCCTCTCTGGACAGTTTATAACATCAGAATATTGCCCCCAACAATCTGGCGCCTCCTTTTTCCAACCTTGGAAGGATGGAAGGCTGAGTCAACCTTGAGCTGTTGAGAATCGAACTGCTGGCAGTGGGCAGAGTTTGCCCTGATATTCTGCTAATATGAAACGTGACCCTTTGGTGTTTCCTAAGTGATCTGAGTTGGATTTTTGTTTTGCAGGGCTGACTTAAGAACGGTTGCTTTTCTTCCTCCTTCTTGCTAGGATCACACACCGTTTACCCAGTGGTGGGCTTCAAAAAAATTTTAGAACCTCTTCTGTAGGTGTGGTCTGCTTTGTGAGAGTGGCTTGCTGGCCATGTGACCGGGTGGGAGTGGCTTGCCAGCCATGTGACTGAGTGGGAGTGGCCAACTTGTAAAATGTGGTGAAACTCACTTAACAACGCTCTTGCTTGGCAACCAAAATGTTGCCTCAGGAACTCTGGCATTTGAAGCACGCAAGTCTTAAAGCTGTCAAGTTACAAGACCCTCGCACCCCTAACCCTTTAGAAAAAAAAACCCAGGGGTGTTGAAACTTGACAGCTTTAAGATTTGTGGACTTCAACTCCCAGAATTCCACCTCCAGTCATGTTGGCTCAGGAACTCTGGCATTGAAGCATGCAACTCTTAAAGCTGTCAAGTTACAAGACCCTTGTACCTCTAACCCTTTAGAAAAAAAACCCCAGGGGTGTTCAAACTTGACAGCTTTAAGACTTGTGGACTTCAACTCCCAGAATTCCTCCTCTCGCTCTTCATCTTGATGATGGGCGGATGGGCGGGGGGAGGCGCCTGGAACCGGTTCTAAATGGCACGGTAGATTTGTGGAACCTCTTAGTTAGAATTGGCAGGAACCCACCCCTGCGTTTACATAGCAGTTTGGCAAAGGGTTGCAAGCTTCCAAGCATAACAGAAACCTATAGCGCATTTGCTGAAGATTATTGCTGATTTTCCCCTCATTTTACAACCTCCAAGGTCCCTCCCAACTCTGTTATTCTGTGATGCAGTGAACATTCTGGAAATTATTTTTTAAACAATATAGTGACAATAGAAAGAAGTAATAAATTGAAATATAAGATGAACATGCAAGCGATAGTTAAAATTGAAATGGGAAAAAAAAACAGTAACATGTAACTCATTATTGGATCCTACGGAAAAATCCTGTCTGAAGCAGCTCCTGAAATGTTAATAGGGGTGAGGTGAGTCTTAATTCCAAAGGATTTGTTGCATAAATTGGAGCAGGGACTAAGAACACCTCTTGGCCTCCATTCCTCTTATCTCTTGAATGTAGATTAGAGAAGCTTTTTGAATCTCAAAACAGGCTAATGATTCAGTTAGGGGAAGGCAGTCGTACCTGGCTATCAGCCATCTAGAGCCGTTACAGATAGTCCTCAACTTACATCAGTTCATTTAGTGACCGTTCAACGTGACTTACGGTCATTTTTCACACTTAACAACCATTGCAGCATCCCCGTGCTCATGTGCTCAAAACTCGGGCAGCTGGGAATTAGTTCATTCTTACGACCAAGAGGGTCATACGATCAATCCCCGTTTTGCCACCCTCTGACAATGGGGAAGCCAGAGTCACACTTAACAACTGGGTCACAATCTCAACAACCGCAGCTATTCACTTAACAGCCGTGACGAGCAAGGTTGTAAAACAGGGCAAAGTTAATTTAACAATGGTCTCTCTTTGCAACAGAAATTTACAGCCTCGGTGGTTATAAGACGAGGACCAGCTGTATCATTCCAGACAAAGGGTTGTCCAGTCTCTCCTTAAAAACCTCCCGTGTTGAAGCACCCACAACTTCTGGAGGTTAGACGGTCCACTACTTATGTCAGGGGTCCAAGTAATAGATCCATAGCAAGCAGGTAGATTCCTCAAAGAATATCTTTATTGGATATATCATATTGGCACAAACCTCAACTGAAAACTATCAGTCACATGGTCCAATCACGACGCTGTCTGGTTGCCTGGTGACCTCATTCCTCCTTCCTCTGGCCAGGTGTGAGAATGTCTTGGTTCCCAGCAGAAAGTATTGTTCGGAGCCAGGCTTCCTTAGAAAGCAAGAAGCAAAGTCTTGTTTCCCAGCAAAACCCCTTTTATTTACACGGCTGTGAATTCCTTTCATTCACACTCAACAAGGCTTAGCAAACAGTCTTTCCAAGGAATGTTTATCCACATGAACCTTATCTTGTTTGGAGAGCTGCCGGATAACTAGTTTCCAAATGCAGGACAAGGGAAAACTTGGGACAGGGTCTCTTATAGTCACAAACAGAACTTTCCACTCTTGAAACGACTGAATGAACGAATGGTTTCCTGCAAAAGCCCACTCCCCGTTCTCTCCTCTTTTGTTTCCTCTGGGCGGGGCCAATCACCTCCAAGGTGTGGCTTTATTCTTAAGTCAACCCTGCTTTCTTAGTTGTTCTTGTCTTCTGGCAGCTCTGCGCATGCACACACAGGGAACAGGCTCCAGCTGTTCCTCTGCCTCACTGCTGTCCCTCTCTACCTCCGATGGAGAGCCCTCGTCTGAGCTTTCCTCAGCCCCCCAGGACTGGCCCATGTTCCTCCCCAACCTCCTCACTGTCCGATTCTGCTGCCAGCTCCACTGGTCATCGGCAGGCCACAACAAGTATTTTGTTTTGGCTACAAAACCCCAGCTACCTCTAACCCCTATCCCTCAGCTCCAGCGTGGTAACACTGAAGTTCCAAGATGGTTTCAGTCAGGTCAGCTTCAGGGTTGACAGGTGAATTGTTCTCACTGTCAAGAAATTTCTCCTCAGTTCTAGGTTGGTTCTAGATTGGTGAGCTGCCCTTCCAGTCAGCCATATGGGGTATAAACGGGCAAGATGGAGCAAAGCTGAGGCAATATGAAGGAAATGGAGAATGGCACCAATGGATAGCCTTAGCTCTGTCACTGGCAAAGAGCTCTGACAGGCAAATGGTTTAATGAGGTATTAAATGGCCTGGCCAGCAATTCCTGTCAGCATCACGAGCTTCTCCCCCACCCGAGCAACATGCTCCAAAGTCAAGCTGCCACTCAGTGTGCATGTAGTCTTCGATTTATGATCCCAATTGTGCCTGAAATTTCTGTTGCAAAGTTTGTTAACGGACGTTTTGCCCCATTTACAATCTTACAATCTCTAAAAAAAACATGTTTCTCCATTTCTCTCTTTGGGAAATATTTCTGCCTTTTTAAATATTTGTCCAAATATTTCATTCTTCTAGGAAGGAAGGTACCTTTCCACAAGTATGTGTATTGTATGTATATATGTGTGTGTGTGTGTTTGTGTTACAGCCCCTGGTATGCCTAAAGGTCACTACTCCCTCTTTCTGTCCTTCGGCTCATCACAGAAGACCATGCAGGCAGAAAACCATATTTTTATTTTTAATGTTGCCTTTTTATATTTGTGTTGTATTTGTACTGATAAATAAATAAAGGGAGACTAGTATAGATCTATTTCGAGCTAATTAGCTCTCATCAGCTAGCCATACCCTTACTGGGATTTGAATTAGCTCGAAATAGATCTATACTAGTCTCCCTTTATTTATTTATCAGTACAAATACAACACACACACACACACACACACACATACATATATATACACATACATACATACATACATACATACATACATACATACATACATACATATATATTGTTTTTAATGTTGCCTTTTTATATTTGTGTTGTGTTTGTGCTGATAAATAAATAAAGGGAGACTAGTATAGATCTATTTCAAGCTATTCAGCTCTCATCAGCTAGCCATACCCTTACTGGGAATCGAACCAGGGCTGTATTGCATATTAGGCAGATGTAATTGCCACTAAGCCACAAGCTCTCTTCCTTATCAGCTAGGCCAGGGAAATAGGTATGTATTTGTGTATATACATACATACTTACACACACACACACACGTACGTACGTACGTACGTACGTAGGTAAAGGTAAAGTTTCCCCTCACATATATGTGCTAGTCGTTCTCGACTCTAGGGGGCGGTGCTCATCTCTGTTGCAAGCCGAAGAGCATTTCCGTGGTCATGTGGCCGGCGTGACTAAACACCGAAGGCACACGGGACACTGTTACCTTCCCACCAAAGGTGGTCCCTATTTTTCTACTTGCATTTTTTACATGCTTTCGAACTGCTAAATTGGCAGAAGCTGGGACAAGTAACAGGAGCTCACTCCATTACGTGGCGCTAGGGATTCGAACTGCCGGACTGCCAACCTTTCTGATCACCAAGCTCAGTGTCTTAGCCACTGAGCCACTGTATCCCTGATATATATGGGAAATATGGATATTTTTTAAAAATACCAGACAGTCTGTGACCCATTGGTTCATCGTTTCAGAGATATCTCCTTATCCTATATACCTATATCAGGATGAAATGAACCTGATTTTTGGGTTGTATTTTTCCACTTAAAATTCATACACTAATCTAAATGGTAGGTTTCTTTATTCTGCTCCAAGCTTCCATTTATATTAGGACTGCTATTAGGACACTTGGGCTGCAGTAATCAAATAATCAATAGATGGCAGCAGAGAGCCGAAGAATAATCTTTACTCTTTGCTGCCACACAGTGGAGACTCTTCATTTTTGCAGCCAATTTAAGCTCACCTTACTGGTATATCTTGATATTGATAAATCTCTACCCTGACCCTGGAGATACTTTGCTCCCCGGAAATTTCTACTTTTTTATTTTGTATCCCTTCCCCCAAACCCCATTTAAAAATCCATTTTTATGGAATGTGTTGTTTCAAAAACAACATAAACTGCGGGACCTACGAAGAATCACTCTTTATTGCTCTTGTCTTAATCTGTGCAAGCTGTGATTCTTTTTAAGAGCGCCTTGAGCGTTGCAAAATATCACTTTATCTTTCCAAATGTCAAAGAACTTCATACCATGGAATTGATTTCCTGAGAATAATGGGCCCTGCTTTATCACAAAGGGGGCCAACAAATTTTGCAGATGCTCAATGGGGATTCAGCATTTAATCCAGGAGTGCATTATCGTGTGTGTGTGTACATATCCCCTTCTTGACCCTCCTTTTTTCTCTTTAATTGTGATAGTAGAATAGTTTTATGTTGTGCTAAGGACGGCATTGACATGTATGCCTATTAAAATCTGTCTGTCTGTTGGTCGGTTGGTCGATAGATAGATAGATAGATGATAGATAGATAGATAGATAGATAGATAGATAGATAGATAGATAGATAGATAGATAGATAGATGATATAGATAGATATACATAGATGATAGATAGATAGATGATAGATAGATAGATAGATAGATAGATAGATAGATAGATAGATAGATAGATGATAGATAGATGATAGATAGATAGATAGATAGATAGATAGATAGATGATAGATAGATAGATAGATAGATAGATAGATAGATAGATAGATAGATGATATAGATAGATATACATAGATGATAGATAGATAGATAGATAGATAGATAGATAGATAGATAGATGATAGATAGATAGATAGATAGATAGATAGATGATAGATAGATAGATAGATAGATATAGATAGATAGATAGATAGATGATAGATAGATAGATAGATGATAGATAGATAGATAGATAGATAGATAGATGATAGATAGACAGACAGATAGATGAGAGAGAGAGAGAGATGAGAGAGAGAGAGAGAGAGAGAGAGGAGAGAGAGAGAGAGAGAGAGGGAGAGAGAGAGAGAGAGAGAGAGAGAGAGAGAGAGAGAGAGAGAGAGAGATGGAGGAAACGTGAGAAGAACAGTGGGTAGAATTGAAAACTGTTCCAACATGGCAGTTTCAAACGTCATAAAGGGAAGGAAAGAGCCTTCGGGAAGCTGGCATACAGAATAGCTCCTTTAATTTATCATCCCCCTTATTTAATGTTTTTTTTAAAAAAAAATTCTCGGTCTTCTAAGCAAACAGCCAAGAAAGAAAGAAAGAAAGAAAGAATAACAATATTACTGGATGCCAAACCAATCTTTTTTTCCTCTCTTTTTCTTAGAAGCATCAAGAGCTGCACTGGCCACATTAAGGAGTGGAAACTTGATTAGGTAGAGATAATCCAGCATATTTTTGTGCTGGAGTCTTATTGCTTTGCCTGGTTTCTCACCCTTCTGAGCTATCTGTGGGGGAGAAAATAGACTGGAAAACCAGGACACAGGAGACGATGTTTTTAATAGCAGAAGTTTTTCATTCAACGGGCAAAAAAATATCTCGTATCAAGGATTGTGGGAATAGAATAGAATAGAATAGAATATTTATTTCTATGCCGCACCCTCTCCCGAAGGACTCGGGGCGGCGTACAATAAAACAAATAAAATACAAAGTACAATACAATACAATACAAATCTGGACAGGACATACATATAACAAGGACGTATATAAAACGTATACAAGGAGGAGGTAGGCTGATAGCTAAAAAACAATTAAACAATTAACAATTAAAACAATTAAAAAGTCACAGTATTTAAAAACCCCAATAAAAAACCCGTCAGAATGACCTTGACCTGGTTGTCATGATTCCTGGAAGGCATTTCTACCACAACAGGGAGGGGGGCTGCTTCACACACACACACACACACACACACACACACACACACAGACGCAATTCTCAACTTACAACCCCAATTAAGTGAGACATTTGTGAAGTGGATTCTGCCCCATTTTACGACCTTTCTTAACCACTTGTTAAGTGAATCACTGCAGCTCTTAAATTAAGAGCATGGTTGCTAAGTGAACCTGGCTTCCCTGTTGACTTTGCTTGTTGTCAGAAGTCCCCAAAGTGCTCCCTCCCACAAGAGGCAACTGGACTTTCTGGTTTTTCTTTGAGGACATTTCGCTTCTCCTCCAAGAAGCTTCCTCAGCTCAGACTGGATGGTGGGGAATGGAAGGATTTAGACTCCTTGCAGAGAGCTGGTCGTTTGCATCCTTTTAGAGCGTTGATAGCAAACCTATGGCATGTGCAAGCCATCGCCCCCATTCAGCTCTGTCTGTGCCGCGCATGCATGGGCCATGTGCAGGGCGTGTACCCATGTGCAGGGTGGGGGGGGAACATGTGCATGCGTGTGGGGGGCTCATGCAGGGGCAAGTGCGCATGTGGGATGCATGTGCAGAGGACACACATGCATTGCGTTTTGGGGGTTCAGGTGCACATTCACACATTTACATGTGCATGTGCACACTTTGAGCACTCGCTCCGGAAAACGTTAGCCATCACTGTTTTAGAGAGTCATTGAGGACACCTAATGATTCATTTGTGTCCTCGGGGGTGCAAATGAGTGTGAAGCCTTCTTAAAACTGTTGAAAGGACTGTGTTGTAGATTGGAGATAGATGTTCTGAGGCTTCCCGAGAGCATGAAGCAAACTCCTGGTCCCGACAAAAACCCCTTTTATTAATTTCCTGTGCATTCTGCTCATTTACAGCCAGCAAAGTCTTTCAAGGGAGGATTTACAGTCACAGACCTTATCTGGCTTGGAGAGCTGACAGGCCAAAACTTGGCAAGGAGTCTCGGAGAGTCACAAACCAATTAAGTGAACTAATGGTCTCCTGCAACCTCCACTCCCCTTTCGCTCCTCTTTTATTTCCTCTGGGAGGGGGCATTCATCATCCCCCTGTGGCCTTACTCCCAAGTTGGCCATTGTTCCTTAGCTGTTCTCTTCGTCTGGCAACTCTGCACATGCGCACACGGGGAACAGGCTCCAGCTGTTCTTCTGCCTCACTGATGTCTGACTCTGAAGGCAGCTGATAACTGTCAGACGGCTCTACCCCCCTCTCTGCCTGCGACACAGAGCCCTCATCAGAGCCTTCCCCGGTCTCTAGGACTGACCCATGTTCCTCCCCAACCTCCTTACTGTCTGAATCTTCTGCCAGCTCTGCTGGCGGGCCACAACAATAGATAATGTTGTATTCCCCCCCCCCTCTGTTGAGAGAGACCTGTTCAATTTTGACATAGATGGCATATTTGACCTAGATGGAATTTTCATCCACCTATCCAGTCCTTCCAAGGATTTGGGATAGACAGGTGTGGATGTTTGGTGACATTTCAGATAATCGTCGTAGGATGTAAGCTGTTCTAAGTCAAGCTGCCTTTTGCAATTGACTGCTGGTGAATTTGTCAATGCCTATAATGTGCAAGCGGTGCTCCAGGTGTTTTGGGATTGCACCCAAGGCCCCTATGACTATTGGGACTATCTTTGTTTTCTGTTCTGTTTCTATTTCTGTTGCAGTGACATGGAAATAAAAGATGGAATGAACTTGAAATTAGAACAGCGAACTTAGCCTGGACTGAATTTGCCAATTCTTAGTAAAGGAAACATATTTGTTTTCCTCACCTCTTGAAGGAACAATCGATATTTATATGCTCGGGGTAGCTGGCACTCTAATTATCTTTTTCATTCCATTCCTGTTACCCTGTCTTAGAAAGCCGCAATATTGGAACCTGAAATATTCAGTCCATCAACTAACTCTGCAAATAGTGCAGAGACTTAACGGCATGCGGTCTCTCCTGATTCGCTCGTCAATTAAACTTAATCTGAATTCAATTGCCCTTTTAACAGCGTGATGATGACCGCAAGGATCAAAACCTGAACAGAATGGAACCATATTTGGTGCAGGAAGCAAAAATTCTGCAAGGGAAAATGGAAAAGGAGCTGAATTTAGACGGGGTTGCGGAGGAAACAGTTCTGCATGCATCCCTTACAGGGGAAACATCTGGCCAGTGGTTAGGAGGGCTACTGACAGATCCTTCTAAGGCATCTCCTCCCTTCAGTCGCAGGACCCAGAATGAAATTAATTTTAGGGGTTGGGAGGGGAGATCCCAAATATACAGGTAGTTCTTGACAAATGACTAGAATTAAGCCCAAAATTTCTGTTGCTAGGGGAGACATTTGTTAAGTGAGCTTTGCCCCATGTTATGACCATTCTGGCCACAGTGGTTAAGCGAATCCCTGCAGTTATTAAGTGAGTCACACAGTCGTCAAGTGAATCTGGTTTCTGCTTATCACCTTGTTACAAAGGATGGCTTTTGAACGGTCACCACATTGAACTGTTGTTAGTCAAAGATTACATGTTTAGCACCTTTAACCAGGGGTGGGATTCAGCCGGTTCGGACCGGTTCGAGAGAACCGGTTGCTAATATTACATCGGGTTCGCCGAACTGAAAGTTGCAAGGAATGGCTGGCCCCGCCCACTCCACCCCGCCCCTCTCAGGTGTCTCTACGTTGCCCGTTTTGGATGCCAGGTAAGTTCAGGGCCCACTTGGAGGCTCTGGGAGGGCAAAGAATGGGCCTCCTGGAAGTTTTGGAAGTCTGGAAACGGATCCATTTCCACCCTCCAGAGCCCAGGGGAGGCTGTTTTTGCCCTCCCGGAGGCTCAAGGAAAGCCTCTGGAGCCTGAGGAGGGTGAAAATGCCCTCCCCCCTGCCATGGTGCAGGAGGCTGAGTAGGCCAAGCCCAGCTAGCAACCAAGCAGAAAAACGGTTGCTAAAATGTTTGAATCCCACCCCGGCCTTTAATTGTCCGGGGGGGGGGGAAATCAGGCGTAAAACCAACCAGGTTTTGTATGGTGTGAGAATGGCATGCTGTGTCATTCAGCGTAAAATGTCATGCCAACATAGTCGATTGGAATTTGGATGTTGGATTTGAAGCATGGCCCTCAAATGTGTCTTTTTGCATAATGGAGAGAGTTAACAGCTTTCTAGTCTGGAATAAACATCTTAGTCTGAGGTGGAATTAGTGCAGACTGCAAAGGACCAACCTTATCAGCTGTTTCACCCCACAAATGTGGGGCCATCAGATAAGTGAAGAATGCAATTTCCTCTCCTGGTTTGTGCATATCTGTACAGATGAAGTACCCCTTTCAGCAAATTTCATTTCCTCCCCTCGGTAGAAAATTGCCCTTTTAAACAAGCGTGGTGTGGATGAAAGCGCTTTTATGGATTTTTCTAAGTTGCTTCTAAAAACAGCCAAGCCCCTCAGTGGTGGGTTCTTTCCCCCCTCCCCAAAAAAGTCGGGGATAGATTGAAAATAAATCTGCTTGTGTGTCTAATGTCTCCTCTTCAATTATTTAATAACTGCTGGACAGTGGAGTGAAAATTAAGGATTAGGCCACATTCGGCTTTATCACTCTATGCCAAGGTATCGGAGATTTAGGTAAACGCAAGTCAACTTCCTAGAGATATATGTGGTTATTATTATTATTATTATTGGTCCAGAATTCTGAAACCATTCTCCTATATAAGGTTCAAATTAAGATTTTTTTCTGGGATAAGCAGAGGCAGCCGACTCGGCTATAAGCAGTAGGTTTTCCAGCAATTTGGCCATTTCTGTCTATTTTGAGCTGTAGACATTTCTCATGAACAAGTTTTTTTTTAAAAAAAAAAGGTTGGAAAAATTGCCCCAAATGTAATTTAAGTCGGAGAATGTGGAACCACTGACAGTGATGGGAAGGAAGCAATAGCAATCTGGCTCTTGGCTCTCAATTTGTTCCTTGATGCTTAATTGCATATGTTGGCATTGAGTTTTGCTACGGGTTTACCTACCCTAGTAAACCATTCCGTAGTAGGAAATAGGCCTACCTTTGGCATGCTTACCTTTGGCGAGGTGCAGAGGCGACTGGTGAGGCAAGGCAATTAGCTGAGCCACATGGCAAAGGCAACATATATAGGGTGAGTAGTGGATGGGGAAAGCGGGCAGGTGAGTGGGGCAAATGGGTGAGGGGGAGGTGAGCAGGTGGGTGGGAGGGGCCATGCAGAGGTGGTATCTTCCGGTTCAGCGAACCAGTCAAAATTTCCACTACCGGTTCATCCGAACCAGTCCGAACCGGCTGAATACCACCTCTGTTTCCTTCCCTTAACGGCTTCCCATCATTGACCCATCCCCCATGACCAATCAGGTTCAGAACAGTCAGTTATGCATCTACCTTCTCCCAGTTGGGTGACCTTGAAGCAGCATCTCGGGGAGATACAGAAGTTACTTTCGCTTTCCCCCAAGTATCTCCCCCTCCCATCCACCGTCCCCAGTGTTCATGGCCGATTGTCACCGCATGGTAGCGAAGCACAAGCAACCGTAAGGTGGTTGTGAAAATCGGACCTTAAAAAAAGCAAGAGAGGAAGAAAATCAACTCGTTTGAGCTGCGGTGCTGGAAAAGGCTCCTGTGTATTTCTTGGACAGCAAAGATGACTAACAGGCAAGTACCAGAACGCATAACACCAGACGTTGTCACGAGAAGGCAAAATCACAAAACTTCATCTCACTTACTTTGGCCATGTCATGCAGGGAATTCACTGGAGAAAGCAATTATGTTGGGAAGATTCCATGGTAATGAGAAATCTGGCCGTTAAAGGATATGATGGCTGGACACCATCAAAGCTGACACCAACCAGAGCATAAACTCAAAGAAATAGTGCAAGATCAGAAGATGTGGAAAGAACTGCTCAATAGCTTTACCAAGAGTCAGACACAACTGAATGGATAACGGGGCTCGACTAGAAGATCTTGAAGGTCCCTTCCCATTCTATTATTCCAAACCATTATTGGTTAAATTATGTAGCTTGCTCTAAAAATCAGCTTGTGGTCACACAAGGGATGAGTTTAAAAGTTAGGATGGCCAAGCAATAAATTATTCCAATATGCTACGCTAAAACCAAGCAAACAACATTGTGGCTTACCACAAGTTATAACCTGGCCAATATCTGGTGATATTTATGTTTATTACAGCTTGAGAATTGGTTTCTTCTTCCCTTTTTGAATAACTCTATAATCGTGGTGGCTCAGTAGCTAAGACGATGAGCTTGTCAATCAGAAAGGTCGGCAGTTCAAATCTCTAGCACCGTGTAACGAAGTGAGCTCCCGTGACTTGTCCCAGCTTCTGGCAACCTAGCAGTTCGAAAGCACATAAAAATGCAAGTAGAAAAATAGGGACCACCTTTGGTGGGAAGGGAACAGCATTCCATGCACCTTCGGTGTTTAATCATGGTGGCCACATGACCACGGAGATATCTTCAGACAGTGCTGGCTCTTCAGCTTTGAAACGGAGATGAGCACTGCCCCCTAGAGTTGGGAATGGCTAGCACATATTTGCGAAGGGACATTTACCTTTACCTTTATAATCTCAGAAGCAATTGTTCAAGAAGAATAAATTCTGTCATCTCCTTGGATTTGAATGCTTTCGTGGACGGGTTTAGAAAGCTTTCTTTTTTTTAAAAAATAGTTTGCTTTTAATCATTTTCTCTCCATATTTTAATTTGAGAAGCAAAGGTGCATAGGGAAATAAACTGAATGGCATGCAGTTCTTACTGGGTAAGACAAGAAGAAAGATTTGTAACTGTATTTTAGGAAGATAGGAAAAAATATATCTAAGGGAGGCTGCCTCTGACTGGAACCTGTAATCCCTTCTGATGATTAAGCAAACACAGGGGAGATTAAGGCCCTTGTATTTGAAGGATGCTAAATTCAAATCTAGAAATTGGACAAGTTTTTTTTCTCCTCTTCCATCTCCCAGAAGATAGAATCCATCAGGGCAGTTTTCTACACGAAATATATTTTATTATCTTCCGTGAGAACAAATACCACCCACTCTAGAGGGACAGCATTTGGGGAACCTCATCTGGGGTGGGATTCAGCTGGTTCGTACTGGTTTGGGCGAACCGGATGTAAATTTTAATCTGGTTTGCCAAACCGGTAGTTGCAGAGACTGGCTGACTCTGCCCACCCCACCCTGCCCCTCCCAGGAGTCTCCACGCGACCCGTTTTGGATGCGAGGTAAGTGCAGGACCCGTGCAGAGCCTCTGGGAGAGCGAAAAAACTGCCTACGGGAAGCAGAAGTCCAAAAATGGGCCTGTTTCTGGCCTCTGGAGGCCTTCCGGAGCCAGGGGAAGCCATTTTCGCCCTCCGAGAGGCTCGAGGAAAGCCTCCGGAGCCTGAGGAGGGCGAAAAATGGCCGTACCAGAAGTACCGGAAGTCTGAAAACAAGCCTGTTTGGGATGCTACAATGATAGTAAATGTGAGTTGGAAACCAAGAGCCCAAATTGTAATCCTGTGCCGGTTGCAACTTTTGTTAGGGTTTTTGTAAGTGACGGTCCCTTTTTTCTGAACCTGTTGTAAGTTCGAACCCTCGTTACGCAATCGGTCTACCCGTATGATGTTCAGAACTGGGCCTTTCCAAGGAGCCATCTTTGGGTGGGATAGGTTCTACAGCCATGATGGTGAACCTATGGCACTTGTACCAGAGGGGACATGCAGAGCCCTCAATGCTGGCACACAGGCCGTCGTCCTAAGTCAGATCTCCGAGGCGTTTCTTTCGTGAGCTTCTGTTTCCCTGCAAACGACAAAACAGAAGCTCATGAAAGAAAAAGATCTTACCTCTTGCCCTGCTGCTGGTATTGGGAGGCCCTGCCAGCTGGTCTTCAGGTCTCTTCCGCGCATGCGCACATGTCCGCATTTCAGTTTGGGCATGCACGCGCATGCTGTTTGGGCACTTGGTGTGTAAAAGGTTTGCCATCACCGTTCTCCACTTCTTAGTGAGTTGGCCCATGTTCGGTTCAAGTCTCCCCAAACGTTGAATCATAAATCAACCAAGTGGCCTTGAGTTTGTTTATACCCCAAGCTTTGAAAAAGGAAAGTGAGTTTTACAAGCACAAAGCTTTCCACGTTGCATGAATATTGTCGCTAGCATTAATGGAGCTGCTTAAGCCTAGTCGGCAAATCCAGCCATTAAACAGCCAAAGAGAAAGATCCATTATCTGGAAAGGAGTTGGAAAAGGAATACGAGAAGCCTTGAAGGACGATATAGACAGCAAGAGGGGAGGTGTCAAATCTGCCGAGCTTTTTCATGCATTTACGTAGCCGCAGTCTATTTTCTTCCCTTTCCTTTTCAAGTCAACGGAGAAAACCTAAAGAAGGTGGACATTTTTTAGCATCTGGGATCCCACCTCCAAGGCAATGGCGACATCAATGGCGAGATGCGAGCAAGGCAGACATGATATTCAACTGGTAGCGGTGGCTACGGGAGGCTCCGTCCACCCACCCCGACGTAATGCACGACACTGCGCATGTGCATAAGGCGCGCACGCTCACATTTGCAAACCGGCAGGGAAGGTAAGTGAATCACACCGCTGGAGCAAGGGTGAATACAGCCTGGGTGCATTGGCGAGAATTTACTGGCGTGTTACGTGACAGATGAATGCCAACCCTTCTTAAATCTAAGATTTACAAGATAACCATGTTACCTTTACCTTTACCTTTATTTCGATTTTTATACCGCCCCCTCTCCCCAAAGAGACTCGGGGCGGTTTACAGTCAAATAAAACAGATAAAATGGAATACAAACATACAAACATAAAAACATAGAAGAGGAGGTAATACAACACTGTACAAGGTAAAGTAGATTAAAAACAGTATATCGACAATCCTAAAAAATACCCAATTAAAATTACCCAGTTAAAATATATCTGCCAGGGGTTATAATAAGATTATGAATGGTCCAGGCCGGCTAAACGGAACAGGTGAGTCTTCAGTTTTCGTCGAAAGGAGAGAAAGTCGGTGGTGGTTCTGATATCGGGGGGGAGGTTGCACTGTATGGCACTGGATGCTGAGCAGCAAGAACAGGGACTGAAAGCTCTCTCCATGCCATGGAAATGAGAAGGCTCTGTTGAATATCGGGCATCTCCCTTCTTGACCACAGTACAAATGACACCATTCAACAGCATTTTGGTGTGGCAACGATTATAGAGAAGATGAGTGAAAGCCGACTTCCCTGGTATGGACCTGTCCAGAGAGCAGCGCCTTCCACCATGGCCAAGACTGCATGCCAACTAGAAGTCGATGGCTGGTGACCTCACAGGCATCCAAAACAGCTGACCATGCAAAGTGGCATTCAATTATCTGAAAATTGAACCATTCACCTGTGAGAATACAGCTACAGATTAACAGAGTTGGAAGGGGCCTTGTAGATCATCTAGTCCAACCCGCTGCCCAAGCAGGACATCCTACACCATTTCTGACAGGTGACAGTCCAGTCTCTTCTTAAAAGTCTCCAGTGACAACGCTCCCACAATCTCTGAAGGCAACTTCTGTTCCATTGGAAGAAAATATAGTACTGTGCAAAAGTTTTAGGCAGGTGTGAAAAAATGCTGTAAACAAAGAATGCTTCCAGAAATATAAATAACGATTGTTTATTTTTGTCAATTTTCAAAATGCAAAGTGAGCGAACAAAAGAAAAATCTAAATCAGATCAATACAGGTGAAACTCGAAAAATTAGACTATCGTGCAAAAGTTCATTTATTTCAGCAATGCAACTTAAAAGGTGAAACTAATATATGAGATAGACTCATTACATGCAAAGCAAGATAGTTCAAGCCGTGATTTGTCATAATTGTGATGATTATGGCTTACAGCTCATGAAAACCCCAAATTCACAAGCTCAGAAAATTAGAATATTGTGAAAAAGTGCAATATTCAAGGCTCAAAGTGTCCCACTCTATTCAGCTAGTTAAGCCATAACACCTGCAAAGGGTTTCTGAGCCTTTAAATGGTCTCTCAGTCTGGTTCAGTAGGAATCACAATCATGGGAAAGACTGCTGACCTGACAGTTGTGCAGAAAACTATCATTGACACCCTCCATAAGGAAGGAAAGCCTCCAAAGGTCATTGCAAAAGACGTTGGATGTTCCCCAAGTGCTGTATCAAAGCACATTAATAGAAAGTTACGTGGAAGGGAAAAGTGTGGAAGAAAAAGGTGCACAAGTAGCAGGGATGACCGCAGCCTGGAGAGGATTGTCAAGAAAAGGCCATTCAAAAGTGTTGGGGACTTACACAAGGAGTGGACTGAGGCTGGAGTCAGTGCATCAAGAGCCACCACACACAGACGGATCTGCGACCAAAACTGAATGCCATATTCCAAGTGTGGCCTTACCAAGGCATTATAAAGTGGTATTAACACTTCACGTGATCTTGATTCTATCCCTATTTATACAGCCTAGAACTGCGTTGGCTTTTTTGGCAGCTGCTGCACACGGCTGGCTGATATTTAAATGGTTGTCCACTAGGACTCCAAGATCCCTCTCACAGTGACTACTATTTCTTTTTGGCAGTCTTATTTGTCAGTCAGAATTCCCATTTGTTCCTTTTTTAAATTCCACTCCAGATTGATATCCCATTCTTCGGCTGAAATATTTTGGTTCCCGGGGCAGCAATTAAATAAATAGCAGTTAAAATGGAAACAAGAACAGAGAATAAAAATAACACATGTAAAAACATATATTCACACACAAATAAGATAAGGAACCAGAATAAAAATAATTCAAATGTGGTTGTTGGTTTTTTTTTTTAAAAAAGCCCAGAAATATTTTTACAAGTGAATAGAATAAGAAGCATGATTTCTATGCTTCTTACCCTAACCCTAACCCTAACCCTACGTATTTGGTATGTGTTGACATTCACCGGTGAAAGTCGACATTCACCAATTTCTGTCTTTCACAGTAACAGTATGTGTGTTACAGTGAAAGACAGAAATCTGGTGAATGTCGACATTCACCGGTGAATGTCAACATTCACATAGTCGCTTGGTGTATGTCCGAAATATTTGCTAAATACCCTTATTTATGACTTACACTAAATATCTAACCCTAACCCTAACCCTAACCCTAACCCTACGTATTTGGTATGTGTTGACATTCACCGGTGAAAGTCGACATTCACCAATTTCTGTCTTTCACAGTAACATGTACACAATGTAATTTTCAAATGGACACCATGGAAGTGGCTCAGCCGATGATTCAGGAATCTTAATACAGAGTAATAGAGTTGGAAGGGACCTTAGAGGTCTTCTAGTCCAACCCCCTCCTCAACCAGAAAACTCTATACCATTTCTGACAAGTGGCTGTCCAGTCTCTTCTTGAAAGCCCCCTGTGATGGAATACCCACAACCGTGTGTATGTGTGATTATGTATCTTCTGGATGCTGGAATATAGGAATTAGTAGATTGGCTTTCAAGGTGGTCTGAACTAGTGATTCTAACTTGCATAAAATGGAGGTAGTCCTTGACTTACAACCATTCATTTAGTGACTGTTTGAAATTACCATGGCACTGAAAAATGTGACTTATGACTGTGGTTCGCACTTATGACCGTTCCTGCATCCCCATGGTCACGTGATCAAAATTCAGACGCTTGTCAACCAATTCAGTATCAAGATGGGCAGAGATTTAGACTAGATTTAGGAGCTGAGGTGGCACAGGGGTTAGAGTGCAGTACTGCCATACTTCAGATGACTGCAGATAGCTGCAGTTCAGCAGTTCAATCTCACCGGCTCAAGGTGTTCTGAGCTCGGCTTCCCCAAAAACCACGAAGCAGATTCCTGGTCCCGACAAAACCCCTTTTGTTAAACGAATGTGAATTCCTCTCATTCCCATTCAGCAAAGGCCTGGCAAACAGTCTTTCAAAGGAGTATTTATGACCACAGACCTTATCTAGCTTGGAAAGCTGCCATGTAAATACTTTCCAAATGCAGTGCTGTGCAAGGAAAGACTTGGCATGGAGTCTCTGAGATTCATGGACAGATCTTCACACTCCTGAAATGAATGAATGAACAAATTGTTTCCTGCAAAAGCCCACTCCCCTTTCACTCCTCTTTTATTTCTTATGGGAGGGGCCATTCACCATCCACCTGTGGCTTTACTCTCAAGTCGACCCTGATTTTTCAGCTATTCTTTTCTTCTGGCCAGCTCTGCGTAGGCACACACTGGGAACAGGCTCCAACTGTTCTTCTGCCTCACTGCTGCCTATCTCCAAAGGCAGCTGAGAACTGCCAGACGGCCTTGGCCCCATCTCTGCCTCTGACACAGAGCCCTCATCCGTGCCTTCTCCAGCCATCGGACTGGCCCATGTTCCTTCCCACTGTTCGACTCTGCTGCCTGATCTCCACAATACAAGGTTGACTCAGCCTCCCATCCTTCCAGAGGCGGGTAAAATGAGGACCCAGATTGTTGGGGGCAAGAGGCTGTCTCTGTAAACCGCTGAGAGAAAGCTGTAAATCATTATGAAGTGGTATATAAGTCTAAGTGCTATTGCCATTGCTATTAATACCACAAGCACAATCAAACAGTAAACAATGCTCTAATCAAGGAAGTACTAAATTACACAACGTTAAACAATAGTCTAATGAAGGAACTACAAGGAGAAAATAATGTCCCAGTAACATTGACAGGGCAAACTACTTACATACAAACAGAGTGCAAATGGCACACTCATTTGCACTTATGATGTTACCTACTAGGGTAATGAAATGTCTTCAAGCAAACAACTAAGCTCAGATAGCATTAAGGACCCGCAGCTACATATATTCTATCAAGACCGAATTCTAACTACTTGAGGCTTATTTATTTATTCATGTGCGGGATTTGCATACCACATTAATCTCCAAGGATTGCTGGTGATTAACACCAATAAAAACATCCCACTAATATGCAACATTTTATGATAAAAATAATATAGAGCAAGAACAATAACACAGAGCAATAAAACCACTAATAGCATCAGCCCAAATTATCCCCTAAAGCACTCTTGGAGAGCTCTATTTGAACCAGCTTCAGAAAGCTAAATCTAATTTTCAGAGGGAGGTTGAATGTCATTTTCTGGAAGCTACAAGATGGATTTCAGAATTATTCTCCTCCTTATTTCTTGCAGAAATTAAAAAGCAGAATCAACATCTTTTGGGGGAGTTCAACTTTTGTTGACTTACAGAACATGCAGCTTCTTTAAGACAATATGGAAGTGATTTTCTATTGTCTTTTTCCATTTTTTTAAAAAAATCACCAGTATAGGCTGCAGTTCTCAGGTTTCTAGGAAGTTACCTATCCAGATGTGAACTAGTGTTATTGTTCCTGCTTAGCTTTCTAGAACTGCCAAGGTCAGCAAGCTAATTCTACAGAGTAAGATCTGGAAAAATGCTTATATATTAATCAAATAGATGATGTATTGACAGATATCAATAATAATAATGACAAACTTTATTTTCCTGGGCTCCAAGATCACCGTGTTTCTCTGAAAATAAGTTAGGATCTTATTTTCCTTTGACCCCTGAAATAATTACTTGGCCTTATTTTGAGGGAGGTCTTATTATTTTTGAGGTACAGGAGGTGGCGAGTTTGGTCATCTCATGGCTGATGATGTGCTACAATATTTTGGGGGAGGGTCTTATTTTTGGTGAAGGGCTTATTTTAGCACATGCACTCAAAAGCCCGATTGGGCTTATTATCCAGGGAGGTCTTATTTTTGGGGAAACAGGGTAAAAGACGCTTGCTCTTGGGAAGGAAAGCTATAGCAAATCTAGACAGCAAACTAAAAAACAGAGACATCACCCTGCCAACAAGTATGTCTAGTCAAGGTTATGGTTTTCCCAGTTGCAATGGATGGCTGTGAAAGTTGGACCATAAGGAAGGCTGAGCGCCAAAGAATGAAGGCCTTTGAAATATGGTGCTGGAGAAGACTCCTGTGAGTCCCTTGGACTGGAAGGCGATCAAACCGGTCAGTCCTAGAGGAGCTGAACCCTGACTGCTCTAGAAGGCCAGATCCTGAAGATGAAACTCAAATACTTTGGCCACCTAATGAGAAGGAAAGACTAACTGGAGAAGAGCCGAATGCTGGGAACGATTGAGGGCAAAAGAAGAAAGGAATGTCAGAGAAGGAGGTGGCTGGATGGAGTCACCAAAGCAGTCGGCATGAGCTTAAATGGACTCCAGAGGATGGTAGAGGACAGGAAGGCCTGGAGGAACGTTGTCAATGGGGTTGCAATGGGTCAGACATGACTTTGCAACCAACAACAAATAGATGATTTCTTTTTTTTGCTGTTTTTGGTAAACTACCACCAAATATTTCTTCTCAGGCTGTTTGAGGGTTTTATTTATTCATTTATACTTCATATTTCTCAACTACTCATCTCTCTCATAGAGAGGGCCTCTGGGAGCTGTACAATATTTGCAATAGTGGCGAATATCTGTAGCTGGGGTGTAGGATGAGGGTTGAAGGTTCATTCTCCGAGCTTCTGGGTTGGTTTCTGAACATTTCATTACCAGGCTAGGTAACATCTTCAGCGGAGTTTAGGGGATGTCAGTGTTGATGTTCTTCTGTTTATAAGGGCTTCAGGTATGGGTGGGTTAGGTGTTGTGATTGTTGTGACCCACCAGCAGCCAGTGGAGCTGGTGGCTGACTCAGAGAGTGAGGAGGTTGGTGAGGAAGATGGGCCAGTCCTGGAGTCTGAGGAAGGCTCTGATGAGGGCTCTGTGTTGGAGGCAGAGATGGGGCCAGGGCCATCGGATAGTTATGAGCTGCCTTCGGAGTCAGAGATCAGTGGGGCAGAAGAACAGCTGGAGCCTGTTCCCAATGTGTTCATACACAGAGCTGCCAGGAGAAGGGAACATTTAAGGAACTAGGGATGACTCGGGAGTAAAGGCACAGGTGGATGGTGAATGGTTCCTTCCATTTGGAATAAAGAGGAGTGAAAGGAAAGTGGACTTTGCAGGAGACAATTAGTTCGCTTAATTAGTGTGAAGATTTGTTCATGACTCTCAGAGACTCCTTGCCAAGAATTTTATTGTATAGCGTTGCGTATGGATGGATGGACAGACAGACAGACAGATGATATAGGTAGATAGAGATGATAGATAGATAGATAGATGATTTATTTATTTATTATTTATTTATTAGCACTTATATACCGCCCCCTCTCCCGAAAGGGACTCGGGGCGGTGTACAGTCCGTATTAAAAAACACCAAATAAAATACATGTATGCATATATGCATAGGAGGAGGATAAAATAGACCAAAACTGTACAGCTAATAAATAAACAATATAAAATTTAAAATATCATACAATTTATACATTATCCCTCTAAAAACCAGTAAAAAGTATATGCCAGGGGGGGTAGACGTTATAAATTATGCCAAACCAGCCAGTCGGAACAGGTGTGTCTTCAGTTTCTGTCGGAAGGAGCGGAGGTCAGTAGTAGTTCTAATGTCGGGGGGGAGGTCATTCCAGAGGGTTGGGCCCATCACAGAGAAGGATCTACTCCTAGGTGTCGCCCGCTGGCATTGCCTAGCGGACGGCACCAGGAGAAGGCCCTCCCTGTGTGAGCGGATAGGTCGCAGGGACGTGTGTGGTAGGATGCGATCCTGCAGATAACTAGGTCCTCCGCCATGGAGCGCTTTAAAGATGGTGATCAATACCTTGAAACGCACCCGAAAGGCTACAGGTAGCCAGTGCAGCTCGCGCAGGAGAGGTGTTACGTGGGAGTAACGAGTACTTCCCATAATAACCCGCGCGGCTGCGTTCTGAACTAGCTGCAGTCTCCGGACGCGTCCCAAGGGAAGCCCCATGTAGAGAGCGTTGCAGTAGTCCAGGCGAGACGTCACCAGCGCATGAGTGACCGTGCGCAAGGCACTCCGGTCCAGTAGGGGGCGCAATTGGCGCACCAGGCGAACCTGGTGGAATGCCCCCCTTGCCACGGCTGCCACATGGTCCTCCATTGACAGCCGGGCATCAAGGAGGACACCCAAATTGCGCGCCCGCTCCACAGGGGACAACTGTTCGCCCCCTATGGCCAGCGATGGAGTCAGCTGGCTGAACCGAGGTGCCGGCAACCACAGCCACTCGGTCTTGGAGGGGTTGAGTTTGAGTCTGTTGTCCCCCATCCAGACCCCGACGGCCTCCAAACACCGGGACATCACTTCGACAGCCTCGTTGGGGTGGTTTGGGGTTGAAATATACAGCTGAGTATCATCAGCGTAGAGATGGTACTCAACCCCAAAACCACGGATGATCTCACCCAGCGGCTTCACATATGCGTTGAACAGGAGAGGCGAGAGGACCGACCCCTGCGGCACCCCACAAGTGAGTGGCCTCAGGGATGACCTCTGTCCCCCTGTCAACACACATTGCTTCCGGTCGGAGAGGTAGGAGCCGAACCACCGCAAAACGGTGCCTCCGACTCCCATCCCCTCCAACCGGCGCAATAGGATACCATGGTCGATGGTATCAAAAGCCGCCGAGAGGTCTAATAGGACCAGGATAGAGGAGCAACCCCTATCTCTGGCCCTCCAGAGATCATCGACCAACGCGACCAAGGCTGTCTCGGTGCTGTGCCCGGGTCGGAAGCCGGACTGGCGTGGGTCTAGATAATCGGATTCGTCTAGGTGTTGCGGGAGCTGCTGCGCCACCACATTCTCAACAACCTTCGCCACGAAGGGGAGGTTGGAGACTGGACGATAGTTAGCTAGCTCCATTGGGTCGAGCGAAGGCCTCTTGAGCAAGGGTCTCACCACCGCCTCTTTCAAGGCGGTTGGTAAGTATCCCTCACCCAGTGATGCGCTCACCAGGCCCAGGAGCCAGCCTCGTGTCACCTCCCAGGCTGCCAGTACCAGCCAGGAGGGGCACGGGTCCGTTAAACAAGTGGTGGGTCGCAGCCGTCCACGTAACCTATCCAAATCCTCGGGGGCAACAGAGTCAAACTCCTCCCAGAGTGGTCTCTCAAGACTCGCTGTTGGCGGCTCGTCTGGTCCACTGACGGAGGTCCACCCGCTCCGGATCTGATCGATTTTGTCTTGCAGATATTCTCCAAACTCCTCTGCTCTTCCCTGCAAGGGCGCCTCCCGCGTCTCCTGCAACAGGAGAGAGCGGGTCACCCTAAACAGGGCGGCAGGGCGGTTATCCGCAGACGCAATGAGAGCGGCACAATACCTACGTTTGGCCGCTTTCAATGCCACAAGGTAAGTCCGTAAAAAGGCTCTTACCTGTGTTCGGTCAGATTCGGAGCGTGAGGACCTCCACCTGCTCTCTAGACGTCTCCTATGGCGCTTCATCACCCTGAGCTCCTCGGTATACCAAGGGGCCCGGGTGGCTCGCTGCCGCAGGAGAGGTCGCAGAGGCGCGACCCGGTCTAAGGCCCCCGCCGTCGCCCTATTCCAGGCGTCGACTAGGTCCTCCGACCGAGCGCGGGTTAGGACTACAGGTAACGGCCCAAGCTCCGCCTGGAACCTATCCGGTTCCATCAAGTGCTATCTATCTATGATGATAGATAGATAGATATAGATAGATGATAGATAGATGATAGATAGATAGATAGATAGATAGATAGATAGATAGATAGATAGATACATAGATACATAGATACATAGATACATAGACAGACAGACAGATCACAGACAGACAGAGCTAGATAAAAATGATAGACAGATGAGAGAATGGAATGGAATGGAATAATAAATGTTAAGATAGATAGATAGATAGATAGATAGATAGATAGATAGATAGATAGATAGATAGATAGATGATAGATAGATAGATAGATAGATAGATGATAGATAGATAGATAGATAGATAGATAGATAGATAGATAGATAGATAGATAGATAGATAGATAGATAAATGAAGATAGAATAGGAAATAGAAGGTACCAATCTACAGGGGGGAAAGTATAAAAATCTTACAATATGCAAGACGGAGAGAATATTTTTTTTTATTACTAAGCCCCAAACATCCCCAGCAGTGTTTTTCCTTAAGGGCACTTTTGAATGACAATTTTCCAACTTAAAGCATCAAACCTGCTATCAGCCTGTGTAAATTGTTAGCTGACCAGGAACTAAAACATTCTGTTTATTTTATGTCAGGTTGTTTTTCTACTTCCAGACCTGCTGTCTGAAAAATACCCAGCGAAGACTTTCATTTTTTTTTAACTCTGCAAGACTTCCTCCATCATAAAAAAAAAACCACCACATTTTTAATTCTGCCTTTCTCTGTATCAAGTGATTGTGACTGAATTGGTCTGCGCCTCTAGCTGTCCTTCTAATTCAAAAAGATCCCTCAAGTTGCAGCTTGGGATCCACCCAACTTTGCTAATATCCATTGCCGGATCTGTGGCAGAGATATATTAAGTTTCATTTTTGTAACACACGTAACCAGGTTAGTTAACACTGGAGAAACTGCTGGAGCCCCATCACAACCCCATGGACAACGTTCCTCCAGGCCTTCCTGTCCTCTACCATCCCCTGGAGTCCATTTAAGCTCACGCCTGCTGCTTCAGTGACTCCATCCAGCCACCTCCTTCTCTGTCGTCCCTTTCTTCTTTTGCCCTCCATCGTTCCCAGCATGAGGCTCTTCTCCAGGGAGTCTTTCCTTCTCATTAGGTGGCCAAAGTATTTGAGTTTTCTCTTCCGGATCTGGCCTTCTAAAGAGCAGTCAGGGTTGATCTCCTCTAGGACTGACCGGTTTGATCGCCTTGCAGTCCAAGGGACTCTCAGGAGTCTTCTCCGGCACCAGAGTTCAAAGGCCTCCATCCTTTGGCGCTCAGCCTTCCTTATGGTCCAACTTTCAGTTAATCTTTAATTGTGGTTAATTTTTTGGGTCGTTTAGGACATTAAAAGTAAACTCAACCTATGTAGTTAGTAGTAGTAGTAGTAGTTTTTTTAGGATTGTTTATATATTGTTTTTATCTGCTTTACCTGTACAGTGTTGTATTGCCTCCTCTTCTATGTTTTTATGTTTGCATGTTTGTAGTCCATTTTATCTATTTCATTTGACTGTACACCGCCCCGAGTCCCTTTGGGGAGAGGGGGGCGGTATAAAAATCGAAATAAAGGTAAAGGTAAAGGTAGTTGTTCTTCATCTTCTTCTTTCTCCTCCTTCTCCTCCTCCTCCTTCTCCTCCTCATCTCTTCTCCTTCTCCTTCCCCTCCTCCTCTGTCTCTTCTCCTCCTCCTCCTCCTCCTCCTTCTGCTCCTCCTCCATCTCTTCTTCTTCTCCTTCTTCTCCTCCTCCATCTCTTCTGCTTCTCCTTCACTTCCTTCATTTCCTCCTCTTTCTCCTCCTCAAATCCCATTGCCTTCTAGCATCCTGAATCATAGGATGAGGAAGGAGTGCTGGATATGTTCGCCATCTTGAAGGTGGAATACAAACAAACAAATAAAATAGATTCCTCCAAGCTCCATACAAACTTGCTTTCTGACTTAATCACCATGAAACATTTCTAAAAGCATTGCCCTTTCCTTGAAAAGAAAAAAATAAAAAAGTGCAGAGAATAAAATCCACTTTTCTTGTTTTAAAACCACACCTGACTCCAAACGGGGGCAGGAAAAAAAAAAAACCAGGTTAGGGGTGGGGATACTCCAATTAATTCAAGCACAATCAGTATAATTGCCCTGTGCAACACAATTATTGTTCGATGTCAAGAAGCTTATTCCAAATCTGATACAAAGCACTTTAAAAACACATACACGCATACATACACAGCCGGAATAGCTTAATTAATAAACATTGATTGCACTCATTGACTGCTGCAAATTGTATTAAATATTAATAGCATTTTGTATATTTTATGTGTCTCATGAAAGTTTTATATTTTTGCCCTGCAGCTGCAGTAGATTTTTATGTAAGCCTGGAAACGTGAATGGGGCTGAGTCTCTTAACACATCCGAGTGTGTAACCATAAATAAAATCAAACTCATTTAAGGCTTCGCAAATCAAATGCACACAAGTTTGTACATGCATTCACAACCTCACAACAAATACCCTTCACGTACAACTCCTCCAGTGAGAAGTTCATTCCCAGAAAGGAGGAAGTGGGGGCACAGAGAGGGAGAGAGAATGAGAACAAGCATAGATAATGAATGAAACGCAAATCCACCATCAAACATTATTCATTCAGAACTCGGGCTCCAAAAACATAAAAAAGGACACATTGTGATTGATCCAAACAGAGTTTTCGTATTCCTCGCCTATAGACAGAATCTTGCCAAGCTAAAGAAGCCTATTACCTACATCAAATATATACTCGGGGAAGTATTAGGGAGCAGCTGTCTTCCCCCTCTTTCTCTCACACTGTTGGAAGAAATGTCCTTCTGAGTTCAGTTCCAAGTGGGGAAAAAGACACCGGAAACATGGAGACTGCTTGGAAAGATGGTTTTTAATGGTGGACAGGACCACATGGTTTGAGGTCCTGGGGGGAAAAAGGGATCACGTGTCTTGAAGATCTTGAAGAAGAAAAAGGGGGAGAGATGCTGAGAGAGTCTGAGTCTTATACCCTCTCTTGGGCCCCATCTTGGACTTTCCTGTTCCTGTGCAAGAAATGCACTCTGATTGGTGGTCAGTCTCCCAGGGGTCGGGGGTCTTAGCTAATTCTCTAGGCTGTCTGTCTTTTGAGTCCCAAGCTTGGTTGAGCTGTTGCTGGGTGATGATGTAATGAAAGGGCTTTGGGATTCCTATTATGGCTCTGCCTGAAGGAGATAGATCTTTGTTATGTAGAATTGCCTGGCTCAGGCCTTAATGGCCCATTGACAAAAGTTGGAGGATGAGTTTTTGCCTCCCTTTTAGGGGGAATATTCTGTCCTTTTAATATTTCGTAAAATATTTCATTTTTCTAGGAGAGGGGTGGGTGCTAACTTCCTACAATACAAACTATGTTACTGAACTGACTTGTCTCTTGCTCCTCTGGAATTCAGCCCCTCCCTCCTGGGAATCCAGACCACATTCCATCACAGTGAGCCTAAAAGAAAATTAAGTGTTTTTTTAAAAAAAAAATCAGGGCAAATTGGTCTATCCAATTATGGAGCGGAGCATACTGTTCCACTTTCGCCTTTTAGCCCCAAAATCTATGAGCCTCAACAGGCAGTCGCTTTCATGGCAAACTATTTTTCTGTTGAATTTATGTTTTACTGACAAACATAATTTATTTCTTTGTTGGTAAAACATAAATTCAACACTAAAAGAAAACTATGGATAAACAAATCATAAAAATGCTTGCATTACTTGTTGTAAAGGTAAAGGTTCCCCTCACACATATGTGCTAGTCATTCCTGACTCTAGGAGGCGATGCTCATCTCTGTTTCAAATCCGAAGAGCCAGTGCTGTCCGAAGGCGTCTCCGTGGTCATGTGGCCAGCATGACTAAACGCCGAAGGCGCACGGAATGTTGGCTCCAATATTTGTCCTTGCATTTTTTATGTGCTTTCGAATGGCTAGGTTGGCAGAAGCTGGGACAAGTAACGGGAGCTCACTCCGTTACGCAGCGCTAGGTATTCAAACCGCCAAACTGCCAACCTTTCTGATCAACAAACTCAGCCTCATAGGCACTGAGCCACTGCGTCCCACATTACTTGTTGTAATGAGGTGCAAAAATCAGTCGCACTACTATGGTGAGTACCCACTATTGGTTGGGCAGGAAGAAACCTTCCACTTTCACAAAGTAGCTTTAAGTTTTTTCTACTGCCTGCTTTGGGCCAGTCAATCTTCTCATCTCAAAGGTTCCTGATATTTTAGGGTTCACTTGTCATGTTGGGGCACCCGTTTATCAAAATCCGCAAAGTGCTGAAATTGCTCTCTATCAGCCCTCTTAACTGCAGTACCCAGAATATTACAATCTCTGCTTCTTTCTGTTTTCTTTTTCTTTTTTTTAAGGGCGCACACTTTCAAGAAAAGTATTGGAATGCATCCAGCCCTTGTTTTCAGTTTTTAAAAGTGGCCTTTAGAGTTTTCACAGGCCCAGTGACACCTCTGTTGATACAGATGATGTTAGAAGCTGGGGTATACAGCATGCTTGCTTAATTTGTTTTTTTAATTATAATCTTTAAAAAGTTAAATGGGTAAACTTTTATAGGGGCCTAGAGTACGACGGTGTCATTTGACACATTGCTTATTTGTGAATTTCATACCATTTTGTAAGCTTCCTAAGGATCTACTAGAGTAGGCTGCTATAACAAACTGAAATCATTACTGTTGCTAAGTGCATTACAGCATTTCCATCTCTCAATCACAAGAGGCCAAAATCTTTGGATCTGGATACAGAGTTGGAAGGGACCTTGTAGGTCATCTAGTCCAACCCAAGCAGGAGACCCTACACCATTTCTGACAGATGGCAGTCCAGTCTATTCTTGAAAGCCTCCAGTGCTGAAGTTCCCACAACTTCTGAAGGCAACTTCTGTTCCATGGGTTGATTGTTCTTCACTGTCAGAAAATTTCTCCTTATTTCTAGATCGAATCTCTCCATGATCAGTTTCCATCCATTATTCCTTGTCTGACCTTTAGGTGCTTTGGAAAATAACTTGACCCCCTCCTCTCCACTCCTCTCCCCACCCTCAGGTCACCACTACCAATTTGTCCAAACTGGCTGAATCTCACCTCTGGTCATAAGTCACGTTTTTCAGGGCCGTAGTAACTTCACATTGTGACTAAACAAACTGTTGTAAAGAAAGAAGGACTAGGGGAGACATGATAGCAGTGTTCCAATATCTCAGGGGCTGCCACAAAGAAGAGGGAGTCAAGCTATTCTCCAAGGCACCTGAGGGTAGAACAAGAAGCAATGGGTGGAAACTAATCAAGGAGAGAAGCAACTTAGAACTGAGGAGAAACTTCCTGAGAGTTAGAACAATTAATCAGTGGAACAGCTTGCCTCCAGAAGTTGTGAATGCCCCAACACTGGAAGTCTTTAAGAAGATGTTGGATATCCATCTGTCTGAAACGGTATAGGGTTTCCTGCCTAGGCAGAGGGTTGGACTAGGAGACCTCCAAGGTCCCTTTCAACTCTACTATTGTATTGTATTAAATCAAGGACTACCTGTATTGAAACAGATCACGCTCGCTCTTTTCTTTTCAGAAAGGTTTTTTTTTTAATTTTTTGTTCCCTTACATACAATTTAGTGGTGGGATTCAGGCAGTTCGTACCTATTCAGGAGAACTGGTTGTTAACTTTCTAAGCAGTTCGGAGAACCGGAGGTTGTAAGAAATCTCCTTTTGTTTTTTCCCCACTTTACAGGGCTAATCCTGTAAGGAAGACAGGAAGGAAACATTCTGGTGTTGTTTCTAGCCTAATCTTTACTGCCCTGCTTACAGAAACGGCCTCTCCGGTTAACCCTGATTACATTGTAACAGCTAAGGCGAAGCGCCTATCAATGTGAGTGATGTTGAGTTGGCCACGCCCGCCCAGTCACATGGCCACCGAGCCCCGCCTACCCAGCTGGTCATTAGGGCAGAGAACCGGTTGTTAAATTATTTGAATCCCACCTCTGGTACAATTATACTATGTATTCACATAGTTATTTATTCTTTTTTACATTTGTCGTTCTTATGCATTTGTCGTTCCATTTACAGCAGGGGTGTCCAAACTTGGGAACTTTAAGACTTGCGGACTTCAACTCCCAGAATTCCCCAGCCAGCCGGCTGGGGAATTCTGGGAGTTGAAGTCCACAAGTCTTAAAGTTCCCAAGTTTGGACACCCCTGATTTACAGTATTATAATATACCGTTTGAGTTGCTTTGTTTACCATCCTTCGACTGTTTTGACGCCACCTTCTTTTTCCCTTTCTTTCCTCCCCCCTCCCTTCTCTACTTCCTTCCTTCCTCCTCTCCTTTCCCGTCCTCCTTCCCTTACCTCTCCCCTCAAGCTCGCTCTTAATAGATGAGCTCTCTCTTTTTATTCCAACCGGTTGTTAAATTATTTGAATCCCACCTCTGGTACAATTATACTATCAAGTAATCCGGAACAAGCTACTCCTTGTGAAAAGTTTAAATTCCCAGCAATTCTCTAATTCAATTAAGCCCCGAAGAATTTTTCTTTTTTTTTAAAAAAAAAAAAAGACTAAAATAAATCAAAATAAAACAAAGATACTCCATTATTATTTCCTATACACGATTTCACTGCTTGGTTCCAAAAGGAATGAAAAAGTACAGCTGGTCGGTTTGAGTTCATTTATCAATTTATGCAGCATTGTACGGTTTTTATGTGTAATCGTATTTGCAGAGAATTTTTGTAGCCTTTTTTTGGAGGGGGGGGGGGTTTCCCCTCCGCCACTTATATCTGCGGTATGTACTGGAAGCGGACGGGAGAAAAAAAAATGATAAAAAGTGCCAATCTTCTTTTTTCAAGCACACTGAAGAAAGTACCATAAATATTAGTTTGCCCTTCCAGAGTCGATCTCCAAAATATAATGATGGGACCCAGCGGTCTTTTCTAATTATTATCACTGCTTATTGCATTATGGATTGGCAGTGACAATTGTGTGTTTCTTCGAAGGCTTGCAAAAATGAAATCCCAAACCGGTTTGAAAAACAAATAAGCCACGTGCTTTAAATGCAAGGAATTAACAGCCGTCCTGCAGGACTGTTTTTGCCTTAAAAGCACAGGTAGCCGTCGACTTATGACAGTTCACCATTCCGAGTTGTAACGACACTGAAAAAAAGTGGCCTATGATTGTTTTTCACACTTACGACTGTTGCAGTGTCCCCATAGTTACGTGATCAAAATTCAGCCGAATGGCAACTGATTCGTATTTATGACGGTGGACCTGTCCCGGGGTCACGTGATCCTCTTTTGAGACCTTCCGACAAGCAAAGTTCAAAAGGGAAGCGTGATTCACTTAACAACCAGGGTTGCTAACTTGTCAACTGCGACGATTGACTTAACAACCGTGGCAAAGAAGGTGGCAAAACGGGGAAAATCCCACTGAACCAATACCTCACTTAACAACATGAACATTGGGCCCAATTGTGGTCGTAAGCGAAGGACTACTTCTTTGATTTAAATTGTGGTTCCCCAATTCATTGAAGCCAGAGTTCATGCGGGATGTTGAGAGCATGTAGTAGGCACATTCACAAAATGGTTGCCACTATTGGTTTTTCCTTTAGTCAGAATGGCAGCAAACTCTCTCCCCCCTCCCCCAGAGGGTCTCTCATACCATTTGGACTTTTCTGGGGGTCCAAAGAAATGCGAAATAAATATGATGCTTTTGTGGCAGGTCTACTTATGAGTAGAGGCGGTCCTTGACTTACAACCATTCGTTGGAAGTTACAACATCACTGAAAAAAAGTGACTTTTGACTGTTGTTTTTCACCCTTACGACCATTTCAGCATCCCTGCGGTCACACGATCAAAATTCAGATGCTTGGCAATTGGCTCAGCACTTACGACGGTCGCAGGGTCATGTGCAGGGTCACTTTGCGACCTTCCGACAACCAAAGCCACTGGGGGATGCCAAATTCCCTGAACAACCCTGTGACTAAACAACTGCAGTGCTTCCCTTAACAACGGTGGCAGGAAAGTTCATAAAATGGGGAGAAACTCACTCAACTGTCTCGCTTAGCAACAGAAATTTGGGGCACAATTGTGGTCGTAAGGCGCGGACTACCTGTAATTTCCTTTCTCTGTTTTTTTTTTAAGTCAGGTGTTGGAATTGGTTGGGTGGGTACACTGGTCCCAATATTTGAGCATCTACTTGAGCATCGAGGGGTCTGTAGGCTAAAACATATGAAGAGCAGTTGGATATGTCTAGTTTAATGAAAAGGACTAGGGGAGAGATGATAGCAGTGTTGTAATATCTCAGGGGTTGCCACAAAGAAGAGGAAGTCAAACTATTCTCCAAAGCACCTGAGGGCAGAACAAGAAGCAATGGGTGGAAACTAATCAAGGAGAGAAGCAACTTAGAACTGAGGAGAAACTTCCTGACAGTTGGAACAATTAATCAGTGGAACAGAAGTTGCCTCCAGAAGTCGTGAATGCCCCAACACTGGATGTTTTAAAGAAGATGTTGGATAGCCATCTGTCTGAAATGTTACAGGGTTTCCTGCCTAGGCAGAGGGTTGGACTAGGAGACCTCCAAGGTCCCTTCCAACTCTACTATTGTATTGTATTAAATCAAGGACTACCTGTATTGAAACAGATCACGCTCGCTCTTTTCTTTTCAGAAAGGAAAAGTGAGGACAATTATCCCTTCCAACTCTGTTATTCTATTCTATTCTATTCTATTCTATTCTATTCTATTCTACTCTACTCTACTCTACTCTACTCTACTCAATTATCTATTCTATTCTACTCTGTTCTATTATATTCTATTCTACTCTGTTCTGTTCTACTCTACTCTACTCTACTCTACTCTACTCTACTCTACTCTACTCTACTCAATTATCTATTCTACTCTACTCTACTCTACTCAATTATCTATTCTATTCTATTCTACTCTGTTCTTTTATATTCTATTCTACTCTGTTCTGTTCTACTCTACTCTACTCTACTCTACTCAATTATCTATTCTACTCTACTCTACTCTACTCAATTATCTATTCTATTCTATTCTATTCTACTCTGTTCTGTTCTATTCTACTCTACTCTACTCTACTCTACTCTACTCAATTATCTATTCTATTCTTTCAAATTACGATGGATATCAGATTACACCTTCCGGGACCTATAAGGAGGCCTCCCAAAATCACTGAGATCAGGCAGAACAAGATGTTTAACTTCAGCGAGCCAGATACAAACCGTGAACAGCTTTTGAGGTAATTTACCAACCCTTTGTATTTTGTCCAGAGACAAATCAGCAACTGGTGAAATGGTTTTAAGTACCGGTATCATATGATGTCTTCAAATTGCCCCAGAGAGAGAGAGAGAGAGAGCTACCTGCCAATTTTTTAGAACCAGCTGATGTTTGGGAATTATATACACAAAGAATGTTCCACATAAAATAAGTAAGCTGCAGGAGTGCAGCCTCAAGAGCTGGGACGAACAGTCTGCTTAAAAAATTAGTTTTGTTTCTTGTCCCATTTGTAGAAGAAGAAGAAGAAGAAGAAGAAGAAGAAGAAGAAGAAGAAGAAGAAGAAGAAGAAGAAGAAGAAGAAGAAGAAGAAGAAGAAGAAGAAGAAGAAGAAGAAGGAAGAAGAAGAAGAAGAAGAAGAAGAAGAAGAAGAAGAAGAAGAAGAAGAAGAAGAAGAAGAAGAAGAAGAAGAAGAAGAAGAAGAAGAAGAAGAAGAAGAAGAAGAAAAGGCTCTTGCAATTCCTGGTCCATTAACTGTCTCTCTAGCCTCTTGTTCCTCAACTTGGGCAGCTTCAAAATGGGTGGGGTTTTCAATTCCTGGAATGTTGTTGTTCGATAGTGTTAAAGGGATGATCAGATTAACAGAGTTGGAAGGGACCTTCTACGTCATCTAGTCCAACCTCCCGGCCAAGCAGACCCTACACTGTTTCTGACAAATGGCAGTCCAGTGTCTTCTTGAAAGCTTCCAGGGATGAAGCTCCCACAACTTCTGAAGGCAACTTCCATTGGTTGATTGTTCTTATTGTCCAAAAGTTTCTCCTTATTTCCAGGTTGAATCTCTCCTTGGTCAGTTTCCATCCATTATTCGTTGTCTTCGGGTGCTTAGGAAAATAGCTGGACCCCCTCCTCTCTGTGGCAGCCCCTCAAAGATTGGGAGACTGCTATCATGCCCCCTGGTCCTTCTCTTCACTAGACTAGCCATTGCAACCATTCATCATATGTTTTAACATCCAGTCCACTAATCTTCTTGGTTGCTCTTTGCACATCTGTTGTACTTGCTGTCTCCTTTCTTTCGTGTTTTGCTACTATTGGTTGTTCATTTTAATTAGAGGATAGGAACCATCTGAGAATATGCTTTGGGGTATGGAAAGGGCCAATGGGGAGAGAAAAGGAGGCAATAGAGTATAATCTATCATCATTAAACTAGCCATGCCCAGTTCCTGCAACTGTTCATCGTATGTTTTAGCCTCCAGTCCCCTAATCATCTTGGTTGCTCTTCTCTGCACTCTTTCTAGAGTCTCCACATGTTGTTTTATATTATGGTGGTCAAATGGATGTAAGCTTTTCCAAGCGAAGCTGCCTTTTGCAATTGACCAACAACTGTTCATTTAGTGACCGTCCTAAATTATAATGGCACTGAAAAAATGATTTACAACCATTTTTCCCACACTTGTGACCGTTACAGCATCCCCATGGTCACATGATTGACATTTGGATGTTTGGCAACTGGTTTATATTTATGACGGTTGCAGTGTACTGGGGTCACGCGATCCCCTTTTGCGACCACCAGCCATCCTTATCAGGATCTATCCTTCCATTCCACCACCGTCCAGTCTCAACTCTCAGTACTTATCATATTTTCGGAGTATAAGACGCACCTTTTTCCCTCAAAAATCTGGGTGCATCTTATACACCGAATGCAGCGTTTTTTGCCACCTGAAACCCCACCCCCTTCACCAAAATGGCCGTGCAGAGCCTTTAGAAGGCTTATAGAGTGCTCCTGGGGGCTGGGGAGGGCAGAAATGAGCCAAAAATGATTTGCCCCTCCCCAATCCCCCAGGAGCACTCTACACGCCTCCTAAAGGCAATTCATGTCCCCAAGTTTTGGGGAGGTCTGCAGAGTGCAAAAACTTTTTTTTTTAATTTGCCTCTTCAAAATCTTGGTGCGGCTTATACTTCGGTGCGTCTTATACTCCGAAAAATACGGTACCTTTCCATCCTCTGCCCTCATCAGAACCTGATGAAGCTCCTTGGATGAGAAGCGCAGTGTTTTATTCTTCTTGCTGAAAAAAACACACTCCAGTTGCCTTTTGAAGGAGAGGTGGGGGAAAAAACCCACACCTCTGAGATGTTTTGGAGGAAAACAAAATGCGATGAACCGCAGGGGAAGTAGTATATACTGCTGGAGAAAAATGATGGCAGTCATTTAAAATCTTCCTCCCCCCCTGCTCCTTTTATAGAACTGGGAAGTGGGAGCTGCTAGGGGTTTCCTGTTCCTCATTAGCCAGAGATACGGCGGAGAGAGTGCAGAATACAAACCCTGATAATGTCAAGATATCCTTGTAAACCTCCTTAAGTACAGCGGAGAACCTGATTCAAGCTTGTCAGATTCGGCAAGAGCATCGTGTTAAACATGCTGACATCCCTGCTAGCCATCCGTCAGCGTCTTCCCACTATCTCCCAAACATGGACTCACTAGCAAACTGATCAAGAGGTCATCGCTTGCGGCTTTAAGGCTTCCGTGCGCTGTGTCATTTGTATTCAGCGCCAAACGCAGCAAGAAGTAAGAAGCCTAGTTTCGGGTTTTGCTGCTGCTGCTTCTTTTTTTTTAAGGTAATAAATGGTGCTGCCAGTGTGTGTGTGTGTGTGTGTGTGTGTGTGTGAGAGAGAGAGAGCGAGAGAGAGAGAGAGAGAGAGAGACATACTTGCATGCATACATTCATTCATTCATTCATTCAACGGATAGTTAGAATTGCAGAAAAAACCATTACTACCAACCTGCCTTCCATTGAGGACCTGCACACTGCACGGGTCAGAAAGAGGGCTGTGAAAATATCTACAGACCCCCTCGCATCCTGGGCATAAATTGTTTTAACTCCTACCCTCAAAAGGACGCTATAGGGCAGTGATGGCGAACCTGTTTTCTGGCCGCTTTTGGCCATTTTAGGGGGGCGTTTCAGGCCATTTTTGGGGCTGTTTTCAAGTTGTGCTTTGGGCCATTTTGAGCCCAGAAAATGCCCCCTAAAATGGACTGTTTGGGGGCTGTTTTCAGGCAGCTTTCTGGCTCTCTGGCACTCATGAAGGTGACTGCTGGAAACCAGAAGACGGCGCATGTGCCCACAGAGAGGGCTCTGTGTGCCACCTCTGGCATGCGTGCCATAGGTTTGCCATCACAACTATAGGGCACTGCACACCAGAACAACTAGACACAAGGACAGATTTTTCCCAAATGCCATCACTTTGCTAAACAAATAATTCCCTCAACACTGTCAATAATTTATCAAGAATGTATTGCTATTATTCTCTTCCTTCCTATTCCTATTACCTATCTCCTCCCACTTATGACATTAACCATGTTGCTTGTATCTTTAGATTTGTATTGTTTTACTTGTTTCCAAGTACAATTTGATAGCTTATTAGTAACGTTCACTATCACTAAATATTGTATCTTATGATTCTTGATGATTCTTTTTTATTCTCCTTACGTACACTGAGAGCATATGCACCAAAGACAAATTCCTTGTGTGTCCAATCACACTTGGCCAATAAAGAATTCTATTCTATTCTCTCTCTATATATATATATTGGGGGAGGTTTGACAGTTTTACAAATACACGGTGCACACTTAGCCAAATCCATAGGGAAGTCATTAGGGCCTTCCGATGCAATTGTCTTGCACTACAAGACAAAAACATAAAATACATCCAGGATGTGGGTCTGTTTTTTTTAACCTCCTTAGGAACAGAGATGCTCGTTGTGGTACAGGAGAATTAAACACCTGCACAAGGAGGAAAGCAAAACAGACAAAAAGGAGACAAGTTGGTAGGAATTGATTGTTGTCTTCTTAATGGGGTTCTCCTAAGTTGTACGTGGTGGCTCAGTGGCGAAGATGCTGAGCTTGTCGATCAGAAAGGTCAGCAGTTCGGCAGTTCGAATCCCTAGCGTCGCGTAACAGAGTGAGCTCCTATTACCTGTCCCAGTTTCTGCCAACCTAACAGTTCAAAAGCATGTAAAAATGCAAGTAAAAAAATAGGGACCACCTTTGGTGGGAAGGTAACAGGGTTCCATGCACCTTCGGCATTTAGTCATGCCGGCCGCAGGACCACGGAGATGTCTTCGGACAGCGCTGGCTCTTCGGCTTTGAATTGGAGATGAGCACCGCCCCCTAGAGTCGGGAACGACTAGCACATATGTGCGAGGGGAACCTTTAGCTTTACCTTTTCTGTGAGGAAAAGGCACGGTTGCAAAAAAAAAAAGAAGAGAATTGGGGACAAAAGAGCTTTTCTAGGGCCAGACAAGGAATAATGGATGGAATCTGAACAAGGAGAGATTCAACCTGGAAATAAGGATATTTTTTTCTGACCGTGAGAACAATCAACCAATGGAATAGAAGTTGCCTTCAGAAGTTGTGGGAGCTTCATCACTGGAGGCTTTCAAGAAGAGATTGGACTGCCATCTGTCAGAAATGGTGTGGGGCCTCCTGCTTGGGCAGTGGGTTGGACTAGATGACCTACAAGGTCCCTTCCAACTCTGTTATTCTATTATGAAACTGAGTAAGAAACAATAAAACAAAATGCAGTACTAAGGATCCTATCACCAATGTATCTCGCGGAATCACACGATTTCTTTTACCATCCATTGTATAGAAGCAAATAGAAGGAAGCTTAACAACCCAAATTCTGGAATTGTTTTCAAGCATGGTTCCTGGTTCAGCAGAAAGTGACAGGAAATCAGACTGGATAAATTGGTGAACAGAACAGAACAACAGACTTGGAAGGGACCTTGGAGATCTTCTAGTCCAACCCCATGCTCATAAGGTGTAGGAGGTCAGGGAGTCGAGGACTAGTCTGGGAATTTTTCTACTTACATTTTTACATCCTTTCGACTGCTAGCTTGGCAGAAGCTGGGACAAGTAACGGGAGCTCACTTAGTTATGTGGCACTAAGGATTTGAACCACCGAACTGTCGACCTGTTCTGATCAACAAGCTCAGTGCCTTAGCTACTGAGCCACCGGATCCCTGTCTGCCTGGGAATAGGATGCCAAAAAAGTAACAATGGCACCCAATTGTGCAATTGAAGCCCCTCCCTTCTTTTTATTTCAGAAATACATAAGAATCAGCTGGCAGTTCAAATTTTTAATGACACCTTGACATTCCTGTACGGCTGCGTTGTGGATTTTTTTTTAAAAAAAATTGTAAACCACCAACAACCGTCAGGTTGCGCCAATGTCTTATGAATACATTAATAACTAAGTAATTACAGTGTAATAATGGTGCAAAAACAGGCACTAAGATATAACCAGACAGAACGAGAGACTGCGTGTCAACTTTCTATATTTTATACTGTATAAGGGTTTTCTTAGTATTATTATTCTTATTCTTATTCTCTGTGGTCTGCTGTTAATCTCTTTGAAATGATTAAAAGATTAGCAAAATTATCTGCAGGGCTTTAAAGAAATGTCATTTTTTTTAATATTCAGCTCACAGGTAGCGAAATGGGGGACATTTCTGTGGTTTTATTTATTTAGTGGAAAGATTTTAAGAAAAATTCACTCCCCTTCAATATCGAGCGGCTCCCAGCAACAGGTTAAAGCGTCACTAGGAACCCATTAAAATTGAATTAGAAATCTAATAAAATAAATTAAAAGTTATAACAAGTATTCTAAAGGTCCTGGGAAAATAAGTATGTTTAAGCATGATCTGAGATAAGAGGCAGCTTTCATCCATATTTTAACAGTTTTAATTTCTCAACACATGCAGGGGAAAATTGGCAGAGAAATGGTTTCCTTTCATTTATACAACGCATGCCAACTTTCTCTTAAGTGTCTTATTTGAATATTTATATATCCCGCAACATCCTTGTTGCTATTGTAGTTAAGTTGAAAAGTGCGGTCATTTTTCGACAATTCTGGATAATCTTGATCTTTGGAGGATTGGCCAGTAACCAGCTCACACACTTGCTGTTATCAGTGGGAGATTCTATAATGCATTTATTAAATAAACAAGTGTGTCTTGTTTTCATTAGAAGCATCTTTATTCTGCTTTTCATCCCTTGAAAGCTGCCAAAATATAGGCTGCCAATCCTAGGCCGCATTTAACAGAGGGATACACTCAAGATAATGTGAAGCTCTAATACCGCTTTACAAAGCCTTAGTAAGACCACACTTGGAATACTACATCTAGTTCTAGTCACCACAATAAAAAAAAGACGTTGAGGTTCTAGAGTGCAGAGAAGAGCAACAAAAGTGATCAGTTTTACAGCTACAGTTTTAGCTGTAGGCTAAAACATACGAAGAACGGTTATAGGAACTAGGTATGTTTAGTTACATGAAAAGAAGGACTAGGAAAGACATGATATCAGCATTCAAACAGTTGGCTTGAAACCCAACATTAAGAAAACTAAAATCATGGCATCCAGTCCTCTCAATTCCTGGCAAATAGATGGGGAGGAAATTGAGGTAGTGACAGATTTTATTTTCCTGGGCTCTAAGATCACCACAGATGGGGACTGCAGCCAAGAAATTAAAAGACGCTTGCTCCTGGGGAGGAAAGTTATGGCAAATCTAGACAGCATATTAAAAAGCAGAGACATCACCCAGCCAACAAAAGTGCATATAGTCAAGGCTATGCTTTTCCCAGTTGCAATGGATGGCTGTGAAAGCTGGACCATAAGGAAGGCTGAGGGTCAAAGAATTGAGGCCCACCAGCGGCCAACGGAGTTGGCAGCAGATTCAGGCAGTGAGGAAGTTGGGGAGGAACATGGGCCAGTCCTGGAGTCTGGGGAAGGCTCTGATGAGGGCTCTGTGTCGGAGGCAGAGAGGGGGACAGGGCCGTATGCCAGTTATCAGCTTCCTTCAGAGTCAGACATCAGTGAAGCAGACAAACAGCTGGAGCCTGTTCCCAGTGTGCGCATGCGCAGAGTTGCCAGATGAAAGCACAGCTAAAGAACAGGGGTTGACTTGGGGGTAAGGCCACAGGTGGACGATGAATGGCCCCTCCCAGAGGAAATAAAAGAGGAGCGAAAGGGGAGTGGAGTTTGCAGGAGACAATTAGTTCGCTTCATTGGTTCGTGACTCTCTGAGACTCCTTGCCAAGTTTTGCAGATATCGGCCTGTCAGCTCTCCAAGCCAGATAAGGTCTGTGACTGTAAATCCTCCCTTGAGATACTTTGCTGGATGTGAAGGAGCAGAAATCACAGTCAATTAATAAAAGGGGGTTTTCTCGGGGCAAGGAATTTGCTTCATGCTCTCGGGAAGCCTCGGTCAGAACAACATCAACCCAATGCTGGGTGTTTTTTTTTAACCTGCTATTAGTTCAAGGAACGGAGTATTTCCCTCCCCCTTTCCCTAATTTTATGATTTTATAAATTAGGGAAGGCTGACAAGTGGCACCTGAGTTGAGATTCTTCTAACTTTACAGTGAGAGTGAATTAGTCCATCCCATAGGAGGCTAACCAATCATTTTTTTCCCCTTCAAATAAATCTGCATTTTCCAAGCACCAACCAACCCTTTCGCTGTTTAGCTTATATGACATGACTATTGTATAGCTTGTGGTTTTACGACTGCTATAAGGGCTTTGGCACGTGCATGGAAAGAAGACAGATTGAGGTCACGCTGACTAGATTGGATCTGACTACATTTCCAGAAACGCGAAGGTCAGTCTAGAGGAATCTGCCTGGGTGGAGTCTTTCCTGCGTGGGATTCTCCCACTGCTTTTGCTGCGTCCTTCCTCTAGTCCAGTGGTGGGCAACCTTTTTTTTCAACTGAGCCAAATCTCGCCAAAACCACGATTGAAATTTACTTTGAGAGCCACATTTTTAAAACCGAAAATACATAGGATGGTACACTGTTTTTAGTTTCAATAAGTTTTTATTGAGAATATTCTGCATGCAAGTATCCACATAGGTCGGGAGGATACAAATAACACAACTAATAAAACAAAAACTTTAGAACGATATCATTTATCAATAACGTTAAATTCCGTAAAATTTGCCTTACAATGTAGAGAAAATTACATCCTGACATTGACTGACAAAGTCACAACCACTAATGTGAACATTGGCCTTGCATTTCCTTGGATAGTTTGAGTAAGTCAGGTTTGTATGTTGTTGTTTTAAATTTCATCTCTCTCTCCCACTTTCTTTTTTTCTTTTTCTTTCTCTCTCTCTCTCCCCCATTTCTGTCACTCTGTGTGTGTGTGTGTCTGTCTGTCTCTCACTCACTCTGTGTGTGTGTGTGTCTGTCTCTGTCTCTCCCTCTGTCTCTCTCCCCTCCCTTCCTCTCTCTCTGTCACTCTGTGTATGTGGGTGTGTCTGTCTCTCACTCATTCACTTAATCACTCACTGTGTGTGTCTCTCTGTCTGTCTATCTTTCTCTCCCTCCCTCCCCCTCTCTATCTCTCTCTGTCTCTCTCTCTGTGTGTGTGTGTCTGTCTGTCAGTCTCTCTCTGATTCCCTCCCTCACTCCCTCTCTCTGTTCCTCTCTCTGTCTGTCTTTCTCACTCACACACACACACACACACACACACACACACTGTGGTCACCTTGTTGAGTGTTCCAATCACATTTGAAACACTCAACAACTGGCCTGCATTTATGGTATTTTGCAGCATTCTGCAGTCATAGGACCAAAATTGGTTGTCACTCGCCCGGGCTTTTGCAGAAGCTTCCCTCCGAAGCCCGAGAGGAGGGAGGGGAGCGGGCACCCGGCATACAGAAGAGCCGCATTAAAGGGTGTAAAGAGCCGCATGTGGCTCCCGAGCCGCGGGTTGCCCACCACTGCTCTAGTCCAGTGTTTCTCAACCTTGGCAACTTGAAGATGTCTGGACTTCAACTCCCAGAATTCCCCAGCCAGCATTCGCTGGCTGGGGAATTCTGGGAGTTGAAGTCCGGACATCTTCAAGTTGCCAAGATTGAGAAACACTGCTCTAGTCTAAGGCTCAGGATTTATCTGTATACTACTACAATTTTTCTCTCGGTTTGTAACCTCTGATGAGCTCACATGGCATAGGGCAGCCCCCCCAAAATGGGATTCAAGCTTTGGAAGAAATGTCCCTCTGGGTTCAGTTCCAAGTAGGGAAAAAGACACTGGAAACATGGTGGCTATTTGGAAAGATGGTTTGAATGGTGGACAGGATCGCCTGCCTTGAAGATGTTGGGTGAAGAAGAAAAAAGGAAGAGATGCTGAAAGACCCTGGTTTTATGCCCTCTCTGGGCTTTTGAATTTGAGCTCGTATTCTGATTGGTTGTCAGACTCTCATGGGGCCATGCAGGGGCAGCTCTGTAGGCTGTCCTAACTCCCAGGCTTGGTTGAGCCTTGCTGGGTGATATAATCTCCCAGGTGCCTTGTGGTGAGATCAGCTGATAGATGGATATAGAGGGCTAATCCTACCTTTGTCAGGCCTGTAGTTATATTCTTTTTAGGATCTTTGGCCTGCCACACTTTCTTATAATTTTCTATGCTGTTTCATTAGTGTAGTAGTTGGGAGGGGGGAATAGAAAGGAGTAGGATTGTGGAATGTATTGTTATGGATTTTCTTAGAAGCTCAAGGTCGTCTTTTGTCTCCGCACCTCGACACCTGGCCGGAAGAAGAGGGGTGTACATGCCAGCGTGGAAGATGAAGATTGGACCATGTGATGAATTATGGGGTGTGGGGTTAGATGATGAACTTTTAACTGGGTGAACTCACAGGATGTACGTTAGAGTTGAAATTTAACAGCATAATGCCAAAATGTCTGTCTTATTAAATTGGAGTTTTAAGGATAACTTTGCCTTGGACAATGATTTAATTCTGCATGATATTTGGAACGCTGACAACCTTTGTTGGATCTTGGGTGAGGGCCAGTGGTGGGTGGCAGGCGGTACGCCCCAGTCCGCGTGTACTGGTGCCTGCCGGAAGCAGCAGCCACTGTACCGGAACTCTTTGGAGGGCCCACTCGCCCACCCTCGTTCCTTACCTGTATTTGAAGGAAAGGGGCCATCTATGAACACACACGGAGTGTACGGTGCCTGGACGACACTCCGCTGAGCAGCTGGAACATCGCAGGCGGTGGGTGCGCTTGCATGCGCAGTGCGCATGCCCGTGGTGCACCCCCGGCTCCTGTTGCAGCGTAGCAGTTGCAAAGGGAGCCAAAACCCAGCACTAGTGTGGGCATTTGCTTATGAATAGACCTAGCTATCTCTTTGTCTCTTAAGTGCGGGCATCTGCTGTGGGCTATTGAGGATGGTGGGAGCTATTAAGAGTGAGTCTCTTTCCTGCCTAAAAACATGTTTCCATTTCTCATCCAGGGAAATAGAATATTCTGCCTTTTCAACATTTCCTAGTATATTTCATTTTTCTAGGAGAGGGGTAGGTGCTAACTTCCTGCACAAGCTACCTCAAATCTCCTAACTTTGTGGGAAAAAGGTGCAGAAAATCTGGGACTCAATCCTCTTCTGTAATTTGAATTTCAAGGGTTTTCAAACCAGTTGTATTGCCAAAGGTTTAGCTGCTGCTGCAGCATTGTTGCACTACCGCAGTGAACCATGGTCACCTGATTTCTGATGTTCTCCATCAGTCCCCCATGAGAAAGACAATGGGGAAACCATCGGGAATTCGGAAGTTGCTCCTACTTAAACTGCTTTTTTGTTGCAAGTCGAGAATTACCTGTATATATGAAAGGAACAATGCCAGCAATTGCATCCTTTGCTACTCCCAAGTAATTCAAAAAGAAAGAATGTAAAGTGAAATTGTAAAGAAATTCTCAAGTGACCTGAGAGTAAGATAGAAAAACAGAACCTGTTTCTCCAGGAAAAGGAAGGAAGGAGGGAGGGAGGGAGGGAGAGAGAGAAAGAAAGAGAGAAAGAGAAAGAAAAAGAAAGAAAAAAGAACAAGAGAGAAAGAGAAAAGAAAGAGAAACAAAGAAAAGAAAGACAAAGAAGGAAAAATAAAGAAGGAAGGAAGTGGGGGGAGACAGAGAAAGAAAAGAAAGAAGAAAGAAAGAAAGAAAGAAAGAAAGAAAGAAAGAAAGAAAGAAAGAAAGAAGAAAGAAGAAAGAAGAAAGAAGAAAGAAAGAGAAAGAAAGAGAAAGAAAGAAATAGAGAAAAAGAAAAAGAAAGAAAAAAGAACAAGAGAGAGAAAAGAAAGAAAGAAAGAAAGAGAAACAAAGAAAGAAAGAAGGAAAAAATAAAGGAAGGAAGGAAATGGGAGAGAGAAAGAAAGACAAAGAAAGAAAAAGAAAGAAAGAAAAGAAGGAAAGAAAGAATTGGGAGAGAGAAAGAAGAAAAAAGAAAGAAAAAGAAAGAGAAAAAGAAAAGAAAGAGCAAGAAAGAAAAAAGAAAAAGAAAACAGAACAAGAGAGAGAAAAGAAAGAAAGAAAGAAAGAGAAAGAAAGAGTAAGGAAGGAAGGAAATGGGAGAGAGAGAGAAAGAAAAAGAAAGAAAGAAAAAGAAAAGAAAGGAAGGAAGGAAGTGGTAGAGAAAGAAAGAAAAAGAAAAAGAAAAAAGAGAGAGAGTGAGATAACAGATTTCAGCAGAACATTCAAACATTTTTTTTAATGTGATTGTCTTATTAGTTTCATAAAATCTGGGGGAAAAAAATTGATTTCCTGAACTTCTCCAGTAAAAGAATCACCTTAAGTTTGTGCCATGAAACTTTTTAAAGGGAGAGAAATTCATTTAAATATATGGATCATGACCCGTTTTATTTTTATCTACTGCTTAGTTTAATAAGAAAACAATTTGTCCGCTTTATACAAAACAGGGCATTTTTTTGCCTTGTAATGTAAAAAAAAATGGGGGGGGAGGGGTTACAAAACTCACCCAGTTCATTATACTTGTTAGCTGGGCCATAAAATGTCTTCTTTTTTAAAGCAACAAAGCCTTCAATTCCCCCCCCTCCCCCCGGCTTCTTTACAAGATATTCGAGGTGACAAAGGTTAATGATGAAAATTTTATAGTTTGTTCAGTGGAAGGTGGATGGTGCCACCGACAGATAGAATGAAAGTGGTTTCTGGAGATACTAGAGTCAAACTAATTATTGGCAATGTTACAGGGGATGTATAATTACACTCACCTTTAAAAAAAAACAGAATGTGAAAAGAGGGGAGGTGGAGGAATGGTGAATTTTATTACAACCGGGCTTTTTAAAGCACAAGCTGAGAAATAAAAGCTGTAATTGTTCTTAATTATAGCTAACTGTAATTGCAGACAATTGCAATATGCTGCCTATCCCACATTGAATTAAGAAACGCTAGTATATAGCAGTGGGGTTTTCTACTCTCTTTCAGCAAGCAAACAACAGTTGCGGTAGAGCTTGTATGGAATATTATCTATAACTAGCTGAATACCCATGCTCTGCTACTATGTGATCGGGCTTGATAAGTCGACATTTACAGCTTGAAAATTAATGAGTAGTTACAATCGTCCTCTCCGCTCCCCTTCTCTCCGCAGGCTTGCCCCACAGAAGCCTCCCCTATCCTATCCCCTTCCCTCCCTCAGGCTCCTCTCCAAACTCCCAGCCCACAGCCCTGGATGAGTCACACACTGGCCAAGTGGCAGTTGGAACAGAATTCTTTTCAGGTGGGGAGGGGGAGTAGAACGTCTAACTCCTTAGCATCAGAGCGTGTTCATAATAATATAAGGAATACTAATGATCTGATGGTCATTTTGAAAAATCCTTTCTTAGCGAGCATCTAGGAGCCAAGAGGAACATACGTGCCACATTTCAACTTTGTAGGCCTTACGGTTCTAGAGATTTCATGATGTTGAAATGAGTGGCACTTCACTTTTATAGAGAGAGAGTTAGCTCCTTTGCAGGTTTTTTTTTTTTAAAAAAGAAACCTTCTTAAACTTTTTTTTCCTGTTTTTGTTGTGGCAGAAAAAAGATTTTTGGAAAGGATTACACATTGTGCCAGGATGAGTGTGCATGGGAATTCAGAAAGAAAAGATAATCAATTCATTCAGAATTCAGAAAGAAGAGAATCCAGAAAGAAAGCTGAGAAAATATCTAGAGATCCCCACACACATACCCTGGACAGAAACTGTTTCAACTTCTCCCCTCAGGACACAGCTATACACTAAAACAACCAGATACAAAGAGAGTTTCTCCCCTGTGCCATCACTCTGCTAAACACCTAACTCCCACCACACTGTCTTTGGCCTAAAGCAGTATTTGCCTAACCCATGTATTGCTATTATGCTTCTCATTTTCTCATCTTTCTCACCTTCTCGTCTTTCTCACCTTTTCATCTTTCCTACTACCTTATTTATCACTTGCAGGTTGCATCTTATGATTATGACTGTATCCTATTATTTGTGGTCTATGGTTTATCACTTTGTTGTTTGTATGTACACTGAGAGCTTATGCACCATAGACAAATTCCTTGCGTGTCTAATCACACTTGGCCAATAAATAATTCAATTCCATTCCCTATTCTGTTCCGTTCCACTCCACTCCACTCCACTCTATTCTATTCTATTCTATTCTATTCTATTCTATTCTATTCTATTCTATTTTCATTCCATTCATGTTCTGTTCCATTAAGAGGAACCTGGTCTACCCTATTTTGTGGTAAACTATTTTGTGTTAAATTTATATTTAATATATTATATTTTAATATAATATATTATATATTATATTGTCGGTAAATATAAATTCAACACAAAAATAGTTTGTCACAAAAGTGACTGCCTGCGAAGGCTCTTGGATTGGGGCTGAAAGGCTAAAGTGGAAGCAACATGCTCCTTCCCACATTGGGTAGACCAGGTTGCCCGGAAAGAAAGAAAAAAATCTCTCTCCTGGTACAGCCAACAAAGTGAGGAGAGCTCATGGCTTAGAGGTTAATACATCTACCTAATATGCCCGGGTTCGAATCCCAGAAGGGCATGGATAGCTTATGAGACCTAAATAACTTGAAATAGATCTATATGATACTATACTATAAGGGACGTGGTGGCTCAGTGACTAAGATCCTAAGCTTGTCGATCAGAAAGGTCAGCAGTTCAGCGGTTCGAATCCCTAGCATCACATAATGGAATGAGCTCCCATTACTTGTCCTAGCTTCTGCCAACCTAGCAGTTTGAAAGCACGTGAAAAATGCAAGTAGAAAAATAGGAACCACTTTTGGTGGGAAGGTAACAGCGTTCCGTGCGCCTTCGGCGTTGAGTCATGCTGGCCACATGACCACGGAAACGTCTTCGGACAGTGGTGGCTCTTCGGCTTTGAAATGGAGATGAGCACCAACCCCTGGAGTCGGGAATGACTAGCACACTATACTATACTATACTATACTATACTATACTATACTATACTATTACTAATACTAATACTAATACTAATACTAATACTAATACTAATACTATACTATGGCGCAGTGGTTAGAGTGCAGTACTGCAGTCTACTTTTGCTGATCACCGACTGACAGCAGTTTGGCAAATCGAATCTCACCAGGCCAAGGTGGGTAAAAATGAGGACCCAGATTGTTGGGGGCAATAGGCTAACTCTATAAACCGCTTAGAGAGGGCTGTAAAGCATTGTGAAGTGGTATATAAGTCTAAGTGCTATTGCTATTAATGAGCCATGGTGGCGCAGTGGTCAGAGTGCAGTACTGCAGGCTACTGACTGCTGGATGCCAGCAGTTTGGCAGTTCGATTCTGAAAGGCTCAAGGTTGTCTCAGCCTTCCATCCTTCTGAGGTGGGTAAAATGAGGACCCAGATTGTTGGGGGCAAGAGGCTGACCCTGTAAACCATTTAGAGAGGGCTGTAAAGCACTGTAGAGCAATATATAAGTCTAAGTGCTATTGCTATACTAGTCTCCCTTTATTTCTTTGTCGGTAAATACAAATGTAACATTCCTTTCCATTCCATATCCTATCCTATCCTGTCTTAAGAAACGTTTTCAAGAACAGACACATTCCCATTTCTTGTCCGCCAATTGTCATTTCTTGCAGAGATTTTTAAAAAATCCATCTGAACCCAAACAGCAACGATGCTGCAAAACCTTTACACTTTTAACGAGGAGGACAAGGATTCAGCCTCTGTGGCTTATTTCGCCTGCAAAGCTTAGGCCACAATAAAGCGTGCTTGATTTTTATGGTGCCTTAAATTGTCCTCGTGTCAGTAGGAAAAGGCTGACACCGTGGCTGCCACTGCAGGTCTTAAATTAGTTTCAGTTTTCTGCTTTGTTTCCGCTCACCTTGTGTATTTTCATTCCAAACCAGCTAGGTTAGCAAAAGAAGTAGTGATAAAGATGGCGGATTGTTGATCTTTTCAGGCAGGGCACTGGGATGGCGAGGAAAAGACAGAGGTGCCAATTCTTAAATTCTTATTAAGCCGGGGGATCCAGTTGGGTTGGAAATCTTTCATGGTCTCGATCAGTTGTGAACTGTGTTGCTGCAGAGAGTCTCCCTGTTAGATCGGGTAACGGATAGGCACACACAGGCTTAACGGTAACAACAGCTCTTTATTCAGTACAACAAGTGAGAACAATCCAGCGAAGGATTAAACCTCTGTTCCCGCCAGAACAGAGGACCTTGGTGGAAACCATTGTAGTTAGAACAAGTATCTAACAGAAAGAGAGAGAGAGAGAGAAGAAAGAAAGAAAGAAAGAAAGAAAGAAAGAAAGAGAGAGAGAAAGTGTTAGATCGGGTAATGGATAGGCACACACAGGCTTAACGGTAACAACAGCTCTTTATTCAGTACAACAAGTGAGAACAATCCAGCGAAGGATTAAACCTCTGTTCCTGCCGGAACAGAGGACCTTGGTGGAAACCATTGTAGTTAGAACAAGTATCTAACAGAAAGAGAGAGAGAGAGAGAGAGAGAGAGAAAGAAAGAAGAAAGAAAGAAAGAAAGAAAGAAAGAAAGAAAGAAAGAAAGAAAGAAAGAAAGAAGAAAGAGAGAGAGAAAGTGTTAGATTGGGTAATGGATAGGCACAGACAGGCTTAACGGTAACAACAGCTCTTTATTAAATGCAACAAGTGAGAACAATCCAGCGAAGGTTGAGTCTGACAGCAGCCCTTTTATAGGGAGCTGTCAGACCCTTCGACCAATGGGATTAAACCTCTGTTCCCGCCAGAAGAGAGGACCTTGGTGGAAACCACTGTAGTTAGAGCAAGTATCTAACACTCCCGCTTCGGGGTTTTTTTGTGCAGGTCAGAGGGGGGCAGAAATTCTGACTTGGGGTCTGCTGCACCCTCCTGGAGTGGGGCTTTGGGCGAAGGCTGGAGGGAAGAGCCGCTGGTGGCAAAGAGCAGGAGGGTCTCGTTCCAGTGGGACTGCATCATGGCCTGGAACTGGCTGACCATCTCAACCTGCTGAGCCTCCAGGCGCCGTCACCCGGCCTTGCACTCCTGCAGGTCTTCCCTCTGCTTGGAAAGCCCATGCTCGTAGTCCTCAGTGAGGTGTTTCTGCTGAGCCTCCTTCTCACCTAGCCACACCCACCCAGAAGGTCATTAGGCAGATCATAGTAGTGGTCCGCGGAATTTAAAATTAAGAATTCAGTGGTTCCTAAGGTTCGAACGGTTGGTGACCCCTGCTTTGGAGAATAGGTTGACTTAGGGCCAGAGTTGAGACTAGAATTTCCCTTGCTAAGTTGTTAAGGATTTCACATCCATTTTTTTTTTTAAAGCTAAGGTTACTTTATGGCTCAACCGAGAGTGAGAAGCCAGAGACGGGTTTAATTTACTACCCAGCCTTCATTTGATGTGTGAATCCAGTCAATAAATCTGTGTCGGGATACCATGGAAGGCAGCTTAGGATCACAGAAAGGTAGAATTGGAAGAATCTAATTTCTATTGCTTTTATATGTACAGGTAGTCCTCAACTTACAGCCATTTATTTCGTGATCGTCCAAAGTTATAACGGCACTGGGGGGAAAAACAGATTTACGATTGTTTTTTGCACTTAGGAGTCACAGCCATTGCAATATTCCTGTGGTCACATGATCCAAATTCAGACGCTTGGAAACTGGCATGTATTTATGATGGTTGTCATATGGTCAGCTTTTGGGACCAAGGTCAATGGGGAAGCCTGATTAACTTAACAATCATGTTACTAACCTCACCACTGCAATGATTTGCTTAACTAGTATGGCAAGAAAGTTCGTAAAATGGAGCAAAACTCACTTAACAATTGACTTAGCAACATAAATTTTGGGCTCAATTATGGTTAAAAGTCAAGGACTATCTGTATGTTTTATACCTTGATGTTGTGGCCCAGCAGGATCCGGTTGAGCTGCTGATGGACTCGGATAGCGAGGAACCATATGAGTCTGCCCTGGACGATGTGGAGGACCCTGTGCAGGGTTCAGACTCAGAGCAGGGACTGGAGAGGCTGGTTGGCCACCAGGAGGCGCCTGAGGCATAGAGCAGTGGGGAGGATCAAAGGCAGTTTTTCCCTGATGCTACATTGAGAAGGGCTGAGAAACGAAAGCAGTAACTCTGTAGGCAGACTCACAGAAGATGATTAAGCACAGGTGGTTGTGGATTGGCCCCTCCCAAGAGAGATTATAGGTGAGGCGTTGGGAGGGGACATTTGCAGGAAACAACAGTTCGGATTAGTAGTTAAGAAAAGCTGTGTATTCCAGCCGTGTCTGTTCGTTTGGACTATCTGCGTTGCTTCATTTGAATTATCTGGGTTGCTGCAGAGCTACTCTATTGAACGTGAGTTGTCTGGGCCCTCAGCCAAAGGATTCGTTATCTCAGTAATTAAACAGTGGCAAACAGCCAAGCCTGTGTTCTGGTTTATTCACAGGCGTGGGGTCAGAACACCTTGATAGCATCCAGAAAAAAAAATGATTAAGATGCCCCAACTTATACATTTGCAAAACAGATGAATAAAATAGGTCATTCATTGTAGTTTCTCGCCCAATGCAGGAATCCAAACCCAAAATTTGTACAAGAGATGTTCATTTAGATCAGGGTGATATTCACTTACTTTCCCTACCGGTTCGCAAATGTGAGCGCACACGCACGCCCACCCATGCGCTCGGCCTTCCACGCATGTGCTTTGATCATGCATGCAGCTTGCAGCATGCACACAGCTTGAAGACGTGCCTAAATAGGACAGCATAGAGCCGGGGTGCGATTTCCACTATTGGTTTGGACAAACCAGTCAGAACCGGCTGAATACCCCCTCTGATTTAGATGTCTTTTACATGAGCTGTGGCAGCTCCAGATGTTAGCAATGAAGTTTGTTATATTCCCTGTTCTTCCCCGACTTACGACCGGGGATTCCCTTGCTGAAGGCTAGCAACAGCCAAGCCGCATCTTAGCCAATCAGGCGCGGCTTGGCTGAAGGCGGGCTGTTCGCGTTTCCTGGTTGGTCTCTCTGCTTGACAGCTCTTGTATAAATAGCTGTCAAGCAGAGGGACGCTGACTTTCTCCTGTATTTGCTTCTTGCTGTGTTGTTGCAATAAATTAGTTGGAAGTTCCTCAGCTGTGTCCAGCCTCGTTCTTCCCCTCTTCTCTTCACTGGCAACGAAGGTGGGATTGCTCTGAGGCCGCGGACACCGACAGAACGGACCACCGCGAACGAGCCACTCGAGTTTTCAGCTTTCCCTACGAGCCACAAAACTTCGAGTCTTCATGGCCTCGTTACCTCCTTTCACTCCCTTCGGGACAGCTGGCGAGTCCTGGGCCGGCTTCCTCGAGCGCTTTGAGTGCTTCATGACCGCGAGTGGCAAGCGGAACGTACCAATGGAGGAAAAGTGCAGCTTTTTCCTCAGCTGCTGTGGACCCCCAATGTTTAACGCCGCCAGAGCGTTAGCCGCGCCGCTGCCAGTCCATTCCCTCGACTGGGACACCTTGATGGCCAAATTGCGAAGCCACTACGCACCAACGCCATCAAAAATAGCACGGTGATACGCTTTTCGCCAGTGCGTTCAAAAGCCGCATGAGGATGTGAGCCAGTTCCTCCAGTCGCTGAGGACCACGGCCATCCCCTGCGAGTTCCTGGACCTCGACGACAACCTGGTGGAGCAGTTCGTCAGCGGGGTCAAGGACCCCAGGCTGAAGAGGCGCCTCCTAGCTTGGCCGGAGGTCACCCTGGCTGAGGCTGTCGCGGAGGCGCGGGCAGCTGAATTGTCCGAGCAATCAACCGCGGAGATGGACCGCTATCAGCTGCCAACTCAACCTGGCCGCACCTGCCTCATCGATCAGTTGGTGCCCTTGCCTAGCCCGGCTGAAGAAGAGGAAGAGCTCGTGGCCCTTCTAGCAGCGCTGCAAAGGCGCCGGACAGCGCAGTTTCCTCGCCAACCCACGTCTGCCTGCCTCGGCTGCGGAGGCAGCCACGACCGGTCAGCCTGCCCGTTCAAGGCGTCCGTCTGCCGCCGGTGTTCCAAGAAGGGACACCTGGCCCAGGTCTGCCGGGCAGCGTTGCCTCAGCACCCTTCCCAGGGCTCCTCCGGCCAGCAGACGATGACCCCGGGACCGCAGCAACCTCGCCGCCAGCAGCGCACGAGAGCCAATTGCTTCGCCGTCGAGCCAGCACCAGCGGCCGCCCCTGCTGAAGTAGTCTACCAAGCATCCGCAGGTGCTGACAGGATCAAGGCGACAGTCCTCATCGAGGGGGCTCCATGTGTGATGGAGGTGGACTCGGGATCGTCCCGCTCCATACTCTCCTGGGCAGACTTTAATACTATTTGCCCTGGCGTTTTAAAACGCCAACTTGCCTCCAGCACCGTGGCCCTAAGGGACTACCAGGGGACACTTATCCCAACCCTGGGTTGCTACACTGTGAGGGTTGAATACGGGGACTTTTCTGGGTGCCTCCCGGTATTGGTGGTTGAGAAGCCCCTCCCCGCATTACTGGGCCTGGACTGGTTCCCTGCCCTGGGCTTGTCCGTTCACGGGGTGCATTCCCTATCTGACACGCCCCCTGACGTGGCTGCCGTCATCGCCGCCTAAATTCAAAAGAGATTTCTGTAACCAAGCATGCCCCTGACTTGTGGACTACAATTCCCAGAATTCCTCAGCCACTAGAACCACCGTTGAGTTTTTAATGCAGCCTTCCAAAGGCTGTCGGTATTGGGAAAGCTGGATTGAAAGAAAGGGAGAATGTGTGTGAACTCAGAAAAAGAGCATTTTGGCTTGGAAGAGCCATATAGTTCTGTCACAATTACATTTTTTGCATATTTTCACACAGGACGGTGCATTTTTGCCCCTCATGGCCATCTGTTTACATTAGGTAATGCAGGTTTATTATCACTATAGGATCTACCTGTGTTCTTCCCCCTCAACTTCTGTGCAGGGAATGATTTTCAGATCCCCACACTTTCAAAATTGGCATTCAACATCTGTTATTATTTAAAACAGTCTGCCACCAAAATGTTATTTGTCTTCCCTCCAGCTTATATTTCTGTAGCAGAGGCAATATTTGGCCCAGGGAGGTATAACAGGTTTAAGATCTATTATGTCATTTGGATATGAGTGGAGGCACAAATGGTCAGGATCATTGGAGTAGCAGAAATGAAAATTGGATTATATTTATTGCACGCTGCCCGTTTCCTTGGATGATATACCAAAATAGAGCGAAAGTTGTTTGCAGATAGCTCGAAATGCATCACCGTGAAGAGAGAGGCCGTGTATTATCTTTATTGTACAAGGGGAAAAATAGAGATTCATGTGTTCAGGAAAGGATTTTGAGAGGAATTGTAGGGAGATGTTGGAGGCCCATTGACTTGAGCAAAGAATGGGATGGAATGGGAGTAAGGGGAGGAGAGAGGAGAGGGAATAGAATAAGGGAGAGAGGGGAAGAGAGGAGAGAGTGAATAACATAGGGAAAAGAAGAGAGGAGAGAGAATAGAATAGGGAAGAGAGAGCAAGGGGAGGACAGAGAATAGAATATGAAGGAGAGGGGAGAGAATAGAATAGGGAGGAGAGGAAGGGAGAGGAGAGAGGAGAGAGAGGAAAGATAGGGAAGGGGAGAGGGAAGGGGAGAGTGGAGAGGGGAGGGGAGAGAATAGAATAGGGAGGAGAGGAAGGGAGAGGAGAGAGGAGAGAGAGGAAAGATAGGGAAGGGGAGAGGGAAGGGGAGAGTGGAGAGGGGAAGGGAGAGAATAGAATAGGGAGGAGAGGAAGGGAGAGGAGAGAGGAGAGAGAGGAAAGATAGGGAAGAGAAGAGGGAAGGGGAGAGGGGAGGGGAGAGAATAGAATAGGGAGGAGAGGAAGGGAGAGGAGAGAGAGGAAACATAGGGAAGAGAAGAGGGAAGGGGAGAGTGGAGAGGGGAGGGGAGAGAATAGAATAGGGAGGAGAGGAAGGGAGAGGAGAGAGAGGAAAGATAGGGAAGAGAAGAGGGAAGGGGAGAGTGGAGAGGGGAGGGGAGAGAATAGAATAGGGAGGAGAGGAAGGGAGAGGAGAGAAAAGAGAATAGAATAGGGAAGAGAGGAGGGGAGGGGAGGGAATAGAATAGGGAGGGGAGGGGAGGAGAAGAGAAGAGAACAGCAAAATAGACTAAACTAGACTAGGAGAAGTTATCATGGGTCAGGTGATCATCTTTTGCAACCTTCTGACAAGCAGAATAGGGAAACTAGGTTCACTTAACAACCGTGTAGTTAATGTAACAACTGCAGTGATTCAGTTACTAACAAATGTGGCGAGAAAAGTCGTGAAATGGGGCAAAATTCACTTAACAAATTTCTCACTTAGTCTAAATATATAAAAATGGTTCTCTCTCTCTCTCTCCCCCCCCCCTCTGTGTGTGTGTGTGTGTGTGTGTGTGTGTGTTCCAGCATAAATCTGGAACGCCTCGAGCAATTTCAACCAAACTTGGTACACGGATGACTTACTTTCTGATAACAAATGCTGTGGGGTTAAGACACCCCTAAAACCCCTTGGGGTATGTATTCTGTTAAGATACAGCCTGTTGTGCCTTAAAATGGCTTCTACTGTACTGCCGTTAAATGGCTTCTACTGTACAGCGCAGTGGAGTTGCCATGGTAACGGCTTCACAGTACTCCACAGGGGGGACTCCCTCTGGTAAGGGGGGAAAATCCAACATTAGAAATTACATTTGGTCCGGACATTTTCCCCCTATCAATAAATACCTGGGCAACATCGAGTTATCTGCTAGTATAACATAAATTTTGGGCTCAACTGTGGTCCGTAAGTCGAGGACTACCTGTATAAGAATTCAAGAGATGCCAGCTGCTTCCTAGAGAAAATGGGGGACGGAATTCTCAAAAATTGTGACTTTTGACCAAGTTAGTGTGTTTTTCTATTAACACCATCAAAGACCAGGCATTTCCTTACGGCTGCTCTATTTGCAAATAGTCTGCCATGTAAAGACAAGGACCTTGTTTGTTTACCCAAGTGTAAGATTTAAGTCTGTCTCGTGAATCCGGCGTCTAAGTTGCTTTTTAAGGAAATTACAGCCTGCCTCCCAGGTTTGAATAGAAAATTATATAACCCAACACCCCAACACACAAAAAGGCTGCGCTTCCATCCCATTTCTGCGGTAGGTAGATGAGGCATTTTTGACCTTGAGCATCTCAAGTAGTTAATTGGCAAAAGGGCTCTCGAGCACATAGAGACAGAGACTGTGTGTGTGTGTGTGTGTGTTTATTAAATTAAAAGGTTATTCTGGAAGGATATGCATATGTATGTGGGGGTGTATCTGTGTTTGAATGTGTATATATACAATACAATACAATAGTAGAGTTGGAAGGGACCTTGGAGGTCTTCTAGTCCAACCCCCTGCCTATGCAGGAAACCCTATACCGTTTCAGACAAATGGCTATCCAACATCTTCTTAAAGACTTCCAGTGTTGGGGCATTCACAACTTCTGGAGGCAACTTCTGTTCCACTGATTAATTGTTCTAACTGTCAGGAAATTTCTCCTCAGTTCTAAGTTGCTTCTCTCCTTGATTAGTTTCCACCCATTGCTTCTTGTTCTACCCTCAGGTGCCTTGGAAAATAGTTTGACTCCCTCTTCTTTGGGGTAACCCCTGAGATATTGGAAGACTGCTATCATGTCTCCCCTAGTCCTTCTTTCTCTTAAGCTAAACATACCCAGTTCCTGCAACCATTCCTCATATGTTTTAGTCTTCAGTCCCCTAATCCTCTTTCTTGCTCTTCTCTGCACTCTTTATATATATACTTACACACACACACACACACACACAGACACACACACACACAGGATATTGTTCTTTCTATCTATCTATCTATCTATCTATCTATCTATCTATCTATCTATCTATCTATCTATCCTCTCTGTATCATCTCTATCTTTGTGTAGATATAATTTCCTACATCTCATCTATCTATCTATCTATCTATCTATCTATCTATCTATCTATCTATCTATCTATCTATCTATCTATCATCTATCATCTATCTATCTATCTATCTATCTATCTATCTATCTATCTATCTATTTATCCTTTCTGTATCATCTCTATCTCTGTGTATATATAATTTCCTAACTCCCATCCATCCATCCATCCATCCATCCATCCATCCATCCATCTATCTATCTATCTATCTATCTATCTATTTTTCTATATCCATATATCTATCTATCTCATCTCTTTCTCGTACCATAGAAACTATCTACTCTCTCTGTCTCTGTCTGTCTTTCTATCCATCCATATATCTCACTACCTTACCTCTTTCTTCTTTCTCTCTTTCCATCTCTCCCTCCCTACCTCTCTTTCTTTCTGTCTGTCTGTCTGTATCTCTCTCTCTTTTTTTTTTTTTACCTCCCATAAATATTCCTTCAGTTCAGACGTTGATTTACTTCTCCTCTGTGCCGATGCTCAGGCCACACCATTTGGGTTCAGCCGCGCAGCGTAATTTGTGATGCAATATCTCTGCCCCTCGGTAATAGCAGTATAATTACACTTGATAAGAAGCTCTTGAAATCTGACTGGTTTGGGGATAGAGAAAAAACACCTTCTTTTTAGAAAAAGAGAGATTAATCTTCCTTTTGTCTACTCTTATTGTAATGGGCATTGTCCTGTATAAATGGATCCATTTCTGAATGCAAAGGCAGGAAACAATTTGGAATTCCCACTCCGCATTTCATACCGCAACCTTTTTCCCCACTTCCCCACTCTTTCCTTCTTCTCCTTCGCTTTCCTGTCTCCGAACACTGTTGAGAAAATGAAGCTTAATATGTCACTTTCTTTGCCTGAACCCAGTAACACGCCTCCAGGGCTGGTTTTGGAAGGCAAAATACGTGAGATATTAATGAGCACACAGCCTCCTTTAAAAGTCAATTCAGGAGTCTATTATTTAATTGGAGCAGGAGCTCAGGGTGTCGATGCTGCAATGATTAATAAGGGGAATTGCTTGGTTCAGGGTGCCAAGGTATTGAATCGAATAAGGTCTCTCTCTTTTTTTCCTTATTGGGTTCATTTCTTTTCTGTACTTTTTTGGGTTCATTTCTTTTCTTTACTTTTTTTTGGGGGGGACGGTGCAAAATTGCTTTAGCAATTGTTGTTTGGGAAGAGATCAGGTCCCCTTCTATTTCAGGGAAAGCAGTAGTCCAGTATTTGAGAGGTTGCCACAAAGAGGAGGGACTCCATCCAGTTTTGGTCGCCACGATGTAAAAAAGATGTTGGGACTCTAGAAAAGAATGCAGAGAAGAGCAACAAAGAGGTTTAGGGGACTGGAGGCTAAAACATATGAAGAACAGTCACAGGAACTGGGTAGTTTAATAGAAAGAAGGACTAGGGGAGACATGATATCAGTCTTCCAATATCTCAGGGGCTGCCACAAAGAAGAGGGAGTCAAACTATTCTCCTAAGAACTAAGAAGAAATTTCCTGACAGTTAGAACAATTAATTAGTGGAGGAAGAGGCAGAGGAGAAGGAGAAGAAGGAAGAGGAGAAGGAGAAGAGGGAAGAGGAGATAGAGGAGGAGGAGACAGAGGAAAAGGACATGAAGAAGGAAGAGGAGATGGAGACAGGAGGAGAAGTAGGAGGAGAAAGAGATGGAGGAGAAGGAAGAGGAGACAGATGGGATGAGATGGAGAGGAAAAAGAAGAGATGGAGAAAGGAGGAAATGGAAAAGAGGAGATGGAGATGAGATGGAGAAGGAAGAGATGGAGATGGAGAAGGCAAGAAGGAGGAGGAGGAGACAGAGATAGAGATGGAGAAAAGATGGAAGAGGAGGAGAAAGAGACAAGGAGGAGGTAGTGGTGGTGGTGATTTCTTGTGGTCAAGGACCAGTCCATAAAACAATGTGCCTCCATATAAGGAATCCATGAGGATCTAGGGTTAGGAAAGGAACCAAACACTTTGCAAGATTGGAGTGCAAAACACACTGTGTCATATGTCAAAAATCCTGGGAATGCTTTCTTGAGCAGAAGGACAGATGGCCTGAAGAAATTACGAACAGCTGCTGAAAGCAGACACTGGTTACCGAAAGCAGCTTTAGCAGGTGAAATCAGATTTGATAAACTTATAAAGGAGAGACCGGTGAATTCCTCCTGGGAGGAAGTTACAGATTGAGGTAAGCCAGCTTTCCTGCTGGAAAGGGAAATCCAAGTCAGTCAATATAAAAGTTAAGCACCTGTACGGGAAGCCGTTTAGATTCAGTATAGAGAACAAATTTGGAAACCAAAGTGCGCATTCAGCAGCTCGTGAAGTACACTGGGTTGTCTTTTTCCTCCAAGATTGCTATTTCCAGATTCTCTCCTGAAATTATTACCCTTCGAAATTATTACCCTTGTCAGCCTTTGGGACATGGAAGCTGAGATGTTCATTACCCTAGACATCTACAAACAGTTTTTGGAGGTTTTTTTGGAACAATTAAATATGAGCAGGCAGTGTGCAGCAGCTGCCAAAAAACCCAACAAAGTTCTAGACTGCATAAACAGAGGGATGGAATCAAGATCACATGAAGTGTTAATACCACTTTATAAGGTCACACTTCGAATACTGCATTCGGTTTTGGTTGCCACGATGTAGGAAAGATGTGGAGACTCTAGAAAGAGTGCAGAGAAGAGCAAGAAAGAGGATTAGGGGACTGGAGACTAAAACATATGAAGAACGGTTGCAGGAACTGGGTATGTTTAGCTTAAGAGAAAGGAGGACTAGGGGAGACATGATAGCAGTCTTCCAATATCTCAGGGGTTGCCACAAAGAAGAGGGAGTCAAGCTATTCTCCAAGGCACCTGAGGGCAGAACAAGAAGCAATGGGTGGAAACTAATCAAGGAGAGAAGCAACTTAGAACTGAGGAGAAATTTCCTGACAGTTAGAACAATTAATCAGAGGAACAGCTTTCCCCCAGAAGTTGTGAATGCTCCAACACTGGAAGTTTTTAAGAAGAGATTGGACAACCATTTATCTGAAGTGCTGTAGGGTTTCCTGCCTAAGCAGGGGGTTGGACTAGAAGACCTCTGAGGTCCCTTCCAACTCTCTTATTCTAATTAAATCAGTAGAAGCCATACTTCCCAGCCCTCTGTCCTCCCTGCTTACACCTTCTTCATGGCATTTTGGTGTTTTTGTTCCCATCCTTACCAAGAAATGATCTTGTCTTCCCCTCCCTTCCCCAGCCAGGAATTTCCGTCTGATTGTGTGTGTTGTGTTCAAACACAAAGATATTGCTTGGATCTCTGGTAGCTTCTAGCCAACTTTGGCTAATTCAGAAAATGCTAAGCAGCATCATTCTAGAGCAGGGGTGTCCAAACTTGGGAACTTTAAGACTTGTGGACTTCAACTCCCAGAATTCCCCAGCTGGGGAATTCTGGGAGTTGAAGTCCACAAGTCTTAAGTTCCCAAGTTTGGACACCCCTGTTCTAGAGAAAAGAATGAGAGGTGGGGGGGGGGGGAATGATCGCAAGATTCCAATATTTGAGGCGCAGCACAAAGAAGAGGGAGTCAGTTTATTCTCCAAAGCTATTTGGCCAGAATCATAGAGGCATGAGGCTAGAAGATTACCAGGAGATCTTGTAGCCCAGTGTTTCTTTCAGACAGGGGTGTACAAATTTGGGAACCTTTAAGATTTATGGACTTCAACTCCCAGAATTCCCTAGCCAGCTGGCTGAGGAATTCTGGGAGTTGAAGTCCACAAGTCTTAAAGTTCCCAAGTTTGGACATTCCTGCTTTAAGATATGTGGGCTTCAACTCCTTGAAATCCCCAGCCAGCCCTGTTGGCTGGGGAATTCTGGGAGTTGAAGTCTACCTATTTTAAAGTTATCAAGTTTGCCAAACACCATTGTAACCCAACACAGACTGTCCCAGATAAAGTCGTGGTTGAACTTTGTGCTTGTCTTCTGAACAATCTCTCCAGTTTTGTGCCGTTTGCAAATTGTGCTGGCGCCTCTTCTACTCTCTTATCTAGGTTCTGTTAATTGCAAGCAAAATCATGCTGAATTTGACAGACAACAGCAACAGGAGAAGGCTAGTGGGGACAGGGTATGGATGTCCATATTTAGGCATGGAAACCACCATAAATTTTGTGAGGGGAACAACTGGAAATAGCAGAGTTTAAATGTGACAGGGATATATCTCCTTCGCCTCTCTATTTCCAGATGCTTTTCCTGGTTGCAGATTATCTTAGAAGCTTTCTCTCCTTCTCCCAAAGTAGGAAATCTGGAATAAAGCCAAACCTTGCAACTATTATATTTCACCTCTGAGATGGTGGCGTTGATCTTCTAAGTAGATTTTAACCACTTTCTGTTTCTCTTTGCATTCTCTAGCCTTTAGCTCAAATCCCAAGCTATCTATTGGAACAGTTTAGCCAATTATATATATATATTTCCAATTTTATTTGATTTATAGACCGCCCCCTCTCCCCGAAGGGACTCAGGGCGGTGTACAGGCACATTAAAAACCGTATACAAAGAATAAATACACTTAAAATCAAATTAAACCTTAAGGCTGTACAGGATGGTAAAAATTAAAAATCAACTTAAAACCAACCCCTAAAAATTTAAAAGTGCAGAATTGAGGGACTAAACTGGCATTAGGCCAGGCCAGCTAAGCTAAACAGGTGGGTTTTAAGCTTCTTACGGAAGGAGCGGAGATCGGTAGTTGTCCTGATGTCCGGGGGGAGGTCATTCCAGAGGGTCGGGCCCATCACAGAGAAGGCCCTACTCCTGGGCGCCGCCCGCTGGCACTGCCTCGTGGATGGCACCCGGAGGAGTCCCTCTCTGTGAGAGCGGATCGGCCGAAGGGATGTATGGGGCAGGATATATATATTTTAAAAAGTATTTATCAAGTAGCAGAACTTATGACTGCAAATTCCGGCTTAAATTTGAGGCTGGTGGAAAGGAAATGTAATTACAGGTAATACTTAACGTACAACCGCAATTGAGTTTGGGATTTTCATCATAAATTATCGCAGTCATAACGTTGAACGGGATTTGATTTTTTTTATCACCAGTTTTACGACAGTCGTTAAGCCAATCCGAAGTTATTAAGTGAGCAGTGCGATTGTCAGACCTGGAAGCCATCTTTTACATTGGGCCTTCAGGCCTGCCACATTTTCTACTGTGGGAAAATGGGAGAGGGGATTGTATGGAGTATGGGAGATTTATAGTCAAAATAACCTTCCTTTCTCAGAGAGTGAAGGACGTCTTGCCCTGCAGCTGCGATGGTGTGACTGGCAGGCATCTCCAGTTTTGGACGGTGCCTGATTGGACCATGTGATGGACACGTGGGTGCTGGGCAGGGACTTGAACTTTCATTTGGGTGGGGAAAACCTGGAAGGTTTCAGATTCGGCTTTTCCCAGATGTGCCAATATGACATCTCTAATAAAAGAGAACTTTGAGGAAACTTAAGCCTTGACGTCTTCTTTTGTTGGGTGTGTTACATGGAACCTTAACAGTGATTGTGTGAATCCATGGGTATTTTTTTGCAGAAAATTGGCAAAAAAAAGGTAGCAAATCGCCGTAAGACACTGCAGCCGGTCATAAATGTGAGACAATTTCATCGCTTCGCTGATGAAATTACAACATCACTGAAAAAAAGGTGACCGATGACAGTTTTTCACACGTACAACCGTTACAGCATCCCCATGGTCATGTGATCAAAATTCAGACATTTGGCAACTGGCATGTACTTAGAACGGTTGCAGGGTCACATGATCTTCTGCGACCTTCTGATGAGCAAAGTCAATGAGGAAGCCCAATTCACTTACTAACTTAACAACTGCAACGATTGACTTAACAGCGGTTGGCCACAAAACGGAGCAAAATTCATTTAACAACTGTCTTGCTTAGCAATGGAAATTTGGGGCTCAATTGTCGCCGTAAGTCGAGGGCTACCTGTATTGTCTTTCAGTAACGCAGATCAGATGTGAATCCAACTTGAGTGATGATGGTGTGTTTGGTCTCGTATATCAGGAATTAGAAACATTTCCATCTGAGTTTGCTTGAAATTTCATGGAATTGAAGGAAGTTTAGGGTGGTTAATTAAGCCAAGGAAAGGGAGGTGTCAGGTTTCCAAGTAACACCCCCCCCCCCAACAAAAGAAGACACCAAGGCTTGAGGTTCCTCAAAGTTCCATGTTATTTAGAGATGTCATATTGGCACATCTGGGAAAACCCGAATCTGAAAGCTTCCTGGTTTTCCCCACCCAAAAGAAAGTTCAAGTCCCTGCCCAGCACCCACATGTCCATCACACGGTCCAATCAAACACCGTCCAATACTGGAGATTCCTCTCAGTCATCCCATCACAGCTGCAGGGGCAGTTGACCTTGACTTTCTGAGAAAGAATGTTGTTATGGCTACATATCACCCACACTCTGTATCATCCCCCCCACTCCCATTTTTATACAGTAGAAAATGTGGCAGGCCTGAAATCCAGAAAGGTAAAAGATGGCTTCCAGGTCTGACAGGAGAAAGTGGAACAGAGAAAGGCAGAGAGGAAACAGGAGGTTGATTGAGGTTATTGAATGAAATAGACCCGTGATGGCGAACCTGTAGCACGCGTGCCAGAGGTGACACACAGAGCCCTCTCTGTGGGCACGCGTGCCATCACCAGCTGCTCTTCTGGTTTCTGAGACCCACATGCACACTGGACAGCTGGTGTTCGTGCACACCGGAGTGTGTGAAACCCGAAGACCAGCTGGCCCCGGTGCACATGCACACACTGGCCGCCTATTCTTGGTAACATAAAGACCAGGTCGCCGGCATTCGGTGCCAAAAAGATTCATCATCGCTGAATTTGACCAAGATGGGGTTGGCAGGTTGTGAAAAGCTGCCATATGTAGCTGCAGAATTTTGAACTGCCACTAGAGGACAGTCAAGAGACATAGCGAACTGTCTCTCCTGCCATCTAGTGGTCATTTGGATGTCTATGGAGATTCTCAGTCATTCAGGTCATGGTTGTCCCAAAGGTGCTTTTTTCAGACTTTCTGGATTTTCGTTTAGATTTATTGGCAACCCGACTTCAGTGCAATTTTTGAAGTAGAGAGAGGGAAAGTAAAGCTGGATTGTATTTCCTTGGCCAGTGAGGTTTAGCAATTCTGAATAAATTCTCTTAGAGTAGCTGAGATGGACACCCATTGGGAGAGTAGTCATGTCTTCCTTTCCAAATATTCAAATACCTCTAGTTTGAATAGCTACAAGGGGAGAACAGACCTCACCTTTTCAACTCTAGATGTTTTGTTTCGTTTTTTAAGACCAGGTGGTTCTAAGTCACCAACAGAGTTTCTGAATTTGACCTCCACGGTAATTGACTCTTCTCCGGGGCACAGTTCTTACGTGAGAATTAGATCGACCCATATGGTGACATTTTGATTCCGATACAATTAAGCAGTGATCATTTGCTTCGGGATATGTGACTCAACAGCTCACATTGTTCATATCAGGAGCTTCTGCTGACACACTGGCAGGTTTTTGTGGCATTTGTGTCAGGACAGACAAGCAAATTCCATGTATACGAATAGGTGTACATGAAAAGAAGATATTAGAATCAAGATCATGTGAAGTGTTAATACTACTTTATAATGCCTTGGTAAGGCCACACTTGGAATACGGCATTCAGTTTTGGTCGCCATCATGTAAAAAATATCCTGAGACTCTAGAAAGAGTGCAGAGAAGAGCAACGAAGAGGATTAGGGGACTGGAGGCCAAAACATATGAAAAATGGTTGCTAGAATTGGGTATGCCCAGTTTAATGAGAAGAAGGACTAGGGGAGACATGATAGCAGTCTTCCAATATCTCGGAGGTTGCCACAAAGAAGAGGGAGTCAAACTATTCTCCAGGGCACCTGAGGGCAGAACAAGAAGCAATGGGTGGAAACTAATGAAGGGGAGAATCAATCTAGAACTAAGGAGAAATTTCCTGACAGTGAGAACAATTAATCAGTAGAACAATTTGCTTCCAGAAGTTGTGAATGCTCCAACACTGGAAGTTTTTAAGAAGGGATTGGACAACCATTTGTCTGAAATGGTATAAAGTTTCCTGCCTGAGTAGGGGGTTGGACTAGAAGACCTCAAGGTCCCTTTCAACTCTGTTATTCTGTTAAGATGAATCTAACCAAGTGTTGGGCATCCTAGAACCCAACAGATCTATCGTTTTTCTCCTCCGTCCCCTCCTCCTTTTTATCTAATTAATTGAGACATTTTGGTGGTAATGGTTAAGGCACCAGGCTAGAAAATGGAAGATTGTGAGTTCTAATTACTCTTTTGGCGTGAAAGACAACTGGGTGACCTTGGGCCAATCACCAGGATACTGTGAGTTCTAGTCCCGCTTTAGGCATGAAAGACAGCTGGGTGACCTTGGCCCAAGAAAGCTTGTAAAATGGGGCAAAATTCACTTAACTGCCTTGCTTAGCAATTCAAATTTTGAGCTCAATTGTCGTGGTAAATGGAAGACTACCTGTACTATATTTTCTATAAGATCTTATAAACTTTGAATGAGAACATATGATATCTTGTAATGTCTTGACATCTCCAGAGATTTCAGCTATATTAAATGCGGTGGGTGTTTTTTTTCTTTAAAAAAGATCATTTAAAAATCATCTTTATTTCATTTAATGTCACGGTGTTACATAACTCATCCCCCTCCTAGCTGAAAAAAATGCAAAGAATGTTAAGAATTCCCACCTACGGTTACGAAAAGTGCCATCCAGGATAAACAAGATCAGTTCCTAAATTCTTATTTTTTGTTTTTCAACTTTCTGACAAACCCAGCGGATTCCAAAACTGTAGCGTGTGGCCAAAATGTCAGTTCCTTTACTTTCTCTTCGTTTATCTCTGTTATTTTTTTATTGAGCAAGTATGTATGAAATCATACCACCACCACCCCAAAAAAATAGGACCGTGATGTGTTATAATATGATTCACATCCTACGTACGTGGAGAGAAGTGTAAAACAGCCTCCAAAATGAATCTTGCGATAGTTTAAGGAATAATTCTAGCAAAGGTTCTTCTCTCTTAGCCATTCTTATCAATAATTTTGGAGGAATTGTTTTGATTACTATTATTATTTTGGGTTTTGAGGGTTTTTAGTTTTGAAAAACCAAAGCATTCTTTCTCTTGCCCTTTGCACAATTGTTTTTCTGTAGTGTTTTAGCGTTCTCAGCACACACACACATGCATGCACACCAAAGCCCATCCCCCAGGAATTGAAGGGAAGGAAAAGAAGAGTTTCTTTGTTAATCCGGGGAGCATTTGAACGAGATGAAGTGTGGAAATATTGCTAATGAAAGCCCGAATGTTGTTAATGTATATCTGCAGTTCTTGTGAATTTTCTTACTTATTAGGATTAAACACATTTGAATACTAATGAAGTTTCTTTTTTCTCTCCCCCCTTGTCTCTCACATTCTCTCTTTCTCTCATGTTCTCTCTCTCTTTCTTTCTCTCTCACATTCTCTCTATCACACACACATTTTCTCTTTCTCTCACTCTCTCTCCACACATTCTCTTTCTCTCACATTTTCTCTTTCTTTTACATTGTCTCTCTTTCTCTCACATTCTCTTTCTTTTACATTGTCTCTCTTTCTCTCACATTCTCTCTTTCTTTTACATTGTCTCTCTTTCTCTCACATTCTCTTTCTTTTACATTGTCTCTCTTTCTTTCACATTGTCTCTCTTTCTCTCACATTCTCTCTTTCTTTTACATTGTCTCTTTCTCTCACATTCTCTTTCTTTTACATTGTCTCTCTCTTTCTCTCACATTTTCTCTCCATCAAACAAACATTCTCTCTTTCTTTTACATTGTCTCTCTTTCTCTCTCACACTCTCTCTCTATCAAACACACATTGTCTCTCACACACACATTCTCTCTCTTTCTCTTTCTCTCACCTTCTCTCTCTTTCTCTCACACTCTCTATCAAACACACGTTCTCTTTTTTCACTCTCACACACATTCTTTCTCTTTCTCTCACCTTCTCTCTTTCTCTCACATTCTCTATCAAACACACAATCTCTTTCTCTCACTCTCTCACACACATTCTCTCTCATACATTCTCTCCTTCTCTTTCTCTCACATTCTCTCTCTTTCATTTACATTGTCTCTCTTTCTCTCACACTCTCTTCTATCAAACACACATTCTCTCACACATTCTCTCTCTCTCTCATCTTCTCTCTCTTTCTCTCACATTCTCTCTAACAAACACACATTCTTTCACTCTCTCACACACATCTCTCTCACACACACATTCTTTCTCTCTCTTTCTCTCTTATTATTTCTCTTTCTTTCTCTTACATTCTCTCTTTCTCTATCTCACTCACTCACTCCTTCTCTCTCTCTCTCTATTTCCTTGTAGTGAGACTGCCACAGAGTTATCTGGAATCTTACCAAGGTAAGCAAGCTGTTCTGCTAACCCAGATCTGTTTGTTGGAGCCAAAGAGCTGCTTTGCTAAGTGATGCATCCAAGGCAGCCTGTCACACGTTTGGAAGGGGGGTTTGGGTGGGTGAGTGGGTGGGTGGGAAGAGGGAGAGGCCATTTCTAAAAGAAACAGTCATTAAGAAAAAAAAGTGTGTGCTCTAGACAGAAGCATCTGTAGAGTGGGCTCTTTCAGCAAGAGGTGATATGTGTACTTTTGTTTTAATTGCTTCGTTTTAATTGCCACGATGTTGCTTTGAGACCATCCCAGGGGAGCGACTGCAAGGTTCAGGCTTGGAAGTCTTCACAGGGAACTTCAGCTTGCTTTCAGGTGTTCTGCTTGCGGTGTAGGGTCCTTCCTGCCTTCCTTCTTCCCTCCCTCCATTCCCTTTCTTCCTTC